>JAVIAB010000106.1:48882113-49207113 GCA_032433765.1 Megaustenia siamemsis | reverse complement strand
GGCGTGTTCTGAGACTGCTATGATGCGGACTACAGCCACCCTTTTTATTTGAGAGATGAGATAGTAATTTAGATGATTCCACTGGCACGGGCGGTTGAGCAATTATGGATTTTTAATTCGTTTGCAATGATACCGGGGCTTTCCATAACCATAATCATAACCATAATTATTGGATGCTAAAACAAGTAGAGGAATTAAAATACCAATGAAGTTTAGTGACAAACGATAATTCACAAACAGCAGAGAATCAAGATGTAACAAAGCTTGTAAAATCATTGGAATTGGACAGTTATCACTACTATTGTCCAACAAGGAAATAACTCTGGGAGGCAAAACTAGCACTCTATAATACAATCTTCATCCCAACGTTGTGCTACCAATGCTAGACCTGGACCTTAGATGCAAGAACAATATCAAAAATAACCTCTACTATGATGAAATGTGTTAGACGAATGACAGGAAATAGATAAGATCAGAAATGAAGAACTGAGGAAAACAGTTAGGAATAGCCCCAGCCATAGAATATATAAAGAAACAAAACATAAAATGTTTTGGCCACGCGACTAGACAGAAAGACCAAAACACAACACAACGAGCCTTCAGCAAACGTTGTGAGAATACCAGGCCCAATGGTCGACCACGAAAAAGATGGATGGATGGAATATTAGAAGCACTAGGAAACATAACAGGAGCAGAGGTGAACAGAAGAACAAAAGACCGCAAAAATATCTCCCCTCAACGTTGAAAGGCAAATGAGGAAGGAAAGAAGAAGTTGCTTCTCTATTTATAGTTTAGTTCTAGCGTTTAAAAAAAAAGATTAACTCTGTTTCATAAGAACATTATCGTGGAATATAGTGTTAGTGCTCATATTTGAAGTGACAAACAACACATGGATGATATAGACTATATGGACGGCTTCATGCCAGGCCGCTCTATTTTTCCATAAAAATCTTCTCATTGTTCAGACTAGGAGTCATATATCAAGATGAAACCCGAACTTTTGTCCGTAGTAATTCTCTGAGCTTCTTTACCTGTAACGTCTCTCCAGTTAATGTTTGTGAGTCCATGGAGGCGCATTTTCGTTTGTTTTCATGTATGATGGCAATATAGTTTTATTTAAGACTGTACAATACAAGTTTATAAAGTCAATAGAAACTCATTTATATGGTGTATGTTTTATTTCCCTTTGTTTATTGACCAAGACTTTACAATTGCCTCTCGTATGTTGGTTGGTTATTTTTGATGATCTATGAAAAGGCGACCTCGCCATTCACTCCACCGGCTCCCGTTCCAAAACGCATCAGTCTGAATTATTTGTTGATTTTCACCTGAAAGGAAGCACAACTACTCGTACATTGTTCTTTTCTTCCTCATTTGCCTGTCAGCGTAGAGGAGAAATATAATTTGCGGTCTTTTGTTCTTATTGACCTCTTCTGCTGTTATATTTCTTAGTGTTTCTAATACTCCCTCAATCCATCTTTTTTAGATCTTGGGTCTGGTGTTCTCGCAACGTTTTTGAAGACTTGGTGTGTTGTGTTTTGACCTTTCTGCTTTATCATGTGGCAAAACCATTTTATCTTTTGTTTCGTTATTTACTCGTACATTGCTGCAGTTATAACATGCATTATAAAGTGTCTATGTACTGTTGCAAAATACGACCATTAAGTAAGGGTTCTCACAGCTATTTCTTCTACGGTAATAACTTACCAGCTATATAGTTCACTAAAGCATTAGACACGTAACTTGCATAGTATAGTTTTTTTTTAATTGCTTTGCAATTCCATTTGTGTCTTTCTTTGCGATGAGCATCTATAATCATCGTAGAAATACTGGCAGAGGAGAAAAGTGTATGCTTGTATGTATGTATGTGTATATATATATATATATATGTGTGTGTGTGTGTGTGTGTTTTGTGTCGGTGTGTGTGTGTTTTGTGTCCGTGTATGTGTGTGTGTGTTTTGACATTGGGAAGTGTTTGTTAAATATATGTCATGATGATTGACTCAGACTGAGATGTTCAATACACAGAATAAGAAAATACTCAGACGTGACTCATGTTCTCAATCTGTCCGACTCCAGGAACCTTCGTTATGCTCGGCCGGTTGCTGGCTTCAGGGACAAATTTGTTTACAATGAGGTGCTCTTTTCTTTGCTGGAGGAAGTTGTGAAGGATCTGGGCGGTGACACTTGGCGTAATCTCATATCCAGACACATTTTAGAGGTATCTTCATCAATTACTAATGTTGATCATATTTACTGATAATATGAAACAATAATAACTTTGGCTGTACCGTATTTTACTAGTTGTAGAATGATACACTTGTAATGTTTGTCCATTAGCAGTCTAACTACCTTATTTCACAGTTTAGTTTCATGAAGCACTATAAAACACCGTATTACTCATTATTTGTTAGGTGAAGTACTACAAAATCACATTATTACATAGCCTTTGTTTAATAAAATGTTAGAAAATATCTTATTACATCATTTTGGTTTCATGAAGCACTATAAAACATTGGATTACTCAGTATTTGGTCCATGAGCACTATGGAACAGTGGATTAGAATCATCATAAACACATCAACTCTATAACTGTACGTTTTGCTCTAGTCTCTGTTTTCGTGTTAATGCCAATTCGACATAGACATTTTTGTCATTACCTTTCGCTTACAACCAGCTTTACCGCGGCTTACTTATTTTTATGATTATATGTTCATATTCTATTACAAAATGCATGCTACACTGTTAATGCAAAGTTAGCTCAAATAGTGTTCTTCCTATTGGTTCTTTCTATATCTATCTATCAATCTATCTATCTATTGACCTTTCGAACAGTAGCCGGCCCATAGGGCGTAGACCAAGATACTCCTTCTCTTATCTGAATTTTTGTTTTAGCAGTTTTCAATTCTTTTAAAGATATTTTATCAAATCTCGCCATTTGTCTCTGTTCTGTGCAAGCAGCTCTATCTCATTGAGGGAGCCGATTCCTGCTGCTTTTGCCTCTCTCATCAATGTTCTTCTCAGTGTCTCTCTCTGGGTCTTCCTCTTTCCCTCTTACCTGTTGTTTTCCACATGAGGGCTTGCGTTGCTATTCGTTTATTATCTCTTCTCATCACATGTCCAACATATGACCATCGTCTTTTCTTTATTACTGAACATATTAGTGGTTAATTGGCGATTTCTCTAATTTCCTCGTTTGTTTTGAATTCGTTCCACGCTATGCCAAGTATTTTTCTTAGACATTTATTTTCGAATGCGTTCAACTTTGTTTCTATATCTCTTGTTGTTTTCCAGCTTTCACACACATACGTAAGTGTTGATAGTACATATTATTTGAATAGACTAAGTTTTGTGTTTGTACTGATGAGTTTTGATTTCCACAACTTTTCAAGGCTTATGAAAGACATTGCTGCTTTAGCTATTCTGATTCTAATTTCTTTGCTTGTATCCCCTTCTCGATCAATGAGACTTCCAAGATAGATAAAGTGATCGATCTCTTCCACTGGTTTGTTTTCCATGTATATTTTGGCGCCTGATGGAATTAAGCTTTTCATGACTTTAGTCTTTTCATGATTGATCTCAAGCCCAATTTTGCTGGCTATTGATGATAGTTTATTTGACTTATCCTGCATCGTTTTTATCTGACTGCTGATGAGAACTATGTCATCAGCAAAGTCGAGGTGCTCCAAATGGTCTCCTTGAATCCATTCAATGACTTTATTACCAGTGCAGCATTTCTTCATTATGAAGTCCATAACAACTCCAAATAACAAGGGCGATAAAATACATCCTTGTTTAACCCCAGTTTCTATTGGGAAACATTCGCTCAGTCCTTCCTCTGTTCGAACTGCACTTGTGTAACCATCATACATGTCTTTAATAATATTTATTATTTTTTATGGTAAGCCATATTGCTTCAGAATTTTCCACAAAGAATCTCGATGAATACTGTCAAATGCTTTTTTGAAGTCGATGAAGTTAAGTACAAAAGATTTTTGCTTCTCAATGTGTTCCTCCAATATAAATCGTAGAGTAAAAATGTGGTCAAGGCAGCTTCTCCCTTTTCTAAACCCAACCTGTTTTTCATGCATTACTGTATCTATTGAATCCTTTATGACTTCCGTCTCCAAGATGGCGGATCTAGTCCACGTCCTCTCGATTGCTGCAGAAAGTGCACCCATGGTCTGATTAATTTCAGATCTCCGTTGCACTTTTCTACGTTAAAGTCATAATGATGATATACTTAAAACATCTGTGTCGCCAAAACGAGCTCGTAGGCCGACAACAGTCCGTTTTTGACAAATCAAGTGGTTGTGAATGAGACCTTCCATCGTCTAGACTTGATCTGCGTTTTACGTCACATTGGTGCTGTTCATGACCGTTGTTGGAATTCTTTGACGCAAATCTCTATGACAATACTGCACACAGACACAATTGAGAAGTGGAACCAATTCTGTTTACTGGTATCTGAACTTTGCCACGCCCAAGAAGACTTACACCATTCGAATGTATCATCGAGCTAGCAATATGATTCGGGTAAAGAATGCCACTCTAAAGGCTTTCTTTGACAGTGGTGGTGTAGTGTTCCAGTATAATGATATATCATACCCAAATATTTCTGTGAACACTATTGTAGTCACCACACAAGCGACAATGGCACACATTAAGATTGAGTTCTCACCAACCATTTCGCAGGCCGACAGTGCACTGACGGTGTGTGAGGTGCAAACATTTACAGACACCTATTGTCTGGACGGGCTTTCTTGTTCGTTTTGAGCAGTGTGTAGTGGGTGTTGCAAAGGCTGCAACGTCATCATCGGTACGTGTCATGACAACTGTTCACATGTGATCTATGGACACGACTGCTCTAGGTCTTGTCTTAGTGTATGTCCTTTATGTGAGGAGAAATCCGGAAAATGCCTACAATGTAAACATCCTGACTACACCTGTAATGAGACTTGTCCCGATGGTAATTTTGGGCTACAGTGCAAACAGACAAGTTCTGATGGCTGTGACATCATATGTGACCCGGAAAGTACAGAATGTATGTGCATGGAAACGTACTACGGGTCAGACAGCACTCTCAAGTGTCCGGAAAACTGTTTCAACGACACCTGTGAACAGTCAACCGGGAACTATACATGCAAGGGAACGTTCTACGGGTCAGACTGTACTCTCAAATCTCCGGACAACTGTTTGAACGAAACCTGTGAACAGTTAATCGGGGCCTGCGTCTCGTATGTCAATGATTCCCAAGTTAAGAAGAGTCTGCCGACTACAACAAACTCAAGCATATGGATTCCTTAATGTGTTTTTGTGCTGGACATGGTTCATTTCTTGGTGTTTTTCCGTGAAGCCATGACTCACATCTTGATGTGTTTCTGTGCAAATCATGGCTAGTGTGTGTGTGTGTGTGTGTGTGCTGGCCATGGCTCATATCTTGGTGTGTGTCATGTTAGTCATATCTCATATCTTGGTGTGTCCGTGTTAATCATGTCTCATATCTTTATGTGTTTGTGTGTTTAGTCATATCTCATATCTTAGTGTGTATCTGTGTTAGTCATGTGTCACATCTTTGTGTGTGCATGTTTGGGTTAGTTATATCTCATATCATTGTGTGCATGATTATGTTAGTCATATCTCATATATTAGTGTGTGCATGTCTGTGTATGTCACATCTCATATCCCTGTGTGTGCATGGCTATGTTAGTCACATCTCATATCTTTGTGTGTGCATGTCTATGTTGGTAATATCTCATATCTTTGTGTGCATGTCTATGTTAGGCATGTGTCATATCTTTGTGTGTGCATGTCCATGTCAGACATATCTCATATCTTAAATGCATGTCTATGTTAGTCATGTGTCATATATATTGATGTGTGTCAGTGTTAGTCATGCCTCGTATCGCTGTGTACATGTCTGTGTTTGTCACATCTCATATCTTTGTGTGTGCATATCTGTGTTAGTCACCTCTAGTGACTCGGGCAGATGGTGCTCGTAAACCTGGGAGGGCCGACCATCTAAGGGCAGAATCCCCCTACAGAAAAGATCATCTGCTGCCTTGCAGGAAGATTGGGGAAAATCAAAGGCTAAGGAAAGCTAACCTGAATAAAGTGCTGGCTTCGGATGCACTGGGCCACTGGCACAGAACACAGTGCAACGTTTTAACGGGTGTTCAGTCAGAGTGGATCTGGCGGGCTCTAATTGTGATGTTCTGTCTGTGGGGGCGATCAACACACTTAACCTGACAGCTGACTTCATGTGAGAGTCTGGGATCTTGCCCTGATTGAGTCCTGATCGCATAGAGAGAGAGAGAGAGAGATAGAGAGAGAGAGAGAGAGAGAGAGAGAGAGAGAGAGGTCAAGTCATTGAAAGGTTAAACTGATCGGAGAATACTCTCTTTCAATTTTGGAAACTTTCCAAATAACTGTTCTATTTTTACATTTTGTTAGTTTCGTACGTGCGTGTTTAAGTTGGGGCGTTGCTCGGGTATTTCAAAATGCTTAGTTTGTAGCTCATGTAATGTAATTTTACCACGGTGTTAATGGTAATGAGCTATAGAATTGCGCACCCCTACATGATTCTCTTCAAGAATGAGTCATCGCTCACACCACGAGACAGTACTGCCTCGTATTTAGAATTGAATTCTTTCCAAGGGGCCGTTCAAACTCTGAATTATTTTTCGAAGACCGAATCAATTATTCTTTTATGAAAAGGAAAATGAATTAACCTGTTCCCAAACCCTGAAAAATATTTAGTTCGGTCCTCTAGTGTTAAAGGCTGAAAATATAGCTCTCTATGTCTTGCGATTATTAGGCCACGTAGGTTTTATTTTTATTCTTAATCTCATGGTTAAGCCCACCACATTAATTCTTCCTCTTAGAGTTTCTTTTAGTCTTCAGTGTTTTCTTTTGTTACACGACGACCATTAGAAGGCCTGGCGCGGGAGTCTTATTCGTCCATTCTGAGCACCTGACCTGTGTATTTCCAGCGTCTTCTCCCTATTTATGTAGCCTATTTTATCCTTGATTACTTCCTTCTCTTATGGTTTCATTTGGTGTAAAATCTGAGCTAAATTTCATAGCATAATAACTCTTGTTATCATTAAAGTATGACATTAATTTCCGTTATTATATCTCCCTGGAAGACCCTGATCTGTATTAAGAGAATTGCCAAGATGATCAGACAAGATATTGAACTAGCAATAGAAATTGTCCGAGCGCAATGACGATGATTCCACATACAAGAACAAGAAAACTACTGAACAACTCCTATCTCTACATCAATATCACGCGTCTTTTGCTATAGGACCACTTTCTTGCATTGACTGATTATTTTCTGTCATTTTTAACGTGTCTTCGGTCTGTTGTTAGAGACTTTCTTCATATTTAAACAGTGCATTCCTTCCCCATAGCACGTAATTCACAGGGATACTTTGATATCCACCTACTCCGTTTATTTCTGTGGCTACTTTCTCTCAACTAATACAGTATAGATCAGGTAATTCTCAGATAATGTCTTCCCTTCCTTTCTTCTTTTACGCTGTGTTCATCCATTTACTGTTCCCTGGTAAAATATATCTACATCCTGAACAATAGTGTTTTATAGCCATATCTTTGTATCAGAAGTAAAGAAATATCTATATGTGCTTTATAGACTACACAAAAGCATTTGACAAAGTAAAACATGTAGAAATAATCAATATGCTGGAGAAATTAAACATTAATGACATGGATCTGAGAATCATTAAACAAACATAAGAAACGTACATTGGCAGCAAACAGCAGCCATAAGAATTGGCAACCAAGCGGAACAGTTCGAATACATAAAACAATGAGTCAGACAAGGCTGTGTTGTGTCGCGGTATTTGTTCTCGACATTTTTCGAGAACATCATGAGAAGAGAAAAGTTGGAATATTTGGTTACAACTGGAAAAATACAGAAAGAGAGAGAATGCGGACGACAAAGAGAGAAGATACTAGATATCTTGGTTCATGGCATCTTAAACGGTCAACAAAAGAATCGATACGATGGATGTACTGTGGATAGAAAATTGTGGAAGTACATGATCACCTATGCCAACCGGAATGGCACATGGTGGTGATGATGCTTGGATTTGGCGTTTCTTCACAGTGGTCAAGCAGTCATTAAAGGGGTGTACGCTCTGTCCTTTTCTGTGTTATAGCTCTTCATCTGACACACGGGATTTCTAATTTATCATCTCCACAGCTCGTATTTCATGGGTTTTTCCCCACCTTGACCTGTATGTTGTTAATGTAATATAATTGGAAGTGTTAGCTCGTAGATTCAGGTTAGTGATATTCTGGTTCTTGTTGATCTACCGGGTTCTGCTGGAGAAGCTGAGCCTTGTCCATCCCAGACCTTCTGTAACGGCCTCCAGTACTGTCTAGAGCTGTCTTCGTCTGAATGTTTTAAGTAAACTGTTTCTGGAGATAAAGGGATGTCTAGATCAACTTTGGCCGTTTATCTCTGTCGTGATAACTGACCGTTGGTTTCCTAGCTGCACTCATTATAGCTAGGCTTATATTAGTAAAGTTCTAATTGTTTGTCTCCAAATTGTTTATACGACGAATATGTTTGTTTAGACCACCAACTAATGTACATGAATCCTTCTATCTGATCTTCATTATGAGTGGAATGATGAAGCCATTCTCGTTAGTATTTGACCTGTTCAAATGTTATACCATACAGAGATTTATAAATTGTGAAGATTTCTTGGTGTTATTTAGGAAGGTGGTTTGGATGTTGACAATAATATGAGACTTGTTCATGCTGTTGCGAGGTAAACTTCGATATAATAAAGTGTGAAAGGTTTTAATTAGATAGTTTTTAACTTGTACCCTTGATAATTCTGAAAGGACATATTTTAACTTAAAATTTCATCTATCAGCCTCTAAAAATGAAGTCGACAGTCTTCGCTGGAGACATTAACCAATACAACGGGCTCAACTTTGTCAAAGGGGCAGTCTACTCTGGTAACGCGCCACAATACCTAAACAGTGGTGCATACAGGTTAGTTAAACTTGTCTCTGAACCTCTATTTTATTTCCAATTGGGAAGCTTCCCAGTCGCTACAAAGTTGTATTTTAATTACGTTCACCGACCTCACTCGGTTGTCTTACCTCTTAACATCGGGGACAGGGCTTGGTCATTGTCAAAAGCGAAGACGTCCACGTTAATACCGAAACACTTTTCTAGTGATGGGATCTAAGCTAGCGTTACACCGGGGAACATGCCGTCTATATCTAAACCCTGATTTTCTTGCCACTATTTTAGGAGATCGCTAGTGGGTCTGTGTAAGTGATTAAGATTAGCGCCCCTAAATAACGCCACGCATCTAAAGAAACAGAGAATATCAGTATAGGCTGGTCCTTTTATGTTATTTTGTATTGTATAAGTGAATTTATTTTTTGTAATGTGTTGTGGGAGTTCGGTTGTTAGACAGCCGATAGGATATTCTACATAATGATAGAAATAGATTGTTGTAGCTGGAACGCTTTCAATTGCATACTTGCTGATAGGTCTGTTATGATTTGCGTGATTTAAGGGGTCGCTATCTTGTAGTTGTGAAAGGAACCTATCAAAATCTGCTCTGTTATTTATAACCATCGGAGTTGGAAGAATTAAACTATTATTGAAACTACTATGGAACAACCGAAGGTCATTGTTCTCTTTATTCCTCAGGATAAAATTGTGAGAATAATTTATTTTAAATCTACGTGTTTGGTTATTAAAGATGGGAATGAGAAGACTTGGCCAGTTTGGCGGTAGCTGTGAATTTGGTCTGTGGAACACCGTGTGCACTGACAGATGTCTGTTATTATTACTATGTGACCTTATCGCCGGCCAGTTGTCGACATAGACTTGTCTAACATCTGTCGGTAAACTAGCTAAACTGTCTATTTCGAGATCCGTTCGCGCTTTCTTGCTGTGTTGACGCTCTGCCGATTGTACATTATTCCTCTTCCTCTTTTTTTTGATTCAGCTGTGTGTCGGTATCGAAGTTGATGAGGCGGCGGAGGTTGATGCTGTTGGTGGTAATGTCAAGGATGCTGAGCTTGTACTTGTTGATAACGGTAGTTGGTGTTAATTTTTAATATGGGTTCTTAGATTGTCCTGTCTGTTAAATTCACAAGGACATATAGGACACTGGTATGTATGTTTATTGTGAATAGTGTCTGCATGCCGATCTAGATTGTCTTGTCTATTGAAGATTTTCCCGCAGTCTTTACACGAGTATTTAGTATTAATGTGTACAGATGATATGTGTTCTGTACTGTCTCTAGGTGTAGGCTGCTCACCCCCACGAGTGTTATCTATTCGGTGTTTCTTTCTAGAGTGTTGTTCTTGTTCATCCCCGGTCTCTCCAACATTGTTGTCTATTACAGAGAATACTGTCGGGGCCCTTGTTGTAGCCGGTGCTGGTGCCGGTGTTATAGTTGCACATGTTGCGTTTTTTTTCGCCACATGGTTTGTAAGATTTCTGGATTTTGTAAATACGCAGCCACATATAGGACACGGGTATCTCTGTTGGCCGTGAGCACTATCTGCGTGTCTGGCTAGCCCATGTCGCCGTGTAAAGCTTTTCCCACACATTTCACACTCGTGGCGTGGTCCGCTTACAAGTTCGTTACGGGATGCCATCTGTCAATGAGATAACACCATACATTTGGTGTGCATACCAAAAATACATTGAAATAGTATCCATATATAACATGCGCTCGCACACGCACGCGCGCACATACACACGCACGCGAGCACACTTACTATATGTTACTAGTCAGGTATTAGTTATCGACCTCTTCATTAGTATACCTAACCTCACCAGCTCCCGTGTCTTACACCATCCTCGTACAACTCAACACTCATCCATCACACTTTATCTTACTATCATAAACGGTATAGACAGTTATGACTCATTCCTCCGCGTTCTCTTGTTTATTATAACTGTCTCTCAGCGTCTACCGCCGCTATATCTGTCCGTTTCAACTCGTTCTTTCTTTCTTTCTTTCTTTCTTTCTTTCTTTTCTTTCTTTCTTTCTTTCTATCTCTCTCTCTCTCTACCTCTCCCTTATCAGTAGTTTAATCTTTCCAATCAAAACATATAACGATGATCTACATTATTCGCATTAAATAAAACACGTATCCATTAACAGTTGCTTTTATATATTATATTTTTATCAGTAAGCGGTTATCTTATAAAGCCCCTCTTCCTGATCCTATTATAACTCCCCCCTAAGCGTCAACCATTGCTATATCAGCATGCTTCGATTCTTTGTTTGTTTGTTTCTTTCTTTCTTTTATTTCTTTCTTTGTTCTTTTATTTCTTTATTTCTTTCTTTCTTTCTTTTCTTTCTTTCTTCCTTTCCTTTCTTTCTTTCTTTCTTTCGTTGTTCTTTCTTTTCTTTCTTTCTCTCTCTCTCTCTCTCTCTCTCTCTCTCTCTCTCTCTCTCTCTCTATCGCTGTCTCTTATCAGTACTTTAATCTTTCCACTCAAAAGTCATAATGAACATCTACATGATTCTCATTAACTAAAACACGCATCCATTAACAGTTACTTTTGAATATTATATTTTTATCAGTAAGCGGTTATCTTATAAAGCCCATTTTCCTGATCCTATTATAGCTCCCTCTTAGCGTCAACTATTGCTATATCACCATGCTTCGACTCTTTCTTTTTTTCTTTCTTTCTTTCATTCTTTCTTTCTTTCTTTCCTTTATTTCTTTTTTTTTCTTTTCATTCTTTCTTATTTCTTTGTTCTTTATTCCTTTTCTTTCTTTCTCAATCTCTCTCTCTCTTTTTCTTCCTCGCTCTCCCTTATCAGCACTTTAATCTTTCCACACAAAACACATAACGAACATCTACATGATTCTCATTAACTAAAACACGCATCCATTAACAGTTACTTTTAAATATTATATTTTTATCAGTAAGTGGTTATCTTATAAACTCCCTCTAAGCGTCAACCATTGCTATATCAGCATGCTTCGATTCTTTCTTTCTTTCTTTCTTTCTTTATTTCTTTCTTTCATTCTTTCCTTTCTTTCTTTGTTCTTTGTTTTCTTTCTTTCTTTCATTCTCTCTCTCTCCGTCGCTCTCCCTTATCAGTACTTTAATCTTTCCACTAAAACACATAACGAACATCTACGTTCTTATTACTTAACTAAAACACGTATCCATTAACAGTTACTTTTAAATATTATATTTTTGTCAGTGAGCGGGTATCTAGGTGTTTACTAAAGCTTTTATAGACATTTTTGAGTCTCTTTCCCTATCATGTGCATATCACTATCATAACCATACTATCCAATTTTACAATATGTGTTTGTATTAACGCGACTGGGGCTATAAGAGTCACGAAAACTTAACACGTCGCTCAGTTTGTGGAGCTCACGCGTACGTAATGTAAAGCTGAACATGTCCAGACATGTTTCACATTATTGATTTCACATACCACGCGCGCTTCTGAATTTATCTTACATGGATTCACAAGTGATCAGTTCTGATTGTAAAATGTGTATGTCTACAATTTCGAACGAATCTGTGGTCTTAGGTGTTGACATTATCCACACTTATGATAAGACTGAAAAGAAGCTTTCCACGTTTTATAAGTCAATGGCTAAACTAGTCTATACGATATAAGAGAGATATGACTCGTTATTCGCTGGTATAACTCTGGGAGTCGGCGATAAGGATATTTACGCCTCGTTTGCAACCATTGTGGTTTATATGGTTTCAGATGGAATTTTAAACTTTGGGCGCCTCGTGATTATTTATACGCTGGCTTATCGGCTAATTGCGAACCATGTCAAAGACTTTTACGATTCTGATACAGATATATCTTCTCTGGTAAAGAACTTCGCTTTCTTTGCCGGGATGTTTATCGGTGGATTATTCGGAGACTGGCTTGTAAAAACGGACGTTGGAGAAAGTTCCTAGACTTCTCTAACGAAAAGGATACGAGACTGTGGACTCCATTTCGTAACAGCTTTGCTCTGTGACCGTTACAACATTTACCGAACACGTTCCTATATGTTACGTAATTCATTTCCATTAATAAAACTATGATAATAAACACACATTGTTATGTATTTTAAGCAAAATTTCAACTTACCTGTATTCTTATAATGTTGGTGTTTTAAAGTCTGCTTCTCCTAGCTTCTCCGACGGTGTTTCAGTATAACACCTGTGGTTATCTGCTGTTAAATTTACAGCTCTTGTAGGATAATATCGGTGAGGCTCTGCTGGTAGATTTACAGATATGGAAACGTATCTAGCAGTGTTAACACACCTCGTGACTGAGTGACCGACGCAAGTCGAATGAATATATTAAATCGTGTACGCGCCTTTTTTACATAACAACCTGTTGGTGTTCCGCTCGCGCGTGGGGGGGGGGGGGAAATAATCTATAAACTCAGGCGCGCTGTTCAATGGTTGGCTCAGTATGTGCCACGGTGGGAGAATATGGACTGTCCATTCATGTCGTCACAGAGATACCTGATTAAATATCACTGATTATGTCCATATCAATCTTAAATACGGTCTTAAATCTTTCCGTCTTTCCTCCTTCCTTTTTGTCTTTTTTTACGTCATTGTTGTAAAAACACCGACACCCACTACCCACGAGATCGGTTAACAAAAAAAAACACGTCATAAATTGTGGTTGAGACACACATTTAAATCGATGACAAGATCAAAGGTCATCAGGTCTGTGTAGCAAACATCGAACATCAAGAATGAAGATTTAGTGGCCCGCCTGGTTTTTCTCCTATTAAGCCACACTCTACTTACTGATTATTTGTGAATTCTTGACACGTAAGTGAATTTTCCAGAATCTTCCTTCCCATTTCAGTGTACAGGCATTGCCAAAATATAATTATGCACTGACGTATAACGGAAGCTATCATCATCAATTACCGGGCCTACTGGCGTAGGTGATCATGTCTCTCCACAAATTTCTATCTCGACAGTTATTTATCATTTCTGTTGTTGACCTTCTGCCAAGCCATTCTCTTAAGCTGTCTGGTATTTTTTTTCTTTTTGCTTCCCTCTAACTCTTCGTCCCTCAATTTTTCCAGTTGTTACAATATATTCCAGTTGTTCTCTTCTCTTTATATGGCCAAAAAATGATGATTGGTTCTTCCTATTATTGGAAATTAGCTCTCTTTTTGCTTTGACCTCTCTCAGAACATCTTCATTACTCTTCTTAGCTGTCCATGGTACTCTCAACATTCTTCTGTAAAACCACATTTCTACAGACTCCAGTGATTTTCTTGTCTGTTGTCCTATTGTCCATGATTCGCATCCATATGTTAAGACTGGCTCTACGTAACATTTAAGAACTCTTTTTCTTGTTTCTATTGTCAAAAATGGATTGCATAGTATCTTCTTCATTTTTTGGGAAGCTGCTTTTGCCTGAGCCATAACATAACGTAAGCTATAACATTTCAAAAAGCTAATCTGCTAAATAACGTTTATAAATTAAACTGTTGGTTTATTAGTAGTAGAAACCACGTGTACCACACCAATATAAGTCACTCAGGTCGGATGACGCTCTACTAGAACAAACACTTACCTCCTTGCTTCACGCAGCAGAAAGTTTAGAAGGTAGTAGTAGGAAACAGGGAAGGGTCTCTTCTAAATTTAGGCTCTGACACCAAATGAATACCCGTTGTACATTTTTGGCGCAGGAATCTGGGTTTTAGGTGTAAATGACCATTTGTTAACTGTAGATTTTCGACTTGTTGATGGTCTCATATACTTTTGTTGGGAAAATGGTCAAGGTCATGATGACAGCAAGTCCAAAGAACCTATTCATATCACACATGTTTGCTCCATCATAGTCGCTAGCCCCCTTATGGGCTCCAAGAACGATTCTCAATCTGCTCAATGTCACGATGACCAAAAAAAACCTGTTGATCATCGAGCCCACTTTAGGGTTCAAATTTAGCGGCTAGCCCAGTTTTTGGTTTCAGGATGGTCGTTCAAGAGGGGCAAGACTACAACGACTAAAAACCTGTTGATCATCGAGCCAACATTTAGGCTACAAGGTGGCGTTAGCCCATATTTGGGCTCCTGAATGGTGACAGTAGTGAATTATGGGCATTAGGGTGGATACAATCTAGGACATTGGGCTGCCGCCTGTTACGCCAGCTGGCGCAGGGTGACATTTTGTGTGTGTGTCGGAATTTCCGTCAAAACATTTATTCAAGACAATATTTTATCTATTTTTTTTATTCAAATATATTTCATAATAGCAAACAATACACTTTTACACAATAATGTATTCTTTAATAAATGTATATTTACAAAATAGACCACTTTAGTACATAAGAAACAAAGTAGTTTATATATGAATATTACATAATGTGGAGGTGCGCGTGGCCGTACGACTAAAACCACTGGCTGAAAAGCCGGCGTAAGGTGTTCGAAACCCGCGGTAGACAGAAAGGATTTTTTTTCTATCGGGGGTGAAATAAAAGTTCTGAGTCTCACACGTCGTGTCGACTGCTTGACCACGCGGCATTTATCCCTCTAGTTCTAGCATTGCACCCCGGCATAAGTAGTATAGCAGGGTCAATTTGGTTAGTATTTGGAAGTCTTCCAATGAAGTCTCACTAAGTGCTAAGTACAGATTATCCTTGTCCATTTCGCAAAAGTTGAAAGTCGGACCAGTCTACGAATCTATCCATGAAGTCATAGTAAAGTTACAGCATTCTCAATTTGGCTTACTGGTAGACGAAAAAAAAACAATCTTTGAAGGAAAATCCCACACGATACATCGTTTTTCCATCAACACCTCATAGAGGTCAACACGCGTCATGTTTTTAAACCGCTGGTTATTTACCAACATGGTTGTATTGGTTCCCTCCTTAACATAGGACACGTCCACATTTTTCGCCTTATTCTTCAGGGTCTTCCCTTATGCCAAGTTTCCCAGGAGTTTCATCGCATCGCTGACTATAGATTGATTTTCGTCTAACTCCTCAGCCCGACGCGCATCTGTATTCTTGTCACAAGTCGCTAGACTGAACAGTAGTATGAAAATATGGATCCTTGAATCAACCAAACTTGTAACACTAAATCTCTCATGGGTCTATTTTAAATATAATCTGGTAACAAATGTGGATGGCGTATATATTAACCAATCAAAGACTGACTATGACAACATTGAGCGACATCTAGGTTAATCAATCAGAGAAGAGCATTACTTTTAAAGTGAACACTGATCTAATTTTCCGCTTGAAGTGATGTCGACTCTGTCTCATTGGTGATGCCGAGAACTAGGGATGGTGGTGAAATTTTAGTATCCTCCGCGGCATATGTAGCGCCTATCGGGTCAACAGTGGGGGAGGATAATGCGGGTGATGGGTTACTTGGACTCCTTTTGACACCTGATGCAATGTATCAGAGAGTTCCATGACCTCATTTTGACATCTGAAAGATGCAATACCATTTCTTTCCTCTTCAGCGAATGACAGGGAATATTAAAGGCGGTCATTATAAGTAAAAAATCTTAGACCCAAGAGTCAAAAAAGTTCGTCTCATACTCCAAAAGTTAGACTCAAAACCCAAAAATCTTAGATGAATATGCAAAAAAAAACTTAGTTCCATAGGCAAAAAATTAATCCTAAAATCAAAATAATTAGACTCAAAGCCCAAAAAGTTAGATCCAAAGTAAAAAATATTAGATGCAAACTAAAAATTTTTTGACTCACAGTCTCAAAAGACAAAAAAATGTTAGCCTCAAACGCAAAAAATCTTAGATGTATATTCAAAAACTTAGACTCAAAAATAAAAAAAAGTTAGACACAAGCCCAATAAATTAAGTCCCAAAGCCCAAGAAGTTAGACAAAAATATTTAAAAAAATATATGCAAACTCAAAAAATTTAGACTCAAAAGTCCAAAAAGTTAGTCTAAAAGACAAAAAATTTAGTCGCAAACCCAAAATATTCAGTCCCAAACCGAATAAATTAATTTACAAATGTCAAAGAGTTAGTCAAAAAGGCAAAAAGATTAGGCCCAAATTCAAAAAAATTAGTCCCAAACGACAAAAAAAGTTAGAACCAATGCAAAAAAAATCTTAGATGTTTATTCAAAAACTTAGTTCCATATGCAAAAACGTTAGTCCCAAAGTCAAAATAATTAGACCCAAAGCCCAAAAAGTTAGACCCAAAGTAAAAAATGTTAGATCCAAAGACAAAAAAAATTAGTCCAAAGTCAAAAAAGTTCGTCTCATTCTCCAAAAGTTAACCTCAAAACAAAAGTAGATACTCAAAAATCTTAGATTTATAATAAAGAAGTAAGTCCTAAAATCCAAAATGTTAGACTCAAAGGCAAAAATATTGATGCCAACTCAAAAAATTTAGTCAGTAAGTCAAAAAAAGTTCATTTTAAACCCAAAAAAGTTAGTTCCAAAGCCCAAAAAGCCCACTTCATAGTAAAAAAGTTAGTCCCAAAACACAAAAAAGTGCGGCTCATAGACAAAAAGTTAAACTCCATACCCAAACGTTTTACACCCAAAATCAAAATAGCTAGACCCAACCCCCAAAAAATGCACACCTAAAGTTACACCTAAATGCCAAAAGGTTAGTCACAAATGCAAAACACTTGACTCAAAATCCAAATAATTAAGACCCAAACCCCAAAAAGTTAGCCCCGAACCCCAAAAAGTTAAACATAGTCAAAAATATTAGATCAAACTAAAAAAAAAAAGCAAGTAGGTAAAAACACCCCTGCAATAACGGTACTAAAATAAAGGACTACCAAACATGAAGGTTACGCCACTGACATAACTATACCATAAGAAAATAGTACTACAAAGCATGAAGGTTATACCCCTAACATAACGCTGCTAAAAGTTCATTTCTACCCCCAACCATTTTTATGGATCGCCTATGAAATTGTTTTAAAGCATTAAATTTACACTCTAGTCTTACCCTCCTACGTCATTTAGACACGCCAATATAAAGAATTGACTGAAAAAAATCAATGTTATGATTCTTACCCCCAACTATTGTTGTTATAGATACTGTAATTAAATTAAACCTCTAGGCTTACCCCAGACTTTATTTTAGATACACCCATGAACAAAATTTGCTTGAAAAACTAATTTAAAAATTAGTTTAGTAGTGAATTACAGGTTTTTCTCAAAATAAATGTGGGTTTTTAGAACCAATTTTCCTCTATTTTCTTCTATACATTTTGAGCAAGAACCACATTTTGTTTTTTGGTTGTGCCGTCACATATTTGTTGGGTAGTTAATTTAATTTTTAAAACAATTTCATAGACGCATCGATCAAAAAATGGATGGTGGTAAGAAACATAAATTGATTTCTTTCAGCAAATTTTTCTATATATTCGCGGGTCTAAATAACGTAGGAGGGTAAGACTAGAGTGTAAATTTAATTTTTTAAAACAATTTCATAGGGGTATCCATAAAAAATGGTTGGGGGTACAAATTATATTTTAGTAGCGTTATGACAGGGGTATAATCTTCATGCTTTGTAGTATCATTTTCTTTTTGTATGGTTATGTCAGGGGCGTAACCTTTATTTTTGGTAGTCCTTTCTTTTAGTAGAGTTATAGCAGGGGCATAACCTTCTTGCTTTTTTGAGTTTGGATCTAATATTTTTTACTATGTTTAACTTTTTGGGGTTCGGGACAAACTTTTTGGGGTTTGGGTTTTTTTAATTATTTGGATTTGGAGTCTAAGTATTTTGCCTTTGTGACCAACTTTTTGGCATTTATGTGTAACTTTTTTGTCTTTAATTCCAACTTTTTGGCTTTTAGGCCTAGCTATTTTGACTTTGGGAATCAGCTGTTTGGGTTTTGAGTCTAACTTTGTGACTATGAGCCTCACTTTTTTGTGTTTTGGGACTATCTTTTTTGACTCTTGGTTCTCATTTTTGTGGTTTGAGACTACAATTGAGGACTTTGGGCCTAACCTTTTTGCCTTTTGGACTAACTCTGTGGGCTTTGGGACTTAATTTATTGGGTTTGTGTCTAACATTTTTACTTTTGGGTCTAAGATTTTGAATATACATGTAAGATTTTTGTGGTTTGGGACTATATATTTTGGGTTTGCTGATAGCTTTTCTTATCTTTTGGAATAACTTTTTGGACTCTTGAGTCTAAATTTTTTGAGTTTGCAACTAATATTTTTAAATTTGGGTCTAACTTTTTGGGCTTTGGGTCTAATTATTTTTTTACTTTGGTACTAAATTTTGCCTATGGATCTAAGTTTTTGCATATAAATGTAAGATATTTTTGGGTTTGAGTCTAACTTTTGGAGTATGAGACGAAATTTATCCTTTTGGGACTAAGATTTTTTACTTATAATGACCGCCTGTAATATTCCCTGCCATTTGTTGAAGAGGGAAGCAATGGTATTGCAGCCTTCAGATGTCAAATCGAGGTCATGGAACTCTCTGGTATAACGCATCAAATGGTCAAAAGCAGTCCAAGTAACACACCACCCGCATTATCCTCCCCCACCGATGACCCGATAGGTGCTACATATGCCTCGGAGGATGCTGAAATTTCACCACCATCCCTAGTTTTCGACAGCACCGATTGGACAAACTCGGCAACACTTCAAGCGAAAAATGATGTCATTGTTCACTTTAACAGTAATGTTCTTCTCTGATTGGTTAATCTAGATGTCAGTCATTTATTTGCTCCAACTCCCATACTAATGCTCATCACTGATTGATTAAGCTAGATGTCGCTCAGTGTTGTCATAGTCAATATTTGATTGGTTAATTTATACGTCATCCAAATTTGTTACCAGAATATACTTAAAATAGACCCATGAGAGATGTTATAGGTTTGGTTGATTCAAGGATCCTTATTTTCATACTACTATTCAGCCTAGAGGCTTGTGACAAGAATACAGGGGCGCGTCGGGCTAAGGAGTTAGACGAAAATCAATCTATAGTCAGCGATACGATGAAACTCCTGGGAAACTTGGCATACGGGAAGACCCTGAAGAATAAGGCGAAACTTGTGGACGTGTCCTATGTTAAGAAGGGAACCAATACAACCGAGTTGGTAAATAACCAGCGGTTTAAAAACATGACGCGTGTTGACCTGTATGAGGTATTAACCTGTGTTAGGTGGTCTTTTACGTCTACCAGTACGTCAAATTGAGGATGTTGCAATATTACTATGACTTCCTGGATAGATTCGTAGACAGGTCCGACTTTCAACTTTTGCGAAATGGACAAGGATCGTCTGTACTTGGCACTCAGTGAGACATCCTTGGAAGGGGTTGTTAAAACCGATATGGTAGACGAGTTTTTTTCTCACAGTACGAACTGTGGTTCCCATCGGAGACTTGCGAGGACAATCTCGCAGATTTCATTCAGCGCAGTGGCAGCATTAAGCATCACTGCTCCAAGTGTAAGGCAAGACAATTATACGACAAATGGACTCCTGGTCTATTCAAATTGGAATATTCGGGCGATGGGATGATATCCTTCTGTAGCAGGATCTATAATGCTTTGGGTAATATGCGAAAGTTAGCACCAAGGGTCTTACTAAACACCACAACAAGTTAGATAAGGATACTTTCACTGAGATCCTAACCAAAATACAAGCCGGTGTAGTAAAAATTGGGGTTTTAAAAGACAAGAGGGATCAGTATACACATACACGCAACACCAGAACTCACTTTCCTTTTTCTACATCAAGCGACAAGTCTATTTGATAACGTAACCACCTCCCCGTTATCCATTTAACACTATCATGTATTAATATTTATATATAAACTGCTTTGTTTCTTATGTATTAAAGTTGTCTGTTATGTAAATATACCTTTGTTAAAGAATACATTATTGTCTAAACGTGTATTGTTGTCTATTATGAAATATATTTGATTAATACACCGGACTTCCGGTGTCATGGCGGCTTCGTGTAGTCGATTTTTATAATTCGGCAATTGCTGATATATTTAAATGATTTACGCGACAGTCTAGTTGTGAAATTATGTGTTGCTATTCTCCCGTTTGGTGTATGTTTTACTTCTGACGTGTGGATGGACTGTGATTACCGATATTTAAGTGGAATATGATTTATTCTTCTTTGTGTCGTGTGTTCGCGGTTCGATAGGCAAGCACATGGTTCGACAAAATGTCGCCGGCAAACCGGGTATGTTCAACCCGTATGTGAAAAGTCTGTGACGGTGGATGGAGGCGGAGGAATCAAGAATGATCAACGGCCCAGAAAGCGAAAACAGCAAAGTGTGTGGTACACAAGAGGCATGTTCAGAACACGAAAGACGAACATGGCTGACCACCGTGACAGTGATTGGAGCCTCATCACGTACTAGTCCAGAGGAAGCCATGGAGAGTCGGAGAAATTCGAACTTATGTTGGAGGAAAGATCTTAAAATAAGTACTTGGAATGTTAGGACTTTATATCAAGAAGGGAAATTGGAAAATCTGGTTCAAGAAGCAGAACGAATAAATATAGATATCTTAGGCATATCAGAGACAAGATGGAAAGAATGTGGGTACATAGAGGTCGAAAAATATACATTTATATACTCAGGAAACACAACAGAACATCAAAGGGGGGTAGGAATACTGATAAAAAGAGAGCTACAAAAATATATAAGTACCCACTGGACATACAGTGATAGGATTATACTACTCAAGTTGAAAGCAAAACCATTCGACATAGCAATAATACAGACATATGCACCTACTCAAGACTACACAGATGAACAAATAGAGGCATACTACGAAGACCTAAATAAAGTTATGAAGCAAGTGAAATCTTCAGACATCTTGATTGTAATGGGTGACATGAGCGCTAAAGTAGGAAAAGGTAGATATAAGACCATTTTAGGAAATCATGGTTTAGGAAAAAGAAATGACAGAGGAGAAAGATTAATACAATTCTGTGAAGAAAACAGGCTGATAATATGTAACACCTACTTTGAGCAAGAGAAAAGGAAACTATACACATGGAAAAGCCCTGGAGATAGGAAGAGGAATCAAATAGATTACATAATGATAAAAGAAAGGTTCCGTAACAGCGTAAAGAAAGCCAAAACCTACCCAGGAGCAGATATTAATTCTGATCACAATCCTGTAATGATTAAACTGAAAATCAATCTAAAGAGAAACAAGCAAAAATCTAATTCATCAACAAATCCACTCGATATAACAGCTTTAAATCAAAAAGATATTAAAGATACCTATACAATACAAGTAAAGAACACATACCAGAAGCTGCTAGAGGAAGGAATTGAACAATACAGAGAGAAATTCCTGATGAAAAAGTAACAACCAAATGGCAATGCATAAAGAAAAGCATACAAAAAGCCTGCGACACCTTACCCAAAAGAGAAAAGAACAAAAAAAAAAACAAAAATGGATAACTAACACCATCTTAGAAAAAATGGAAGAAAGGAGACAAGCGAAGAACACTGCCCAATACAATAAAATAGATAATGAGATACGCAAAATGTTCAAAAAGGCAAAAGAAGACTGGCTCAGCCAAAAATGTATAGAAATAGGAACTATGGAAAACAAACAAGACCTAAGAGGAATGCACACAGAAATAAAGAGAATGACTAATAAAAATAAAAAAGCCACAGAAGGTGGATGCATTGCAGACAAAAAAGGAAAAATGCTAACAGATAATAAGGATATCATAGATAGATGGCAGGAATATATAACAGAACTATTTCATGATCAAAGGGACAAGAAACCAGTTATAAAATGTACATCAGGCTATAAAATCTTAAAATCTGAGGTGGAAAAAGCTATAAAAACAATGAAAAGGAGAAAAGCAGCAGGACCTGAAAGCATACAGATAGAGATGATACAGGCACTTGAAGATTTTGGCATTGAAGTGATTACAGACATATGCAACGACATATACCACACAGGATACATACCAAATGAACTAAAAACATCAACTTTCATTGCATTGCCTAAAAAGAATGGTGCAGTTGAATGCAGTGACTTTAGAACAATAAGCCTAATGAGCCATGTTACAAAAATCTTGCTAAAAGTTATACAAGGAAGGATTCAGAATAAAATCAATACTGAATTAGATGAGCAGCAATTTGGATTTAGGAAAAATAGCGGGACAAAAGAAGCCATATTCTGCATGAGAACATTAATCGAAAAATACACAGAAGTAAACAAACCAATATATGCCTGCTTCATAGACTACACCAAAGCTTTTGATAGAGTACACCACAAACAACTTATAGAATGCCTAAAAGAGATACATCTAGATGACATGTATATACGACTAATATGCAATCTATACTGGGAGCAAACAGCAATAATAAAATATAACAAAGAGTTCTCTACACCCATTGATATAAAAAGAGGAGTAAGACAAGGATGCATCCTATCACCATGCTTGTTCAATCTATACACTGAGCAAATCTTTAAAAACATCATAGAGATGCCAGGCCTACAAATTAATGGAAAGATAATCAATAACCTAAGATATGCTGATGATACTGTACTACTAGCAGAAAATCCTAAAGACCTACAACAATTACTTAATGAAATAAACACGACAAGCAAAAAATATGGACTAGTTATGAATATCAAAAAGACTAAAACTATGATCATAAACAAAGAAAATACTCAAAACCCACAAGTGGATATCAAAATTGAAGGAATAGACCTTGAGACAGTTCAGAACTATAACTACCTTGGACATACTATAACCAGTGATGGAAAATGTACAACTGAAATAAACAAAAGAATAGGAATGGCAAAAAGTAATTTTAATGTCGTGAAGGACATACTAACATACAAAAACAAATAACACCAGAGCTAAAACTAAGAATAGCAAAATGTTACTTCTTCTCAATATTCCTATATGGTGCTGAAACATGGACATTAGACAAGAAAACAGAACAGAGAATTGAAGCCTTTGAAATGTGGATATATAGAAGAATAGGTAGAATTGGATGGAAGGAAAAGAAAACAAACGATGAAGTCTTAAAACAACTAAAAATGAAAAGAGAACTTCTGAACACAATTAGAACAAGACAAATGCGATTCTTGGGCCATGTTAAAAGACACAACAGCCTACTGAAAGTAATCCTGGAGGGGAAAATACAAGGTAAAAGAGGCAGAGGCAGACCAAGATTAACATGGACGAGTAACATCAAAAGATGGACAAATCAACCGATGACAACCTGCACCATCAAAGCAAGAGATAGAGCAGAATGGCGCTCCATGGTAGCCAACCTTCGTTGCGGAGACGACACTCAATGATGATGATGATGATTTGATTTTAAAAATTATATAAAAATTTTGTCCTGAATAAATGTTTTCAGGAAAAGTCCGACACAAAAAATTTCACCCGACGGCGGCACCCTAGCGACAGCTGGCGGCAGCAGGTTTTATCCATCTTTACGCCCGTAATTCATTACTGGTCTCTGCACCACATTGGCGCTACAAGATGCAGCTAGCCCACATTTGGGCTACAAGATGCCGTTAGTCAACATTTGGTCTACAAGATGCAGCTGGCTTACTTTTGGGCTTCAGGATAATGACTGCACTACATTTGAGAGCTAAAACCCAAAGTGGGCTACATAGATTATTATGTGAAAGGTTACTATCTATTTGTGACTTTATGTGCTCAGGTGTTGAGGTAACCTAAGCGTAGTTACACGAGAAATGGGGTTACTGTTGAATTATTAGGTATTTATTTTGTTGTGGTTAGGATAATAATAGAGGTTGGGAAGAATGAGTGCTGATAAAATAGAAAATGTGACAAGCGTGTCTGAACAAAGAGTAGCCCGTATAAGGAATAGTGAGAAATAAAGTTTAAAATGGTAAACCGCCTTTTTAGTTGTTCTGAGATTGAGTAATACATATTTACAAGTTCATTATACATGTATACAATTACAAGAGAAACAAAAAGAAAACAAAACACGAGTACAGAACAACACTTTTATGTAGATGATAAAAAGATATATTGGTATCATAACAGTCAGCCCAGGTTAGTGAACTGGACTACAAAGGACAAGATGTAGGGTTCGATCCCAACCGACGGCTTCGGGTTCACCCAGCCTTTAACGGGTACCGGATTTTTTACTGGGAAAGTAAAGCGGCACGGGCGTAATACCTACCACATTAACTCAAAAGTCATGTGCTGAATGTCTGTAAAATTTATGGTCACTAACACCATATTCCCTATATGCTACTTGTCGTGAAGAGGAACTTTACTTAATTACTATCACAGCAGTCAGCAGTGAGGATGTTTTGGTGAACATGGTCCTGTTCTCCTCAGGTGATGAGATGGTAGATTCTGAATTGATGAAGTGTGAAATGTGGTGGTCAAGATGGTATGATGAAACTGTAGCGATGGGGAGTGGAATTGATTGATGATCGCGGGAGTTCACGATGAAGTGGGAGGGGGGGGGTATATATTCAGATGATGATGCTAACGATATGGAAATAACAGATGATGTCATGGTTAGTCTGGGCCGGGTAAAAAGGGAATATCTGGGGAGATGTCAAGTCCATAAATTGTGCCGGGGGTGAAAGCGTTGATGGGGTCAGACTAGTTGGTGAGTGTTTTAGATGAGGTGGTGAGCGTTGAAAAATGGCGACATGGAGCTATGATCTGGTGAACATGGTGGTGGTGTGGAAAAGGCAGTGGATGAAGATGGTGGGAGCTAAATAGGGACGGTGATGATGGAGTGTGTGATGATCGAGTGATTGTATCACATCTGCGTTACACTGTCGATTACAAGATCAATGATTTACCCATGTAAGAACTGGTGGCGAAAGATTGAGTTGCAAAGCCAACAAGTCCTCAAAGCTAAGGAGGCACGAATGTCCCAGCTGATTCGCCAGGGCTTTCCGGCACCCTCGGCAGTGTTCCCCTCACGGGTGTTTGCAGAATACACAGACTAACCATTTTAGAATGTAGCTATTTTTAGACAGCTGTGACATTATATAAGGAGTTCCTATCTGTGACGCAGTGGTCTCGCCTGCCACTCATAATTGTCTTTCAGCGCAATATAGTTTATAGAGCATTAAACATCATTTACAAATCTTAAATTGTGTCTTGTATTTTATCGAACGAATATATTTAAAAGTAGGTCAGGACAACATGACTTCCAGTTACAGGGGGATTTTACAACTTAGGCAAAAACACTTAAAGTGCAAGGTCTGAACAGTTGTGCTCGACGTGTTGTACGTACACCAAGCTGAAGATGAATCAGATTGTTTTAGCTTCGCTGATGTTGCTGAAAGACATTCTGCAATAACAAATTTATATGAGTGTGGTAGTAAAAAGGTGTTATAAAAACATTATTATATAAATAACATTTTCATTAGTTAAGATAGATCTAACGTATAAATACCCCCTTTCGCCAATCATAATAGTTCGAAAGGTAGCGGTAAGTCAGTGTTTGTACGCAAATAGGTCAGGACAACATGACTGGTTTGCACACTGGTTTACACTACGATAGAGACTACAGTTACCTTTCTTTGTTTGGGAGTTGAGATAATAATTCGGATGATTACGCTGGCACGGGCGGTTGAGCAATTATGGATTTTAATTCGTTTGCAGTGATACCGGGGCCTTCCATAACCAAATAACCAAATAACACACGTTTTTGGAAAGTCTATCGAATAGTAGATTAGATATGAATATAAAAAAACTAAAGCTACGATAATAAACAAAGAAAATACTCAAAATCGTCAAGTGTTCTATAAGTTTTCACATTCATCTGGTGTAAGAACCCATTTATCGTACCCTAAGGTATTGACTTACCGGAACTGAGTAAAACGCGAGACACGGCGAGATCTCGGCAGCCATCTTTATATATTGAAGGCTGGGGACCATGTGGGCGCCAGTCTTGTCCATTTATTTCCTAACTATAAGTATAGTTTAAATAAAAGCTGATTCAAATATTATTTTCTTTTCAAATGAGCTAAGTAATATACTCACAGCCATCAACAGATGCAGATTAAATGAGCATACTTGGTGAGAGATTACAACAGCTAGTACTGAAAATTAATAGAGATAAGACAACATTATGAGAATTATGCATTTGGTAATACCTCTACTAGACGTACAGTCTTACATATATCAGGGCAGTAATATAGATAAAGAGGGAGGAACAGAAAATGATACCAAAATAATGATATCAAAAGCAAGAGGAGCTTTTGTTGCACTGGGAAACATATGGAAGTCCAAAGAAATTAGGTTAAATAAAAAAAAAATAAAAAAAATTGTCAACTCCAATGTTAAGTCAGTCCTATTATATGGCTGTGAAACATGGAGAACAACAAAATTGACAATCATGAAGATACAGAATTTCATGAATGGATGCTTACGCAGAATAAAAGGATCGAAATGGCAGGACAAAATCACTAACATAGAATTATGGAAATGTACCAGTCAAATCTTCTTCTACTTTTCTCTTTCACTGATACCTAAAAGGTGTCGTGGTTTATATCATTTGTCGTTCTTGTGCTGCTCGAATTGTCTGAATTAGTGATTTTCCTTTGTTGTTACATGTCTTTGTCACTGCATCTATCCATCTTCTTCTGGGTCTTCCTCTTGGTCTTTTTCCATGCATTCTTGAGAAGAACGCCCTTGATGGTGATTGGTAAGGATTCATTCTGACCAGGTGGCCAAACCATTTAAGTTGTTGTTGTTCTATATATTCTTGGCAGGGTTTTGTTCCTACTATTTTTCTTATGGTTTCGTTTGGTATTCTATCTCTATGTGACAGCATTTGCTTTTTGTATTCTCATGTCAATTTCTCTGTCTAGTTTTCCATCTTCTGTGAACATTGTGCCTAAATACTTGAATTCCTCTACTTGTTTTATTTCTGTATCCTTGATCTTGATGTTTAATGGGTGTCTTTACCAGTCAAATACCATTGGATAAAGAGATACAGCGAAGACGATGACGATGGATAGGACACACACTGTGGAAGCCAACTGAGAGTATTACACAACATGCCTTTTTGGAATCCCCAGGGGAAAAAACAAAGAGGAAGACCAAGGAATTCTTGGAGAAGATAGATAGAAGCAGAGATGAAGATGATGTAGAAGACATGGAATGATCTTAAAAGGATGACAAGAAACAGAACGACTTGGAAAATGTTTGTTGAAGACCTATGCTCCACAGGGAGTTGAAAGATAGAAGAAGAAGAAGTAATATACTAAATGGAGTAAAGACATATTATGCAAGGCAAGATATCTTTTAGTGTTGTGGTGCATTCATTCAGATGAATTCAATTAAGCTAGAGCGGCAAGAAGGAATTTTGTTTTCTATTAGTTTTTAAATATTTCAGTAAAAGGACGATATCTAAATTTTAAACTAAAATCCCGCGTTAACATATAAACTTCTGCAAGTAAATTTTGTTAATAAAAAGTATCATCTTTTTTATGATTGATTAATTCCTTAATCTAACACTAAATTTATTTTCGACTTTGAGAATATCGGGATAGGAATGCTGCAAGAGATGGAAAGAGAAAAACAGACACAGGGTGACAGATGCAGAGTGAGAGAGTCAGAGAGTCAGAGAGTCAGAGAGAGAGATAAGATTGTGTACATTTATAACGAATAAAATATCTTATTTGCTCACAAGTCTTTAAGAAAAAATAAGGACAAAAAGTCTGGAATTGAAGCACTGCCAGAAATGTATGAGTCTAGAGTAACAGTCTAAGAAGTACTACCGGAGAGATGAGAAAAGTCTGTTTGTATACTTATTCTCAGCCTAGGAGAGTTCTTTAGTTCTTTCTTTCTAAGAAAGAAATATTTTTATTATGCGTGTGAACTAATGACATTACCGTTCCCCTAATCTTAATATCCCCCCTCCCCCCCCAAAAAAAAAAATAAAAAATGTTTCATTCTTTTAAGATCATTCCATGTCTTCCCCATCATCTTCATCTGTGCTTCTATCTATCTTCTCCAAGAATTTGATTTGTAACTTTCTCATTAATTATTCGTGACCCCGTGACCACTCTTAGAGCCTGCGATATAGCGCAGGAGAAGAAGAACAGTAGAGGCAGTCTATCTTGTCACACAACAAAAGTAACCCTTTTTCTTATTATTTAATCACTCCACATTGACAGGGATCTTTCACGCCCTTTCTAACTGTTCTCAGTGAGTTCAGCCTTTCTTTCCGTGTGGCGTATTATACAGGAGCACGTGTCGCCTTTGTTTTTAAAAAAATACATAGATCAAACTATAAAGAACATTCTTTATTATTGAACGCATAAACTGAACTTTTTTAAGAGTCACCATCTGCATTCTACCAACGCATAATATTTGTGACACTCCGGCGCACTTTTGGGCTCTACCACTTTTCTTTCTTTTCTTGGTTCCGTGAGTACGAAGCACCTGACGTCTTTTGTGCAAATTGTTCAGTATCAAAACTTAAAGGACCCTTCTTTTTTCTGTATCGTAACAAAGCGCAGCTGACCAAACTCACAGCATGACACAAGGGCGCTCAGACAGCCCGAGACATGTACCAGGTGTTGCAGTTTATTTTTACAAACTTGGCCCTACGGTGAAAACCGTAACGCAACATTCTTCTCATTTCTACATCCCTTTTAGTTGTTAAACTTCAGTCTTTGTAGACAGAGATTGGATATAATAAATTCCTTACGAACGGTCAGCTCAGAGTAGTCAGTATTTAAAGAAAGACTAGTACTGTTTGTGCTCTTATTTCGCGCTGTTGATTCTGTAAATCCAAGAGGCTAGACCTTTTGATTCGGCTAATTTAATGGGTTTTGAAATTAAATAATTTCTTAAAATATATGTCTATCCAGGTTTGAAAGTTACAAACTGAAATCTTGTTGTTCATTGCTACCATTGACATGGGGGTGGTGTAACCGCTCGAGTACTTTTACCCTTGTGTTTCATTGTTTACCGGAAGCGTACGACGAACAATTTAATTGTAACAATGAGGGCGAGTCGGGTGTTATTATCGGCCAGCACTAGGAACAGGATGAACACTATTAACCAGTCTTGTAGACATTTACAACGAAAGTGGTGAAGACTGAATTGAGATAATTTACTTGTATGTCCACTTAATACATCATATTTATTTTCAATCAGTCTAATATTTTAGGAGTGCATTATTTAAATAAACATTTAGGTTGAAGAGAGTATTCATCATGGCTGACAAAACAAGTTCCCCCCCCCCCCCACGTCCATACTTTTAGTTTATTTTGTGTTTCCATTGTTACTATTTTAATGAACAAATACATCAAACAATTTTTAATGAATTTGGCATAGGTCTCGTGCAGGTACGCGTAGCAGTAGATGTGACCATCATGTAAGTCGCCTATGGGCAGCATGAAGGTCTCAAGCTATCGGCCTGTAGGTCACATGAGGTCAAGCTGTAGGTCGGATGTGCTCTGTAACTTTTTTACATACATGTTATCGGCTTACACTGAATACCTTTCAATAACGAAATAACTTGTGTACTCTCTTTCGCTATGTTTATTAAACACGTCAAGCTACCCATTCTCTTTGGTCACCACCCGACTTCTACGTTACCCTATTTAAACCACCTCCCACACACTCCTTCTCCTACTCTAATTACACAATGAAAAAAAATCAATATTTACCTCTTTGTTCTACTGGTAGCCTTGTGCACACACTTTAAAAAAATCAATATTCACCTCTTTGTTCTACTGGTAGCCTTGTGCACACACTTTAAAAAAATCAATATTTACCTCTTTGTTCTACTGGTAGCCTTGTGCACACACTTTAAAAAAATCAATATTCACCTCTTTGTTCTACTGGTAGCCTTGTGCACACACTTTAAAAAATCAATATTCACCTCTTTGTTCTACTGGTAGCCTTGTGCACACACTTTAAAAAATCAATATTCACCTCTTTGTTCTACTGGTAGCCTTGTGCACACACTTTAAAAAATCAATATTTACATCTTTGTTCTACTGGTAGCCTTGTGCACACACTTTAAAAAAATCAATATTCACCTCTTTGTTCTACTGGTAGCCTTGTGCACACACTTTAAAAAAATCAATATTCACCTCTTTGTTCTACTGGTAGCCTTGTGCACACACTTAAAAAAAATCAATATTCACCTCTTTGTTCTACTGGTAGCCTTGTGCACACACTTAAAAAAAATCAATATTCACCTCTTTGTTCCACTGGTAGCCTTGTGCACACACTTTAAAAAAAATCAATATTCACCTCTTTGTTCTACTGGTAGCCTTGTGCACACACTTAAAAAAAAAATCAATAATGGGCGCTATATATACTGAATAAAAGTAAGTGGGTGTATGATGCAGTGATCAGTCCTTTGAGCAGTGGTCGGGGAACCCAAAAAGTGGGCTGATTGTTGGGGAACCCAAAAGTAGGCTACTGGTCATCTTCAACCACGTGGGATGATCAATAACTTCTTTGGATTAGCGGTCATAGTGACTTTGACCCTTTTCAGTATCCATCATGGAGCTCACTTTCATGCCGCTATCTTAGTCCACAAGTGGATGATCAACACAAAGTTTTACCACATCGTCGCGCCCACGTATGACGTCATACCACTTGTGCTTATACAAATGTTAACAATGCAAAAAGTGGTACTAGCATCGAATAAGAACATCCTATAGGTCATCTACACATGCAACAAGTGGTCAATTAAAGGTCAAAAAGTGGGCTCCAACATATTAACAGGTGGTTTTACTCCATCATCGAGCGCAAGCATGACGTCATACCACATCCAGCATGTGTCAGAACAATGGACTATTGCCAAAAGGTGTCAGAGCCAAAATTTGTAGTGATTATGCCTTTTTTCCTACTACTGATGGTTACATGACCCAGCAAGATGTACTATACAAGCTGATAGATAAATAACATCTGCGATGAAAACAACCGAATTTGTAAAAACAAATGATGATAATCTTAACGATAACGTGGTAAATACATTTTCAGAGCTAGACAAACAGAACAGAAGCTTTGCTGTTTGAAAGTCAAAAACACTTGCTCATGTACTAGATGATACGCACGCACATATATGACATGCACACACACATATGACATGCACACATATAGGTCTGATTTTTCTATGTGTAGTGAGAGTAATATGTCAACTAACTATTATGACATAATTTGTGCCATTATGACATAATTATTCTCTCCTCTGAAAAGTGGTTTGGAGTTGGTAGCACCGGCAGCTTCCCTGTGCACCACGGCCGAAGACATGTCCCAATGGTTCCATTTTCTACTCGTTGGCGGAAAGATTGGAAGTGATGAGATCATTAGAAAGGAAGCCCTGTATGCGACTTTCGAGGCTATTCAGGTTTGTGCTGGAGAGACTGTAGAAACATTTACAAAATTTACTCTTAATTTCAAGTTTATCTGTGACCGAAGTAGTATAGAATAGTAAATTTGGATATTATTTGGCCCATACATTAATAAAGATATATAGCGAGGCGCGCAAGGCACAGGGGAAGTTAACCGTGTCCTTTCGTGTCGGGATGTTGACCTCTCATGTCGGTGACACAGGAAGGGACCTATTTATGTCTGGTGTGTGCTGACTTTGGAGTTCTTGGTGTATTGGAACGATAGTGATAGGTTAGTAGATTATACAATATCAATGAAAAACAAAAGCATTAAATATAAAACAGAAATATTCTTTTATTATCTCAGTAGATATAAAACATACAGTGGATGTTATATAACATTACAAAAATATTTAGTTATTTGGTTATGGAAGGCCCCGGTATCACTGCAAACGAATTAAAATCATAATTGCTCAACCGTCCGTGCCAGTGGAATCATCCGAATTACTAACTCATCTCCCAAACAAAGAAAGGTAACTGCAGTCCCCATCATAGCAGGCTCAGCACACGCCAAAAGACATAAGGCGAAACCGCACAGAAGTGAACACGGCCAACTGTTCCCTGTCATATGATATCAGCATTCATCGTAAACAATTGGAATATCGGAACATGATCAAAACGGATGAAACACAAAGCTCATGGTGTGCACAGAGCACTTAACTCAGTAGCTCCTGCAACAAGGCGGACTTGGAATATGAGGAAACTGCAACAAGGAACACTTTTCATACATAGCCTTCAATGGTTCCTGCCGCCTATCCATTATATTGCCCGGAAGTTCACGTTCTCCTGAAAATGATGATCGTCAAGTATTTAAATGTATAGCGCTTGATGATGTTAGGACATCGTGTTTGACTCCAACTCCGAACATACAAAACACAGTTCGTCGTCAGATTATCCCCGTTGCACACCAAACAACAGATCGCAAGATTAGCGCATGATCGATCTTGGGACACACGATGAAACAATATGATGACGTAGCACGCACAAAATGGTTGCGCCCATGGATTCATGATTACTCTGGTGCATGCAGTCTACAACGAACGAAACATGGTGCAAATTCCCCAAAGAGATAAAACTTCGGCTGACTTGACGGAGCCCACCACATTAATGCGTTGGAAATTGTAAATAACTTGCGGCAAACAGCTCCAACAACGATTATTGAACAGCACTCAGTGTGACGTAAAACGCAGATCAACACTAGACGGTGGAAGGTCGCATTCACAACACTTGATTTGTCAAAACGGAGTATTGCCGTGCGTGCAACGCCAATTCATTGGCGTAGAAATGATAAGTAGAACATAATTTTGAATTGAATGCAAAAAATTGCAGCGGAAAGACGAAATTGATCAGATTCCAAAGCAATTTCTGCAGCGATCGAGAGACGGTGACTTAGTTCCGCCATCATAGAAACGAAAGTCCATGATATTTAATCCATGATATGAAATATTTAGTACACTGAGTAAATATATAGTGCAAGGATAACATTTATTTATAGCTATGTAGTTGGGTGTCTGCTTAGCTCTATGTCATAAATGAATCATAAGGGGCGAATCTGTTAGAGATCGCAGGTCAATATAAGCTGATAGCGTAAAGATTTAAATATCTAGAGGCGTAGTCGAGACGTTATCATCAGCTACCTTTCTTTTTATATAGAAATAGGAAAGAGCATTTCTTATTTGACTGTAGGAAAATATGGAATTATTTAAGACTTTGAAACCTACATTTTCCCACCCTTGGCCTTTTGCGTCTCTAGAACCTCTAAAAATATATCTTTATCTAATTTGTTGTGTTGCTTGCTTAGCCCTTTACAACTGATTTTATCGTAATCCCCACTACATGAGACAGAGATCTCATGCTGTTGTAGGAGACACAGATGTCATGTCGTTGTATGAGCAGCATATGTCATGTCGATGTAGCAGTCACAGGTGTCATGTCGTTGTATGAGACACAGGTGTCATGTCGTTGTATCAGACACGTATGTCATTTCGTTGTATCAGACACAGGTGTCATCTGTTCCAGGGATTGGTCCTTGCACCAATCGAGTATGCCCTGGCAATTCTTACTGTCAGTCGACTCAAATTGATAGGCTGGAGAAAATACAAAATGAAGCCATGCGCATTATCCTGGGATGTACGAGGGACACAATGTGTAGCAATGAGATATCTTCTTGACTTTCCAACCATGGATGACAGAATCAAGATCTGGAGAGCCCGAGCATACCTGAAGATTAGTACAGATACAGAGCATCCATTGCACCACGTGCTCAACACAGAGAAAGGTGCCAAGCTAAAAAGAGGCAAATCATGGGTGGGCCGAGCAGAAGATTTCATCAAACAGGTCTGTGGGCTTACCAATATCAGCGTTGGTGAGGAGTGGATACCGGTGCCTACGTCATTCAAGGAGACTTTCTCGTGTATTGTCACACTCGCCAGGAAAAGTAGGGAGCAGAACCCGGTCGTGGTTAATGCTGATGTCAACAGTCTCATCTGCGATAACACCGATGAGAAAGATGCAGTCATCTATACAGAAGGTTGTAAACAACCTTCTCCTCCAGATAGGTTGTAAAATGTGTCTTGATGGGTATAGGTAGGATATCGATTGTGTCATGGAGGTTGTCTAGTGTGTCTTGATGGCTGTATGCAGGTTGTCTAGTGTGTCATTATAGGAGTATGTGGGTTGTCGAGTGTAGCATGAGGACTGCATGCACGTTGTCGAGTGTGTCATGATGGCTGTATGTAGGTTATCTAGTGAGTCATGATGGTTGTATGTAGGTTGTCTAGTGTGTCTTGATGTTTGTGTGTAGGGCGTCTGGTGTGTCATGAGGGCTGTATACAGGTTGTCGAATGTGCCATGATGTATGTATTCAGAATTTGTAGTGTGTCATGATGTGATACGACACCAAAGAAGTGCATGGGCATTTACTGCACGCTCGACAGGCAGAATAGACAAGGAAGACAGTGGTGCATACGTCATGACCACGAGTAGCATGACAATGTAGGCGATGGCAGTGACCAAGGCTTTCTAATGGTTAGAGTCACAAGACTACACCCACGCATGTATACTGAGTGATTCGATGAGCATGATAAAAAAGTGGAGGCGGGCTTTGTACGCATGCAATGGGTAGAGTCGTTGCAGAAATCCAAAATACGTAAGGTCACCTTTGTCTATGTCCCTGGACCTGAGGGAGTACGGGGAAATGAAAGAGCGGACCGGTTGGCTAGCTGCGCTGTCGTTGAGGACGGGCAACCAATGGATCGGGCGGACATCATCAATACCCTCCGAGATGTGGGAAGAGGACTTCGACAAACACAGATCCACGTCACTTCTTCGGATGAGGGAGATGGGAAATTAAGATGGACGCAGCCAGAAATGAGAAACTTAGTGGCCGTGTAAGAAGACTTATCAACCAACATAGAACTGGAGTCGTCAGTCGCTGGACACTGAGGGAATTTCTGAGGAGGGGATCTGAGCACCTATGGACATGTTCGGAGTGCAATGATGATGACCCGCAAATAACTCAATAACTCAATAACAGGTGTCATGATGGGTGTGTGTAGGTTGTCTATTGTGTCATGCTGGCTGTATGGTGGCTGTCTAGTGTTTCATGCTGGCTGTATGGAGGTTGTCTAGTGTATCATGCTGGCTTTATGGACGTTGTCTAGTGTATCATGGTGGCTGTATGTAGAACAAAGAAGTATGTGATCTACAACACAGGTATTCAGCCCTACTGGGAGATACTTGCATTAATAGGAAAGTACAAATATACAATTTATTTCCGGTCTGTGATCGTTACCCTATGCTATAGTCATTGAGAACGTCATCGTGTAAGACACTGCTGCAATAGCCAATTTTTTAGTTGGCTGCGTGGCAGTGTGCCAAGCGTTCGGCTTCTCGTGGCAAGGCGCGGTGCCACTGAGTACGGGTTCGATCCCACTTCGGACCATATATTGTTCTTCGTTCGTTTTTTTCTATTGTTGTTTGTCTGTCAATTTTTCCGAGTGCTAACACATACTTCTTTCTTCTATTATTCCCTATTATCGCCTCGGAAGTTCCCCATATAATAATATTTATGTATTATTATTTGTACCCAGTATATAACCACTGGGAACTACTATTCGTGCTGTTTCGTCCAATAAATATTTGTCTACAACACAAGTATTCAGCCCTACTGGGAGATACTTGCATTAATAGGAAAGTACAAATATACAATTTATTTCCGGTCTGTGATCGTTACCCTATGCTATAGTCATTGAGAACGTCATCGTGTAAGACACTGCTGCAATAGCCAATTTTTTAGTTGGCTGCGTGGCAGTGTGCCAAGCGTTCGGCTTCTCGTGGCAAGGCGCGGTGCCACTGAGTACGGGTTCGATCCCACTTCGGACCATATATTGTTCTTCGTTTTTTTTCTATTGTTGTTTGTCTGTCAATTTTTCCGAGTGCAAACACATACTTCTTTGTTCTATTATTCCCTGGCTGTATGTAGGTTGTCTAGTGTGTCGTTGTGTCTGTATGTAGGTTGTTTACTGTGGCACGATGGCTGTATCCAGGCTGTCTGGTGTGTCATGATGGGTGTATGTAGGTTGTAAAATGTGTCTTGAGGGGTATAGGTAGGATGTCGATTGTGTCATGATCGCTGTATGGAGGTTGTCTAGCGTGTCTTGATGGCTGTATACAGGTTGTCTAGTGTGTCATTATAGTAGTATGTAGGTTGTCTAGTGTAGCATGAGGACTGCATGCACGTTGTCGAGTGTACCATGATGGCTGTATGTAGGTTATCTAGTGAGTCATGATGGTTGTATGTAGGTTGTCTAGTGTGTCTTGATGTTTGTATGTAGGGTGCATGTTGTGTCATGAGGGCTGTATACAGGTTGTCGAATGTGTCATGATGGATGTATTCAGAATTTGTAGTGTGTCATGATTGGTGTATGCAGGTTATCTAGTGTGTCGAGATGTCTGTATGTAGGGTGTCTAGTGTGTCGTGATAGCTGTATACTGGTTGTCTAGTGTGTCATGTTGGGTGTATGTAGGTTGTATTGTGTAGCATGAGGACTGTATGAAGATCGTCTAGTGTGTCATGAAGGCTGTATGTAGATTGTCGAGTGTGTCATAAAGGGCTGTATGTAGATTGTCTAGTGTCATGATGGTTATATGTAGGTTGTCTAGCATGTCGTGTTGGGTGAATGGAGGTCGTCTAATTTGTCGTGATGTCTATATGTACGTTGTTTACTGTGTCTAGATGGTTGTATGTATGTTGTCTAGTGTGTCATGAGGGCTGTATGTAGGGCGTCTAGTGTGTCGTGATGTATGTATGTGCGTTGTTGATTGTGTCGTGATGTATGTATGTAGGTTGTCGATTGTTTCGTAATAGATGTATAGAGGTCGAATAGTGTGTCTTGAGGGCTTTATAGAGGTTGTCTAGTGAGTCTTGAAGGGTGTATGCAGTTCGTCTATAGTTGCATGATGGGTGCATGTACGTTGTCTATTGTGTCGTGATGTCTGTATGTATGTTGTCTAGTGCGGCAGGATGGCTGTATGCGGGTTGTCTAGTGTATCATGAGGGCTGTACGCAGGGTGTCTAGTGTGACATGATGGCTGTATGTAGGTTGTTTACTATGTCTTGATGCCTGTATGTAGGCTGTCTGGTGTGTCATGAAGGCTGTATGCCGGTTGCCTACTGTGACTTGGGGACTGTATGGCGGTTGTTTAGTGAGTCTTGCGGGGTGTGTGCAGATTGTCTAGTATGTCATGGAGGCTTTATGCCTGTCTTCTAGTGTGTCATGCTGGCTGTATGGAGGTTGTCTAGTGTATCAAAAGGGTTGTATGTAGATTGTCTAGTGTGGCATGATGGCTGTATGTAGGTTGTCTAGTGTGTCTTGAGTGCTGTATGGAGGTCGTCTAGTGTGTCATGATGTTTGTATGGAGATTGTGTCGTGAGTCTTGAGGGGGTGTATGCAGTTTGTCTCGTGTGGCATGATGGGTGTGTGTACGTTGTCTATTTTGTCTTGAGGGATGTATGGAGGTTGCCTAGTATTGCGTGATGGATGTATACAGGTTTTCTAGTGTGTCATGCCGGATGTACGGAGGTTGTCTAGTGTGACATGATGGTTGTATGTTGTGTATTCTGTAGAGATGGCTGTATACAGGTTGTCTAGTGTGTCGTAAGGGCTGTATAGGTTGTCGAGTGTGTCGTGATTGCTGTATGTCGGTTGCCTTGTGTGTCTTGATTTTCACCTGATAAGTTACTAAAAATATATTTTATCCTATGATACAAACGAGATTTACAAATTATCGAAATTAGGTTACATAAATAACAAGTGGATTCTAAAAAACTCAACTTTTCAAAAATACGTTACTAAAGTAATATAATATTAAAGAACTAAGATAACAGTTACTTTATATGTGTCTGAAGGCGCGTGACACATTCATCGTCAACAACTGTAAACGTATGTCTGATTACAAGATTCACAGTGATGTTATATTTACCACTAAAAACCTGCCCTGGCGCCTATCGGTGGGGGTAATGGGGTTGGAGGTGTTACTAAATAAAAATAGAATTGACCGCTGATGCAATACCTGATGAGTTACTATAATAAGATTTGACCTATAAGACAATACCAACGTGTCCACTTATCAACCAACGACTTTAACACAATTGAGAAAACCCTCATAATAAATTCGAATCTACTAAATATTTTGTACATGAGATAGTCAGATGTAGATAGTCAGGACTGTGTCTAAATGATTAATGAAAATATTCATGCAACAATAGAAACAAACCCAAAACACCACATTGAAAGACTAAACTTAAAGTTCACGTCCATGTTACAACTCTGCTAAGAAAAGTACTGCAAAGCAGGAAAGATACGTCCCCTGCTATAACCCTACTAATCAAAAGTATTACCAAACACGTAGGTTACACCCCTGACATAACCTCACCAAAAGTCAAGATTTTGCTGAAAATAGCACTTTTATGTTCTTACCCCCTGACCAGTTTTTTATTGATACGCATATGAAACTATTAAAGAATAGTAAATTTAACTTCTAGACTTATCCCAAGCTTGATATTAGACACCCAGTAGCAATTTACTTTTAAAAAGCACTTTTATTTTCCATACCCCAACCACTTTTTATGGATACGCCTATGAAATCACTAAAAAATTGTAAATTTGCGCTCTAGGTATACCCTAAACTTTTTTTTAGACATCCCCCTAGCAAAAACTTGCTTAAAAATCACTTTTATGCTTTTTAACCCCTGACCATTTTTGAGGGATACGCCTATGAAATCGATAAAAATAGTAAATTTAACCTCTAGGCATACCCTAAACTTTTTTGTAGGCATGACCATATCAAGAAGTTTCTTAAAATATCACTTTTATGTTCCTTACCCCCAACCACTTTTTGAAGTTTATGCCTATGAAATCGATTTTAAAAAATAGTAAATTTAACCTCTAGGCTTACCCTAAACGTTATTATAGACATCCCTGTATCAAAAATTTGCTAAAAAAAGCACTTTTATGGTTTTTAACCCCTTCCATCTTTTATAGCTACGCCTATGAAACTGTTAAATTTAGTAAATTTAACCCCTAGGGTACCTCAAACTTTATTTTTGACACGTCGATGTATCAAATTTACATTAAAAATCAACTAAAATTTAGTAGTTAAGTATGGCATTTTAAGTCACGCGAAGTCTTTCATATGGAAAAAAAACGTTCGGGTACACTTTCCTATAGAAAAAAATTGTGCCTCGATGTCGGGTACACTATTTATATAAGGAATGTTGTGCCTTAAAGGACACTTTTACGGGTTCTAAATGCCATAAATCACTACTAATTTTTAGTTGATTTTCAATGTAAATTTGATACATGGGCGTGTCAAAAATAAAGTTGGATGTAACCCTAGAGGTTAAATATACTAATTTTAACAGTTTCATAGACGTGGCCATAAAAATGGATGGGGGTTAAAAACCATAAACGTGTTTTTTTAAGCAAATTCTTGATACAGTGAGGTCTATAATAACCTTTAGGGTAAGACTAGATGTTACATTTACTAATTTTTATCGATTTCATAGGCGTATCCTTCAAAAAGTGGTTGGGGTAAAGAACATAAAAGTGATATTTTAAGCAACTTCTTGATATGGTCATGACTAAAAAAAAGTTTAGGGTATGTCTAGAGTTGAAATTTACTATTTTTATCGATTTCATAGACGTATCCCTAAAAAATGGAGATGGGTGGAAAAAGCATAAAAGTTATTTTTAAGCAAATATTTGCTAGGGGGATGTCTAAAATAAAGTTTGTGGTAAGCCTATAGTGTAAATTTATGATTTTTAGTGATTTCATAGGCGTATCCATCAAAAAGTGGTTTGTGTAAGGAACATAAATGATCTTTTTTAAAGTAAATTCTTGCTGGGGGTGTCTAATATGAAGTTTTGTGCAAGCCTAGAAGTTAAATTTACTATTCTTTAATAATTTCATAGCCTTATCCATCAAAAAGTGGTCGGGGGTAAAGAACATAAAAGTGTTTTTTAAGTAAATTCTTGATGTGTGGATGTCTAATATAAAGTTTGGGGAAAGCCTAGAGGTTAAATTTACTATTCTTTAATAGTTTTGTAGCATATCCATAAAAAATGGTCAGGGGGTAAGAACATAAAAGGGCTATTTTAAGCAAAATCTCGTCTTTTGGTAAAGTTATGTCAAGGGTGTAACCTACGTGTTTGGTAATACTTTCGATTAATAGAGTTATAGCAGGGGATGTAACTTTCCTACTTTGCAGTACTTTTCTTAGCAGAGTTATGACACAGGCGTGAACTGTACGATTAGTTTTTCAATGTGGTGTTTTGGGGTTTTTTCTATAGTATGAATATTTTCATTAATCATTTAGACACAGTCCTAACAATCATTAAATGCAAAATTATTAGTAGATTCGATATATTATTAGGGATTTCACAAGTGTATTAAAGTCCTTGGTTGATAAGTGGACACGTTGGTATTGTCTCATAGGTCAAAATCTAATTTAAGTAACTCATCAGGTATTGCATCAGCGGTCAATTCTATTTTTAGTTAGTAACACCTCCACCCCCATTGCCCCCACCGATAGGCACCAGAGCAGATTTTTAGTGGTAAATATAACATCACTGTTAATCTTGTAATCACCCATACGTTTACAGTTGTTAATGAAGAATGTGTCTCGCGCCTTCAGACACATAAAAAGTATGTGTTATCCTAGTTCTTTAATATTATAGTATGTTACTTTAGTAACGTATTTTCGAAAAGTTGAGTTTTTTAGTATCCACGTTTTATTTTTGTAACATTATTTCGATAATTCGTGAATCTCGTTTGTATCATAGGTCAAAATTTATTTTTAGTAACTTATCAGGTGAAAATCAAAACACATTAGACAGACTATATACAGCCATCACGACACACTCGACAACCTGCATACAGCCATCTCTACACACTAGACAACATACATATAACCATCATGACACACTAGACAATCTCTGTATAGCCAGCATGACAAACTAGACAACGTGTATACAGCCATCACGACACACTTACACCGACATACAGCCCTCAAGACACACTAGACAACCTACATACACCCATTATGAAACACTAGACAGCCTGGATACAACCATCATGATACAGTAGACAACCTACATACAGACACAACGACACACTAAACAAACTACATACAGTCATCATGACACACAAGACTACCGGCATGCAGGATCCATGACACACTAAACAACCCTCATACATCCCTCAAGACTCACTAGACGACCTCCATACAGCCACAAAGCCACAGTAGGCAACCGGCATACAGCTCTCATGGCACACCAGACAGCCTACATACAGACATCACGAAATAATATACAACGTACATACACCCATCATGCCACACTGGACAGTCTGCATACACCCCTTCAAGACTCACTAGACAACCTTCATACAACCATCATGACACACTAGACAATCTACATACAACCCTCATGACACACTAGACAAACTCCATACAGCCGCCAGGCCACAGTAGGCAACCGTCATACAGCCCTCATGACACACCAGACAGCCTACATACAGACATCAAGACATACTAAACAACCTACATACAGCCGTCATGTCACACTAGACACCATGCATAGATCCCTCTTGACACACTAGACAACCGGTATACATCACTCCTGCCACACTAGACAACATCTATACATACATCACGACACAACAGACAACATACATACACCCATCATGCCACACCAGACAACCTGCATACACCCCTTCAACACTCAATAGACAACCTCCATACAGCCCTCATGATACATTAGACAACCTACATACGGACATCATGACACACACGACAACTCATATGCAGTCCTCCTGACACACTAGATGACCTCCATACAGCCCACATGCTACACAAGACAACCTACATACACCCATCATGAGACACTAGACATCCAGTGTATAACTATCACGACACACTAGACACCCTACATACAGACATCACGACACACTAGATAACCTGCATACACCCATCATGACACACTACAAACCCTGAATACATCCCTCATGATACACTCGACAACCTGTAATCAGCCCTCATAACACACCAGACACCCTACATACAAACATCAAGACACACTAGAGAACCTACATACAACCATCATGACACATTAGATAACCTACATACAGCCATTATGACACACTCGCCAACGTGCATACAGCCCTCAAGCTACACTAGACAACCTAGATACTCCCATCATGACACACTAGACAACCTGCATACAGCCATCAAGGCACACTAGACAAAATCCATCCAGTTATCATGACACAATACACAACCTACCTATACCGATCAAGACACACTTGACAACCTATATACACCGATCATGACACACTAGACAGCCTGGATACAGTCATCATGCCACAGTAGACAACCTACATACAGACACCACGACACAATAGATAACCTACATACAGCCATCATGACACACTAGACAACCGGCATACAGCCAGCATGATACACTAGACAACCTCCATCCAGCTATCATGACACAATACATAACCTACATATACCGATCAAGACACACTTGACAACCTACATACACCGATCATGACACACTAGACAGCCTGGATACAGTCATCATGCCACAGTAGACAACCTCCATACAGTCCTCACGGCACACTAGACAACCTCCATACAGCCCTCATGGCACACTAGACAACCTCCATACAGCCAGCATGATACACTAGACAACCTCCATACAGCCAGCATGATACACTAGACAACCTCCATACAGCCAGCATGATACACTAGTCAACCTACATACAGCCAACATGACACACTAGACAGCCTCCATACAGCCAGCATGATACACTAGACAACCTCCATACAACCAGCACGATACACTAGTCACCCTCCATACAGCCAGCATGACACACTAGACATCCTCCACACAGCCAGCATGATACACTAGACATCCTCCATACAGCAAGCATTATACACTAGTCAACCTACATACAGCCAACATGACACACTAGACAGCCTCCATACAGCCAGCATGATACACTAGTCAACCTACATACAGCCAGTATGACACACTAGACAACCTTCATACAGCCAGCATGAAACACTAGACAACCTCCATACAGCCAGCATGATACACTAGTCAACCTACATACAGCCAGCATGACACACTAGACAACCTCCATACAGCCAGCATGATACACTAGTCAACCTACATACAGCCAGCATGACACACTAGACAGCCTCTATACAGCCAGCATGACACACTAGACATCCTCCATACAGCCAGCATGACACAATAGACAACCTACATACACCTATCATGACACCTGTGTCTGATACAACGACATGACACATGTGACTGCTAGAACTACATGACATCTATGACTGCTACAATGACATACCATGGAAACAGTCAAAAATATTGTGACATGACACCTGTGTCTCATACAACGACATGACACTTGTGAATGCTACAACGACATGAGATCGTATGTATCTCATACAACAGCATGAGATCTATGTCTTATGTAGTGGGGATTACGATAAAATCAGTTGTAAAGGGCTAAGCAAGCAACACAACAAATTAGATAAAGATATGTTTTAATAAAACAGGGTGCTAGACAGGTCTGTGTGCTGTCACCAGATTTGTTTAAAATTTATAGTGAGATTATTTTATGATCCATAAGGGACATGCCTGGAATAACAATTGGAGGTCATAATATAAATAATCTAAGGTATGCTGATGATACAGTCTTAATCGCAAAGAGTGAAAATGAGTTCTAAGAAATGTTGGACATTATAGTGAAAGAAAATAAAAATAAAGGACTCAGCCCTAACAGCTAAAAGATAGAGGTAATGGTAACAACAACGAAAAAGACATCACCTCAGTACAAAATAAAGACAAGTGGAACAATATTAAATCAGGTAAAGGAATTTAAATATTTGGGAACTTTGTTAACCTCAGACGGAAGATGTACAAAAGAGGTGAGATGCAGAATGGCTCAGACAAAAGCAGCTTTCCAAAAAATGAGGAAGATACTTTGCAATCCATTTTTGACAATAGAAACAAGAAAAAGAGTTCTTAAATGTTATGTAGAACCAGTCTTTACATATGGATGCGAATCATGGACAATAGGAAAACAGACAAGAAAATCACTGGAGTCTGCAGAAATGTGGTTTTATAGAAGAATGTTGAGAGTACCATGGACAGCTAAGAAGAGTAATGAAAATGTTATGAGAGAGGTCAAAGCAAAAAGAGAGCTAATTTCCAATATTAGGAAGAGACAATCATAATTTTTTGGCCATGTACTGAGAAGAGAACAACTGGAATATATTGTAACAACTGGAAAAATTAAGGGACGAAGAGATAGAGAGAGGCAGAGATAAAAAAATAACAGACAGCTTAAGAGAATGGCTTAGCAAAAGGTCAACAACAGAAATGATAAATACCTGCCGAGATCGAAAATTATTGAGAAACATTATCACCTTCGCCAGTAGGCACGGTACTTGAGGATGGTGATGATTATGTTTTTAGAGGTTCTCGAGACGCAAAAGGCCAAGGTGGGAAAAATGTAGGTTTCAAAGTCTTAAATAATTCCATATTTTCCTACAGTCAAACAAGAAATGTTCTTTCCTATTTCTATATAAAAAAGGTAGCTGATGATAAGGTCTCGTCTACGCCTCTAGATATTTAACTCTTTACGCTACCAGCTTATATTGACCTGCGATCTCTAACAGTTTCGCCCCTTATGATTCATTTATGACATAGAGCTAAGCAGACACCCAACTACATAGCTATAAATAAATGTTATCCTTGCATTATATATTTACTCAGTGTACTAAATATTTTTCTAATGTTATATAATATCCACTGTATGTTATATATCTACTGAGATATTTCTGTTTTATATTTAATGCTATTGCTTTTCATTGATGTTGTATAATCTACTAACCTATCACTATCGATCCAGCACACCAAGAACTCCAAAGTCAGCACACACCAGACATAAAAAGGTCACTTCCTGTATCACCGACACGAGAGGTCAACACCTCGCGCGTTAGACGCCTTGCGCGCCTCGCTATATATCATTGTTAATTTGTGGGCCAAATAATATACAAATGTACCCTGCTATACTACTGACCGATACAATGTGTACAATAATGACACTTAAACTCAAATTTATGTGTTAGAAATTGAATAAATATGCACAAATATGGCATTATATTATGTTGCAGAGGAAGTGCGATAGAAGTGTGTACAAAAATTGCATCTAAAATAAGATTTATGTATGAAAAACCAAGAGATGGGTACAAATAATATACTGACGCACATAAATAACGCACCACTTTACCACTTTACAGATCCAGGAATAGAGTGTCAAATGTTAATAAAGTAAGTGTTTACAAATTTAGATATTTGGAGTCTTTATTCATTTTCATATTAATTCATCATTGATGAACAGTGGTAAATACTAAAAGAATCAATGCAACAAACATTGAAAGAGTTCATACAACCAGTGAGGACAAATTCAAGAAAGAAATGGATGACAGGTGACATTTTGCAGTTAATGGATACAAGAAGAAGAAATAAAGAAAATAAATATGAGTATAAGAGATTAAATAAAGAAATTGTAATAAAATGCAATGAAGCAAAAGAAGCATGGCTAAAAGAGAGATCCAAAGAGATTGAAATGCAACAAAAAAGAGATGCTAAAGCTGTAAACAAACACATTGAAGAATTAACAGGAAGAAAAACGCAATCAAAAACTGGATGTTTAAGATCAAAGGATGGGGAACTGTTTATGGAACAAGAAAGCATAAGGGAACGATGGACAGAATACATTAAAGATCTTTATAATGATGAACGAACACAAGTAAATATTAAGGATAATGGAGAAGGACCAGAAATACTCAGAGAAGAAGTGGAAGACGACTTGCGCTATTTGAAAGCAGGAAAAGCTCATGAGCCAGATATTATAACTAAAGAAGAGATTGAAGCCATGGGTGATTTTGGAATATAAATAATATATATTATGGATTTTAATTCGCTTGCAGTGATACCGAGGCCTTCCATAACCAATAACCAATAACCAATATAAATAATAACAAAAATATAGAATGATATCTACAACAGCGGATATATACCAGACGACCTGCTCAAATCAATAATCATAAACATATCAAAGAAATTTTGTGCGGTTGAATCCGATGATCATTGCACAATAAGCCTTATGTGTCACGTGACTAAGATATTACTAAGAATAATCATTCAAAGAGTGCGAAACAAAATCAGTCTAGAAATTAGTGATGAACAGTGTGGTTTTGTTAGTGGTAAAGGAACGAGCAATGCCATATACATCATAAGATCTTTGGTAGAAAGAGCCATAGAGGTGAAAACAGATTCAAACAGACAGACCTATGTTTCATATATTATACCAAAGCATTTGACAAAGTAAAGCACCAGGAAATAATTTTAAAAATTTTAGAAGGCATAAACGAAGACAGCAAAGATCTAAAACTAATAAAGAACATGTACTAGCAACAAATATTGGCCATAAGAACTGGAAACCAATTAGGAATGTTTCAACAAATAAAACAGGGTATTAGACAAGGTTGTGTGCTGTCACCAGATTTGTTTAATATTTATAGTGAGATTATTTTAAAGATCCATAAGGGGTATGCCTGGAATAACAACCGGAGGTCATAATATAAATAATATGAGGTAGCTGATGATATAGTCTTAAATTCTAAGAGTGAAAATGAGTTACAAGAAATGTTAGACATTATAGTAAATGAAAGTAAAAATAAAGGACTCAGCCTTAATAACAAAAAGACAGAAGTAGTGGTAACAACAAAGAAAAGATATCACCTCAGTGCACAATAAAGACATTTGGAACAATATTAAAACAGGTAAATGAATTTTAATATTTTGGAACTTTGTTAACCTCAGACGGTAGATGAGAAGATCAATGTGGTACACACCAACCTCCCTGGAAGAGAAACCATATGGGTCAATCGAATCACTTAAAAAGACAGCTGACTTCATGAAAGAGTCTGGGATCCTACTTTGATTGAGTCTTGATAGCAGAGAGAGAGAGAGAGGGGGGGGACGGGGGACGGTAGATGTACAACAGAGATGAGACGCAGAATTGCTCAGACAAAAGCAGCTTTCCAAAAAATGAGAAAGATACTTTGCAATCCATTTTGACAATAGTAGCAAGAAAAAAGAGTTCTTAAATGTTATGTAGAGCCAGTCTTAACATAAGGATGTGAATCATGGACAATAGGACAACAGACAAGAAAATCACTGGATGCTGTAGAAATGTGGTTTTACAGAAGAATGTTGAGAATATCATGGGCAGATAATAAGAGTAATGAAAACGTTCTGAAAGAGGCCAAAGCAAAAAAGAGAACTAATTTCCAATATTAGAAAGAAAAATATCATCGTTTTGGCCCTGTAATGAGAAGGGAACATCTGGAATATATTGTAACAACTGGGAAAATTTAGGGACGAAGAGATAGAGGGAAGCAAAGAGAAAAGATACTAGACAGCTTAAGAGAATTGCTTGGCAGAAGGTCAACAACAGAAACGATAAATAACTGTCGAGATCGAAAGTTGTGGAGAGACATGATCACCTACGCCAACAGGCCCGGTACTTGATGATAATGATGAATAATTCATGCTGGTCATTATTTGGCAGATTTGATTTTTATGAAATTAATTGCATTCAGTCTGTACAAGCATGGCAGAGAACCAAAAATGCAGCCAATACGAAAATTAATGTCACACTTAACCACATTATATGGCACGTCCCCCGCGTGTTTGCAAAAAATTCTTGGCAGCGGCTCCCATAGATTTCATAAATCTTTGAAGGAAATTCTGGGGAATCCAGTCCCATTCACATCGAAGAGCAGTTCCAGCTGTTGCAAGTTAATGGGAGAACCTTGCATGTAAACTCTGCGTCCGAGATGTTCTACAGGGGCCATGCCTTGTGATAGTGCATGCCAGTCAATCGTCACAATGTTCAGCTGGTGTAGATATTGCTGTGTAATGTGTGCACAACGAAATAACTCTGGAGGCAAAAAAAGCACTATATAATACAATCTTCATCCCAACGTTGTGCTACCAATGCCAGACCTGGACCCTAGATGCAAGAACAACAAGAAAATAACCTCTACGGAGAAAATTAAATGTGTTAGACGAATGACAGGAAACAGTCTGAGAGATAAGATCAGAAATGATGAACAGAGAAAAAAGCTAGGAATAGCCCCCGCCTTAGAATATATAAGGAAACAACCGATAAAATGGTTTGGCCACGTGACAAGGCAGAAAGATAAAAATACAACACAACGAGCATTCAGCAAACGTTGTGAGAACACCAAACCCAAGGGTCGACCACGAAAAAGATGGATCGATGGAATATTAGAAGCACTAGGAAACATAACAGCAGCAGAGGCGAACAGAAGAGCAAAAGACCGCAAATTATATCTCCCCTCGACGCTGAAAAGCAGATGAGGATGGAAAGAAGAAGAAGAACAATGTGTGCGGTGTGCGCACATACGTTATTCTGCTGGAGAAGCTGCAAGTCTGAATAATTTGTGAACGCAGGAGCAACCAATGCATCAAGATCCTCATCTCAATATGTTAGAGCATTAACATTTCCACGGAAGACGTGAAGAGGCAAGCAGTGGTGAAAACCGAATTCTCCCCAAATGTGATTCCTACCATGTCAAAATTTGTTGTGTTGGCGGACACGGTCAATCTTCTTCTGCTGCGATCATGGCTCATTCAGACTAGGATTCCGGACTCTCTTATGTAGGCAGCTGTCTAAGTGATTCGGTTACCCCGTATAGTTTCTCTTCCAAGGAGGTGGGTGTGGTTCAAATTGTCCTTCTCAGGTCTGTGTACTGGGGGCAATACTGTAGAACATGTTTTGTTGTCAAGTTACCAGTGTACAGCGGCATTGACTGGTAGTTCCTATTTTGAGTTTGGTGAACATGTGGTTTCTCATTCTATTGTGGCCAATGCGTAGGCGAAGTATGATGACTTGATCGCTCCTTGATAGTTGGAGGCATCCATCCCTCTTGTTATACTTTGAGTGATCTTGTTTTCATTTTTCATGATATAGGCCTTTGATGATGGATTTGGCTTCATTGTAGCTGACCAGATGGTTCTCTTGTGGTAAACTCCCTCCCTCTTTAGCTAATTTGTCTGCACGTTTGTACTGGACAACCACTCTCTGTAAGTTATTGCACAGTTGGTCTAGGGTTGTTCTAAATTATTCTAGCTCACAGTTCCTAGGTTTTCTTTTAGAGCTGTTAGGACTGACAGTGCATCAGTCAGTATCACCAGTTTCTTGTGCATGTTATTTTTGTGTTGGATAGCCAGTTTTGTAGCGTCTTTGAGGGCTTCAGTTTCTGCTTTAAAGTTGTTTGAGAATTTCCCAGTAGCTATTGACTTGGTGATCTCTTCCTGGTTATTCAGCCTCAAGAACACACCTCCCCCTCCATTTCTGGTGGTATTTGTAGCATAGCCATTTGTGTATATGTGTGACCAGTGGTCCTGTGGGTAGTTGTCGTTTGTGTGTTTTTCTGCTATGTGTTTTCTCTCTGTGTCTGTTTAGGTGCCTTTTTTCGTATTTTGTGTTTCCCATGAGGAGTCATATCAGATGGGCTTATGGGTTTCGGCATTGTTTGGGACAGTACTGTGTCACTAGTTGTCAGTTATTTGGAGATTACAGCGAAGTTGCTCCTCTTTAGTCTTCATTTTCCGAAACCAGTTATTCCTTGGTGCATGTGTGGCTATGGAGCCTTTTATATCTCTCCCCTTGTTGCATTGCTTTAGTTTTCCGTCTGTCTTCTAAGGGTTGTAAACCTGTTACTGTTTCTAGAGTCTCGATAGGTGCAGATTTCATAGCATCAGTGATGATACAGGCAGCTTGGTTTTGTGTTCTGTTAATTTTGCTAAGCTGTGATTTGGAAGCTGTAGCCCAGACTGTGACTCCATACTCTAGGTCTGGTCTTACTCTTCCTACGTATAGTCGTTTCAAGATATTGCTGTCTGCTCCCCAGTCCGTTCCTGCCAATTTCTTCATAATATCTGTTCGTTTTCTGGCTCTTTTGTTTGCTTTGTCTATCTGATTTATCCATGTCATTCTGCGATCCATGGTGACGCCAAGATATGTTGGGTTTTGATCAATAGGAAGTGTATAATTGTTTGACGCAAGTCATTTACATGTTACAACTCATTAATGTGGATTTCACCGTGAAGTCAGCCAAGGTCTTATCTCTTTAGGGAATTTGCACCGTGTTTCGTTCGTTGCAGGCTGCATTCGCTAGAATAATCAGGAATCTATGGGCGCAGCCATTGTTGTGTGTGCTACGTCATCATAATGGCTCATGGTATATCCATAGACCGGCCATACGCTAATCTTACGGTCTGTTGTTTGATGTGCGACGGGGATAATCCGACGACTATGTTTTATATGTTCGGAATTGGAGTCAAAAACGATGTCCTAACATCATCAAGCGCTATACATTTTTAAAAAATACGACGATCATCATTTTCAGGAGGACGTGAACTTCCGGTCAATATGGTGGATATGTGGCAGGAAGGCAATGTATGAAAGTGTTCCTCGTAGCAGTTTCTTCATATTCCAAGTCCGGCATGTTACAGGAGCTACTGAGTTTGGTGCTCTGTGCACACCGTGAGCTCTGTGTTTCATCCGTTTTGATCATGTTTCGTTTTTCCAATAGTTTACGATGAATGATGATATCGTATGGCAGGGAACAGTTGGCTGTGCTCACTTTCTGTGCTGTTTCGCCTTATGTCTTTTGGCGTGTGATGAGACTGCTATGATGACTATAGCTGCCGTTCTTTGTTTGGGAGATAAATTAGTAATTTGGATGATTCCACTGGCACGGGCGGTTGAGCAATTATGGATTTTAATTCGTTTGTAGTGATACCGGAGTCTTCCATAACCAAAGAACAAAAGGAAATGTATGGTCTTTTATCTTCAGTTTTGCAGAGTGTGTGTTTCTTGACAGGCTGAAAATTGTGTATGTAGTTTTTTTTCGTTATTTGGTAGTAACCAAGTGTCCAAGTTTTCCTAGGGCATCTTGCATTCTGGAACTAGCCACTGACATAGATTCTTCACGTGTCTATATCGCCAGGTCGTCTGCATACATTGCTGAGTGTGTTCTGGGTGTAATGTCCATTACGATGTCATTTATGAAAATTAAAAAGATCGTTGGGGATAGGACTCCACCTTGTGGGACACCTTGTTCGATTCTGGCTTTCTTACTTAGTTGCCCATGTACTTGTACTCTGGCCGTTCTGTCTTGTAGGTATTGAGATATCTAATTTAATAAAAGGCCTTGAATGCCTGAAAGTCTGAGAAGCTTGTTCTTTAATTCTCTCCATACCCTATCAAAAATCCTTCTCCATGTCAACCGACACTGTCAGTGTGTTTCTTTTCTTGTAGAGCATCTTCTATCTCCTGTGCGATGTAGGTGATCAGGTCTCAGTTGATCTGTGCTGACGAAAACCACTATCTTGTGGTATGATTTGTTGTTTTGTCTCCAAATGCCACATACGTCTTCTGTTGACCAGCCTTTCCATGAGTTTGCTCAGGCAGCTCAGTAGGCTAATCGGTCTGTAGCTACTTGGGACCAGTGGGTCTTTTCTATGTTTGAGGTTGGGCACCATAATGGCTTCTTTCCAGGTTGCCGGCATTTGACCTCTTTTCCAGCTGGCATTTATTATCCTTAGAAGCTGGCCCTTGACTTTCTGTCCCAGTTTTATGAGCATTTCGTTGGTGATTCCATCTTTTCCAGGGGAACTCTCGAGCTTCAATTCTTTGAGGGCTACATCTAGTTCAGTTGGTGTTCTTCTGGTGCTAAAGGCATGTGTTTTGCATCTCGGTTTTCCTTTCTTGCAGCTTTCTGTTGGTATTTTGGAATGTTTATTCTACTTATGTTTTTGTAAATTTCTATCAGTATGTTTGCTGCCCTTTTGCCGGGGTGGATGTTCTGAGTGTGTGCTAATGGTTATTGAAGGTCGGCAGTTGTTTTCATCGCTCAGAGCTTTCGTAAGTTTCCAGAGTTTGTGTCCATTTTTGTCTAGATTGAGACTCTGTTTTGTCTTTCCAGCTCTGTCTTGCTGATATCTTCTCCTCTCTTCTGTATTTGACAGAGGCTGCTTTAAAGGCTATGTTGCTCTCTGTGTTTTGTGATGTTTCAACTAGTTCTCTGGCAGAATTCAGTTCCTCTTCTAGTCTTTGTATTTCCCTGCTCCAGTATGGCTTGTAGTTTCTTCTTCCTCCTCTAGGAATTGATTCTTAGCAGCTCTCAGGATTCCAATTGTTAACTCTTCAATCATATTATTGACTCCTGGTTTCACGGGTGTTGATAGTCGCAGTGTAGGCATCAGTGAGCTTGGCAAACTTTTCCCAGCCTGCTCTCTTGTAGTCCCAGCGTAGAAGTGGTATTTGCAACTCCTGTTTGTGAGCAAGATCCACTGAAAGTTTTACTGGTCTATGGTCACTGTTGCCAAGTTGGTTCAATACTATTCTGGCTATTTTGTTGGATATGTATCCTGTTGCGAATGCTAGGTCGGGAGTTGATGTTGTTTTCCATCTTCTTGAGTAGAAGTTTGGGTGGGTCCTCCCTAGAGTTTATGAGGAATAGGTTGTTGTTTATTTCCCATTCTTCCACTTCTTCACCTCGAGCATTGGATTCCTTGTATCCCCATCTTTCTGAGTGGCTGTTAAAGTCTCCTACTACCAGACACTTTGATGGTGTTATTTCCATTGACTCCAGCTTCAGCAATTTGTCATTAGGACAGTATATGTTAAATATCCTTGTGCTAGTGGAGTTGATGTATAAGTCTGTGACAATGATCTCTGCCTCTCCGTTTGTGACTACTTCTATCTGTTTGGCTAAGATGGTATTTTTAATAAATATAAGGATTCCACCCTTGTGGCCTTCCCTGTCCTGTCTAAATGGTTGGTAGACCCTAATCATAAATCTATGCTGAGGATTAATGGGAGTTTCTTGGATGCAGGCTACATCTATCTCCTCCCCTACTAGTCTGACTGCTAAGGCTTGTTTTTTGTGGTACATAGCAATCTGCAAAGCGCTCTCCACACTGTCACCATATCCGAATACGCCCATCAGCATAATATATGTTGAAACTGCTGTCGTCTATGAATAGGACACCATTCTACTTCAGTCTAGTCCATCTGACATGTTGCTCTTCCCACTACAAGCGGTACTGGCGATGCCTGGGAGTCAAGTTTGGTCCAACATATGGTCGTCTTCCAGTAAGGTCTCTATCTCTGAGTCGTCGTATGACTGTCATTCGAGAGACTTACCCGCGTATACCCACTATTGTTCTTGCTATTTAACTTGCCGGGAGAGAACGATTCCTTAGGTGAATTAGCACATATTGACGATCTAGCGCAAGCATAAAAAAACTCGTGGTTAGCCATTCCAAAGTATATCACGGGTACTGCCAGTGGTTCGGTAACGTTCATTCAAATAATGCCGTGGTGGCAATTCATTCTTCTGGCAATGACCCGCGAGCTCATTCCGGTTTCCAATATACATATGGCATGGTAGCTGTCGTTTTCAGGTAGCCGTGGCATTTCACCCACATGTATTGGGTGTTTTGTCTAACGACCGAGTATACAGCCAGAACGTGTATCCGTGTTCATAGCTATTGGGAATCGTGTTACACGTGTAACTTTGTGTCCATGTAGTCTGTAAAAACACTCGTAGGTTGAATCACGTACTTTCCATTCCAGCAGCTATTATAGTCCGTTCAGAAATTCATAATCACACCTGAATTAGCTTTGCGTGATAACCGTTTGTTATTTTCTTTTCAAAATTTGCATGTAATCTTAGAATATTGATGACGTTATAGAAATATTTTTTGCTCTGAGAAATTTGATCTAGTTTAAAAGTTTTCTTCTTTAGGCTATATTAAATTCACCCTGTTCGAATTTGACACCATTTTAGGATATATACATTAATTTGTTGCGGTCGTTCACGTAAAATAGTTTGGCTATTGCAGGAACACTAACTTCAGTAAGATCCCGTGAACAAAACTGAATATTGAACGACATGACGCACCACGGCCTTGGGTTTAATTACCGAAGGGAAGGCGAATCTTTATTAATTTTGTGAAGACTCAGTAGACAATTTGTTGACTTTAAATACCAACATTTATATCTATAGTGCGTTCAGAATCGTTTGCCTAGACATTAATTTATTTTTTTCAAAAACTTTTTGTTCATTTGCATTGATCTTTTGAAGTTAGGTTTAGAATACTAATGTCGCTATAAAAATATTTTTTTATCAAAGAAATGTGATCCAGTTTCAAAGATGCCTTATTTAACCTATATTAAAAAAAAGTTAATCGATATTATAAACACCGGCGGGATTATGTAGATGCTTACATCTCACAGCTGATTCTTTAACATATAGGCATGACCTTCACGGCTGAATGCGCACCGTCCTAAAATAGTTATGTTTCCACTATAAATTTTTATAAAGAAATGTTACATATGAAATTTCCCGTTTAGCACAAAATGACATTTTAGCCGAAACCGGAAATTATGTGACGTCAAAATCACGGCCGTAGACTCGAGTTCGAGTCATAATTCAGAGGCAAATCTCAATATTTACAGAAAGGAGGCGGCACTATCCATATTATCTTCTGCAAGTCTATGTGAGAATGAATATAAAGGCAAAATATTTTACTGAGCATAACATTGCTATAAAGATTTATCAATACTTCTGCAGAGAGCGTAAAAAGGGACATCTTTATTGTTCTTTATCAAACCCTGAGAAGAGAACAATGCATATTTTAGGTTTGTGTAAACGTTCATTTGATCGAATAGTTAAAGGAAGCGGATATTTATTGCCAACAAATGCAAGAAAGCAAGGAAGGAAAGAAACGTTACACAGGTTTGATAAGGACCTAGTAAAAAGAGAAATCTGTCGAATGGTTGATATAAACGAAGAAGTGACACTTAGAAAGTTGAAGCTTTGGCTGAAAACTAACAACGACATTGAAATATCAAAAACTTCATTATGGAAAATATTAAGAAGTGCAGGCTTCACCTTTAGAAAGTATGCTGGTGGAAAAAACATTATTTGTGAGAAGCCACATCTAGTAGCTCTTAGAAGCAAGTATTTACGTGAAGTGAAGGAAATGCGCGAAAATGATTATGATATTGTTTATTTAGATGAAACTTGGATCAACGCTCATCATACAAATGAAAAGGAATGGCAATTAGCAGATGGAAGTATTAAATGATCAGTACCAAGCAGTAAAGGGCAACGTTTGATAGTTGCACATGCAGGTAGCAGACATAATGGGTTGTTGCAGAATGCTCATCTCGTTTTCATTTCAAAATCCATAGACAATAGAGACTACCACTCCGAAATGAATGGGCACATATTTAAAGACTGGATCGAGAAAAGTATCCTTCCAATATTAGATCGACCTTCTTGTCTGATAATGGACAATGCTTCATACCATAACGTAGTTAACGTAGAAGATAGAATCCCAACATCATCAAGTACAAAAGATGCAATCAAAACGTGGCTCATAAAAGAACACATACAAGTTAACGACAGCTACTTGAAACCCGAATTGCTTAGCCTTGTAAAACAGACACAACGTACAAAGATATTTAAAATAGACAAGTTAATTCAAGAACATGGCCATAGATGTTTGAGACTACCTCCATATCATGCACACTTAAATCCTATAGAACTAGTTTGGGCAAAAGTTAAAGGACACGTAGCATATACAAATAAAACTTTCAAATTATGCGATGTTGAGACACTTACAAATCAGGCTCTATCAAATATAAATAAAGACTACTGGGTAAAATGTGAGGATCATGTGTTACGACAAGAAGAGGAATATTGGAAAAAGGATGGTTTGTTGTTTGTTCAGCCGAAAGCAGTAATCGACCTATTTGACTCGTCTGATTCTGAATGATCATTACTCTGATTAAGTCTACAGATAAATAGTTTGATTTGCAAAATTTCCTAGTTGATTTGTTAAACAGTTTATTGTTCAAGACCACCCAAGCAATCAAAAATATGTTATAAGCAAACCAACAACCATTACTTTGAATGGAAGCCTGCTTGAGTCAGTACAGAAGTTCAGCTATCTTGGATCCACTATTACAGCCACACTTTCCTTAGATGAGGAACTAAATGTACGTATTTGAAAGGCAGCGACAACATTTGGGAAACTCACACCAAGAGCATGGAACTATATCAAATTGACTCTACGAACAAAAGTTCTATATATAATTTAAAATTTGTATACTTGCCACCCAGTAAAATTTTATGGACACGCCTATGGGTCATCGTTGCACTAGATTACTGTAAAACATTTTGATTAGGGTCAAAATAATAGTTACATGGGCAAAGATCAAAGGAATTCGCCGCTTTAAGAAAACCGTTATAGCTAGACATCGAGTAACACATATGTTCTCGTGACATGGACATTTTAACACCGTATGCCAAAAATCATGTGAAATCACCAAGAACTTTTTGAATTATAAATCATAACATCTCGGCAAACGATTCTGAACGGACTATAGCTCCCTGCATTATGACACATGCGAGAAAAATCAATTCCCACACTTATATTTTACATTTGAAACTTTGATCTGTAAAATGGTACGTTATTAATGTGCTGCAGTATATTTTTCAATTCTTGTTATTGTGAGACCGACAAAAGTGTTATGTACACAATTGTGTTTATTGATTTAAATATGTAAATTTGTGAAATAATAAATGGCTTGATGTTTCATATTATGTACATTAATTTTTTTTTTTTTTTTTTTTTTTGTTTTACCAGGATGACATCTAAATGTTTAATTCGGTGAAAGGCTTTTCAACTTAAATATTTGTCTTCATATCACTCCCATTTGGTGTTACTACATTTCCAATGTGTATATAAATGTGTTTGGTGCTACAAGCATCTGCCTCTTTATTCTGACTGATTTTTTTTTTATAATATAGAACAATAATAATAATTTGTGAATGTTAATAATAATTAAAGAAATTATTTTCATGGTATTTATCCCATTACTGGGGTATGCCAAAGAGACAAATGACTGGAGAATAAAGGCCAGTTGTCCAGTGCAGTCGCCACAAGGTGTTTTGGTCAAAGTTTTTGTTTCGCTCCGATAGATAAACATAACATAATTCGAACCCGCTAACAACAGGGCTGAAAGCTAACAACAGGGCTGAAAGCGATCAACGACTCATAGCTGACTAATTGCACCAAGATCAGTGAACGTGAACTATCCAGATACGACTCCATCTCTTCGCTGTGCCCTTAGAAACAGACTAATTAGTTTAGTTCCACCATAAGAGTATGGATCCAACAGTTCGGTATTCAAAAATGTCATGATGATGACAGATATGTTGGGCCGAAAGACACAAATTGAACGAAAACACTACGCAAGTAGGCCAACTTTTAACGTTCTTTTAAGGGTCGATGGTACAGAGTATAGAGGACCAAGAGAACATTTCTTGAATTGTCACGTGAACCTATACAATAAACGAGCACGCTTTCTCCTGATGTAGGAGCAAGACAGGTTATCGTACGAGTCAACCGCTGTTCCGAACTTTTAATGGGCATTTTTAGTTCAACTTCTTTATTAAGTGTGGACAGTATTTTCTTGAATGTTCTATAATAGGCGTGTTAATAATAGACTTGTCTTTTGTCATTATCACGCCAGGCAGCCCTCACATTACCAAAATGATCTAATACACATTTTTTTATGTTTTCATTCAACTGTACTACTAAGTATAATAAGTCGGGTTCGATCCTAATCAACAGCTTCCAGGTTCATCCGACCTTAGATGTAAATGGGTACCGGATTTTCTGGAAAACAAAAGCGACACTGGCGTAATACTGACCATATTACCGCCAAAATAAGGTTTCCACTGTCTTTAAAAAATATGGGTATTAACACCATATCCATGATAGGCCACGTGGCGTCACACAGGCACTAACATAGTTCCTATCAGAGGCACTAACATAGTTCCTATCAGAGGCACTAACATAGTTCCTATCAGAGGCACTAACATAGTTCCTATCAGAGCCACTAACATAGTTCTTATCAGAGCCACTAACATAGTTCCTATCAGAGGCACTAACATAGTTCCTATCAGAGGCACTAACATAGTTCCTATCAGAGGCACTAACATAGTTCCTATCAGAGCCACTAACATAGTTCCTATCAGAGGCACTAACATAGTTCCTATCAGAGGCACTAACATAGTTCCTATCAGAGGCACTAACATAGTTCCTATCAGAGGCACTAACATAGTTCCTATCAGAGCCACTAACATAGTTCCTATCAGAGGCACTAACATAGTTCCTATCAGAGGCACTAACATAGTTCCTATCAGAGCCACTAACATAGTTCCTATCAGAGCCACTAACATAGTTCCTATCAGAGGCACTAACATAGTTCCTATCAGAGGCACTAACATAGTTCCTATCAGAGGCACTAACATAGTTCCTATCAGAGGCACTAACATAGTTCCTATCAGAGGCACTAACATAGTTCCTATCAGAGGCACTAACATAGTTCCTATACACCACTTGGCGCGACTGGGCTATTTTTTCTTTCCTTTTCCTCGATGACATGTAGGTAGGAAAGATGCAACATTTGATAAAAGTGAACACGGACACTACAGATTAAAAATAGACAAACTAACCACTGAGCAGCGAAACTTATATGGCTAACTATAGAGAAACAGTGTGTGTGCTGTTGTGTGAGCCCACAAAGAAATAAATAAATAATTTTATTAAAAGAACAATACTTTAATTAAACAATTTATCAAAGAACTGGATAATAGTAAGATAAAAGATGATGAATTCATTCCTTGCTGACCAGCTCTCTGGATTTTTGATTTCAAAGTTATGCTTCCCGTGTTTATGGAATAGCTCAGGATACTTGATTATTGGCATCAAGACATATCTGAGAATATGATATTACTGATAGCATAGACACACTTCCAATTGGCGAGAGTGCGTGGCATACTGAATGTTGTAGTGCGCCTTTTGGCTGGTTGCCTCCGACTTCAGCACTTAAACTTGCTAGAGCAGGCTGTGGTCTTGCTCGGGTGTAGGAAGGCCTGGCCAGTCTTGGTTTTCAGTCCCTGATGGCTGTTAAGTCCATCCCCACGACAAGGAGCTGGCCTTGATGGGATGACAATAATATTGAAATTAGCCTAGAGAGACGACAAGAGACCCGTTTAAAACAACAAAACGCAAGACAAGAAGAGACTGCACATGAAGTCATGGAAATACCCATTACGCAAAGAGAGCTAGAGCGGCAATATCCAAATTAAAAGTTAAAAAGTCACCAGGCAGTGATGGAGTGTCCAATGAAATGATTAAGAACTTGGAAACTGCAGCTAAAGCAAAACTACTGCAGATCTTCAATATTTGCTGGATCACAGGTAAAGTGCCACAGGCATGGAGAGAAGCAATTATGATACCATTACTAAAGCCAGGAAAAGATGGTTCAAGTTTATTCAGCTATAGACCAATCAGCCTTACAAGCTGTTTGTGTAAAACAATGGAACGCATAATCAATCTCAGAATGCAGTGGTACCTGGAAAGTTAAAGCCTCCTTGTCCCACAACAAGCAGGCTTTACAAAATGTTACTCTACCGAAGATCAGGCAAACTATCTTTCCCAGGAAATTGAAGATGCGTTTCAAGAAAAGAAACTGGTACTAGCAGCCTGGATAGATCTAAAGAAAGCATTTGATAAGGCATGGAAGGAAGGGCTTTTGAAGAAACTGAAAAAAGTATGGAGTAAATAGTAGGATGTACAAATGGGTCGAACCCCGAAGCATACCTACATAATAGGAGAGCCAGAGTGCAACTGGATGTTCTTAAGAGTAAGAAGGTCTTACTGCGCCAGGGCGTCCCACAGGGAGGGGTACTATCTCCAACACTTTTTCTAATCTACATCAATGACCTAGTTACTGAACTACCACATGGTATTAAAGTGGAAATTTATGCAGATGACCTGGTAATGTGGTGCACAGAGGGGTATGCAACTGTGGCCTCCAAATTGCTGCATAGAGCTATGAATGCACTTGAATTCATGGACAAGTATATGGTGTATCAGCATCAATACAGACAAATGCAGTACTACACTTTTCACTCTCTACTCAAAACAAAACGCAGGAGCCATCTACATAAACAATGAGCCTGTGAAGGAAGACATACAATCTACGTATCTCGGAGTTACATTTGATAACAAACTATCTTGGAAACAGCAGATAAATAAGGCAACCCAAAAACAAGGACGAATTTGGTTACTCTGCTGTGTGGAACCACGTGGGGTGCAAGTGGGAAAATACTCAGTAAAGTTTACCAACAGAGTTTAAGCCCACATTTAGAATATGGATCATCTGCATGGTGTTCAGCATCAAACACCAAACTGCAAGAACTAGATAAAGTACAAAACCAGGCACTTAGAGTCATCACAGGAGCAATCTCTCTCTCTCTCTCTCTCTGCGATCAGGACTCAATCAGAGTAGGATTCCAGACTCTCACATGAAGTCAGCTGTCAGGTTAAGTGTGTTGATCGCCCCCACAGACAGAACATCACAATTAGAATCTGTCAGATCCACTATAGGAGCAATGAAATCAACACCAATATTGGAGATGGAGAAATTGTGGAGGATACCAGCACTGAGAGAACGGAAGGACACAAAGGTGCTGATACAGGCAGACAAATGTGCATGCATGCCGAGACATCCAATGAAGGACCGATTCCAAAATCTTGCATTGGTTAAGAGAAGCAGTTTTATCCACCAAGCCAAGCGTATTTGTAGACAAACATCAGACATGCCAAGAGTTGTTAACCCCCTACTGCCCATACCAGAACAAACTCCCTGGACAGAAGAATCAGGATTATCAATACAAATACGGACACAAGTGAAGGGAATAGTTGACAAAGAGGAACAGAACAGTCCACAGCGAAAAACAATAACTCTCAGTTTCCTGGATGAAGAATACCCACAAGACCTATGGATTCGTGTGCACACAGATGGATCAGCACAGAATGTAGTAAAGAATGGGGGAGCAGGTGCATGTATAGAGTACCCAAATAACACTAGGGATATGAATAAAATGGCAACTGAGATATTTTGAAATCCAAGCAATAAAGTTGACAATAGAAAAATCAGTACCCCAGGCACTACAATCCAGAAAATTACCACAAATTACCACCTTAGTGACTGAACTCTGCAAGCATTACAGGGTTGCCCTGCAGTGGATCCCATCTCACTGTGGAACGCCAGTAAATGAGAAAGCAGATCAGTTGACAAAGGAAGGTTCAATATGCACACAACTAGATGCACCGGTTACATACCATCATAAGAAACAGATAATCAAATCAATCAGAGGACCACAAGCCCCAAATCAGGATGCCTTTCATAATATGAATAGATATGAACAAGTTATCATTATACGCCTCAGAACAGGACACAATCGACTCAATAGTCACATGTATACAAAATTCAAGATCGGCACCTAAAATACTTGTACATGTGGACAGGCGCCCCAGACTGCTGAACACATACATGCTTAACACTGAATATACTGAGGAAAATCCATTGGCCCATAGATACAACACTACAGACAAAACTATATGGGCCACTGCAAGAATTGCAAAATACAGTAAGATGTATACAGGAAACGACATTGCAGATATAGACAATACTTCAGGCGAACGAAAGATAGATAGACTGATAACATACCAAAAAAAAATAAAAGATTACTGGTACAAATGAATGCGGGTAGCGTGTATCATGAAATAATTAGATGCAATTGTTGTTGTTGTTGTTGCGTTCGCCAGCTTTCAACTCTGACGAAGTCCCTAGACTAGGAACTAAATTTTGCGTGTTAATCCATTTTTCCCTGGCAGCAGTGTGCACATGGGTCCCTCGCCGCACAGGCAGATAACTCCGACTTCGGAGGTACTTAAGTTTTTTTTCCGTATATGAGTAACTGACGTTTCAAGCCGGGCCTCGCTGCTGAGACCAGGGGTGGTTGCCGCAGAGAGAAATCATAAATGAAAATCCCAGCCGGTGTAGCCGAGATTAGAACCCACAACCTCTCTGTCTCGAGGTCGGCGTCTTGCCTCGAGACCAACCAGTCCCCCATGGACTTGGAATATGAGGAAACTGCAACAAGGAACACTTTACATGCATAGCCTGCAATGGTTCCTGCCGTCTATCCACCATAAACCGCAAGTTCACGTCCTCCTGAAAATGATGATCGTCATATTTTTTTTATTTTATGTATAGCTCTTGATGATGTTAGGCCATCGTTGTTGACTCCAATTCCGAACATATAAACACACAGTTAGTCGTCAGATTATCCCCGTCGCACAACAAACAACAGACCGTAAGATTAGATTACGGCCGGTTAGGGAATTACAATGAGCCATTACGATGACGTAGAAACACACAGCAATGACGCACCCTTTAGAATCCTGATTACTCTAGTGAATGCAGCCTACGACGAACAAAACACGGTGCAAATTCCCTAAAGAGATAAAACTGCGGCTGACGAAGCATTTCACATTAATGAGTAACATGTAAATAACTTGCGTCAAGCAATTATATCAACCGTCATGAACAGCACCAATGTGACGTAAATCGCAGATCAAGTCTAGACGGTGGAAGGTCGCATTCACAACACTTGATTTGTCGAAAATGGAATATTGCCGGCGTACGACACCGCTTTATCGGCGCAGATATAATAAGTAGATCATCATTTTGACTTTAGCGCAGAGAAGTGCAATGGAGAACCGAAATTAATCAGACACCGACTGCACTTTCTGCAGCGATCGAGAGAACGTGGACTAGATCCGCCATCTTGGAAACGGAAGTCTTAGATGTCATTAGATGTAATGAATTACATATACCAGGAAACAATTAGGTGTAAGGGATAACACAAACCATGAATAGACTAAAGGTGGTGGGTTAAAAGATATTATGATAGAACTGGGTGTAAGGGGTTATATATATCATGACAGGAGCTACAGTGAAGTAAATTACATCAAGATGCCCCAGTATGTAAAAGACTATAGATATCATGAGAGAACTTGGTTAGGGGACTACTAGTATCATTATGCAACTGGGTGTTATAGATTACAATTGTGATATGATTGAAGGTAAGGGATTACACATATCATGGTACCACTGGGTGTAAGACTTTAGAGACACTTGTATCATTACATAACTGGGGTGATGTATTACTTATAACTTTATGTGACTGGAAATAATGAATAACATATACATTGATACATTTAGAGATAAATAATAAAAATATCACTGTTGCTTTCGTCCCCAAAGATCAGAGATGAAGATATCTTTATGCGGCAAGACTTTCAATATTACCAACCCAACATGAGGATGCCGTACAGCAGAGTTCATAACTCTCTTGGTTGGATTAATGGATTCTACAGGGGTAACTGTACATTGAGGACTAATCTATTATTACTCGTTGATTGTCTCTGAACTTTCATTTCATAATTAACATTCATTTATTATTATTTGTCTTTAATGTTACGCTGAGCTCATCAACACCTGGCCTTGTACAACTGTCCTATTGTAATGCACTGACATTTTCCTACAGTTAAGTGCATCACTAAATTGCGTTCCACCTTTACTCTGTCAATATTTCAAAGTAATAAATTGTTGGCATTATGTTGAAACACTTTTTTATGTATGTGTATGTGTCTGTGCTGTGTAATCCAGTTCATCTGGTCCACAGTTTATTGATACAGACTCTGTTTTATGCAAATCTGGAAGACTTACTGGAGTCACATATTTTAATTTCAAAATGACACTTTAGTTATGTTCAAAGAAATGTAGCAGTACATACAGTGAGAACTACTGCCGTTATTCTGTTCAAAGAAATGTAGCAGTACATACAGTGAGAACTACTGCCGTTATTCTGTTCAAAGAAATTTAGCAGTACATACAGTGAGAACTACTGCCGTTATTCTGTTCAAAGAAATTTAGCAGTACATACAGTGAGAACTACTGCCGTTATTTTGTTCATTTTTAACCTTGGTATTTCTTCTTCTTCTGCTGCGATCATGGCTCATTCAGACTGGGATACCGGACTCTCTCATGAAGGCAGCTGTCTGTTTAAGTGATTCGGTTGCCCCGTATAGTTTCTCTTTCAGGGAGGTGAGTGTGGGTCACACAAATTGTCCTCCTCAGGCCTGTATACTGGGGGGCAATCCTGTAGAACATGGTTTGTTGTCATGTTATCGAAGGTACAGTGGCATTGGCTGGTAGTTTCTATTTTGAGTGTGGAGAACATGTGGTTTTTTCATTATGTTGTGGTCAATGCGTATGTGAAGTACGATGACTTGATCCCTCCTTGATAGTTGAAGGTATCCGTCTCTCTCGTTATACTTTGGGTGTTCTTGTTTCCATTGTTCATTATACTGGCCTTTGATGATGGATTCTCTTCATCGTAGCTAACTAGATGATTCTCTTGTGGTAATATCCCTCCCTTCTTAGGTAGTTTGTCTGCGCACTTGTTTCGTTGTTTATCACAATGTGATGGTATCCATTGGATGACCACTCTCTGGAAGTTATTGCACAGTTGGTCTCGGGTTGTTCTCAAGTCATATAGCTCACTGTTAATGTGGGATTTAGAGCTGTTAGGACTGACAGTGCATCGGTCAGTATTGCCAATTTCTTGTGCACGCTATTGCGTTATCTGCGGGTCATCATCATTGCACTCCGAACACGTCCATAGGTGCTCAGATCCCCTCCACAGCAAGTCCTGCAGTGTCCAGCGACTGACGGCTCCAGTTCAGTGTTGGTTGATAAGTCTTCTTATACGCCCACTCAGTTTCTCGTTTCTGGCTGTGCCCATCTTAACTCCCATTTCTTTCATCCGAAGGAGTGACGCGGACTCATGGTTGTCGAAGTCCTTCCCACTTCCCAGAGGGCAGTGTTGATGTCTGCCCGATCCATTGGTTGACTGTCTTCAATGACCGCGCAGCTAGCCAGCATTTCCGCTTTTTCATTTCCCCGTACTCCCGCATGTCCTGAGACGCAGACAAAGGTGACCTTACGTATTTTTGATTGCTGCAATGACTCTACCCATTGCATGCGTACAAAATCGACCTCCACTTTTCTTATCATACTCATCGAATCACTCAGTATGCCGGCGTGGTTGTAGTCTTGTGACTATATCTAACCAGATGAATGCCCTGGTCACTGCCATCACCTCCATCGAGTACTACTCGTGGTCATAACGTATGCACCACTGTCGTCCTTGACTATTCTGCCTGCAGTGCGTGCTGTAAATGCCCATACACTCCTTTGGTGTCGTATTACAGATCGTTTGACGCGTTGCATTTTACTGTTTGCATGTCTTGATTGTTCTCAATGATTGTTTATCAATGATTAGATTTCAACATGGTTAATCCTAATAAAGCACCAGTTACATGGTTCTCACTTAACAAACATATATACAACACGGAAACACCGGTGGTACGAATGGGAGTTGGGAGGTGACCAGGGATAGGGTGATAGCATACCTAGGAGTTAAGTTTGATCGCAGCCTGTGTTTTCGGGAACACATCGACCACGTGATAACAAAATCCCGCAAAGGATTATCCGCCTTGAAGGTCATGGCAGCTGCCGACATCGAGCAGAGGCTACCTATCCTTCTTTTCCAGGGACTAGACCTCGCACCAGTCGAGTATGCCCTGGCAATTCTTACAGTCAGTAAGACTGCAAATTGGCAAGTTGGAGAACATAGAGAATGAAGCCTATAGGCATTAATTCGGGCTGTACGAGGGACACTCCGTGTGTAGTAATGAGGTATCTTCTTGACTTTCCAACCATGGATGACAGAATCAAGATCTGGAGAGCACGAGCATTACCTGAAGATAGGGGCAGATAAAGAACATCCATTGCATCAATGGCTCAACACAGGGAATGGAGAACAGGCTATAACGTGGCAAATCATGGGTGGGCCGAGCAGAAGATGGCACCAAACAGGTCTGTGGGCTTACTAATATCCACGCTGACGAGGAGTGGTTACCGGTGCTTATGTCATTCAGGGGGGACATTCTCCGCTATTGTCACTCTCGACAGGAAATGTGCGGAACAGGATTCAGTTGTGGTCAATGCGGAGGTCAACGGTCTCATCTGGGATACAAGCGATGAGAATGATGCAGTCATCTATACAGTCAAATCTGTAATACGACACCAAATGAGTGCATGGGCATGTACAGCACGCACGACAGGCAGAATCGTCAAGGAAGACAGTGGTGCATACGTTTATGACCACGAGCAGCATGACGATAGAGGTGATGGCAGTGACCAAGGCAATCTTCTGGTTAGAGTTACAAGACTACACCCACGCCTGTTTCTGAGCGATTCGACGAGCATGATAAGAAAAGTTTAGGCAGAATCTGTACGTATGCAATGGTTAGAGTCATTGCAGCAATCAAAAATACGTAAGGTCACTTTTGTCTACGTCCCAGGACATGCGGGAGTACGGGGAAATGAAAGAGCGGAGAGGTTGGCTAGCTGCGCTGTTGTTGAGGACGGACAACCGATGGATCGGGCGGACGTCATCAATGCCCTCCGGGAAGATTGAAGGACACAGGACTTCGACAACCATGTGTTCACGTCACCCCTTAGATGAAAGAGATGGGAGTTAAGGTGGGCACAGCCAGAAACGAGAAACTTAGTGGATGTGTAAGAAGACTAATCAATCAACACAGAACTGGAGTCGTCAGTCGCTGGACACTGCGATAATTGCAGAGAAGGGGATCTGAACACGTATGGACATGTTCGGAGTGCAATAATGATGTCCTGCTAATAACTCAGTAGTTATTTATATGGTTCAGGACAGTAACAATTTGGAATGTAACGCCAAACAAGTAGACATGTTAACCTCCTAAATAAATAAAATGCGGAACTAAGTGGGTGTCAGCGAGTGACTGTAATCATTATTGTTTACACTATTTGCTCAAATTGAATAAGCACCTTCTAAGTTTGCTGGGAGTGCTGTAATACTATCTTCAACCATAGTGAACATATGCTTTCTGCCTTACACAACACACTAAATGTTCTGACCTTACGTAAACATTTAATATTATTTTAATAAATTAATACTTTAAAAAATATTTTACAACACTGTATTATACAGTTGTTCTCCTTTGTGGAGTTTCTTCTTTGCTGTGACCGCGAAACAACAAACTGCGTAAATTATGGAACCCACTTTCTCTCGTTCTACAATAGTTACTGTTACATGTTGCTCTATTGCCAGCAAGTCATGTTTTATTTGTACATTTCATTTATCTAACATTTCATGTGCTCGCTTTATATTTTTTCTCAGATTACTCGTTTGTTTCCCAGGATGGTTCTCTTCCAGGCTACCAGACTTTGACTACGATAATCCCAAGTAAAAGTGTCGCTGTTTTTGTAGCTTTCAATAGCGACTGTGATGAGAAACGCTTAGCGGCTAAGGTGCGATATATTAAGAAAGAAAGAAAGAAAGAAAGAAAGAAAGAAAGAAAGAAAGAAAGAAAGAAAGAAAGAAAGAAAGAGCCTATCACATCACATGGTGGCGTATAAAAAATATGGTTTTAGTGACCATATTTCTTTAGACCTTCCGCACATTTTATTTTAGGTAATGTGGTCGGTATTGTGCAAATTCCGTTTTAATTTCCCAGAAAAAAAATCCGGTGTACAGTTACTGGAAGCCGCCATTCAGGATCGAGCCCAACCTTATTACCTTAGTAAGACAATTCACCAACAACTGAGCTATCGCGGCTCTGTGTCATATTTACATTCACGCTAATGAATGTGTAACATTTACGGAAATTAAAAGAAAAACAATCAGAACTTGAAGTAATCAACTCCTGTGAAAGTAGGTCACTGTGTCGACAAAATACGTCTTTAACTAGGTTGCGTCTAACCTCCAATTGATGTGGAGTTTACTTTTAAATGGTAGCGATCACGGACCAGTCGAATTAAACAATAATATGGAATATGCTTTAAATGTCCGGCTTGTTGCAGGAGCTACTGATTTAAGTGCTCTGTGCACACCGTGAGCTGTGTGTCTCGTCCGTTTTGATTATGTTCCGATATTCCAATTGTTTACGATGAGTGATGATATCGTATGACAGGGAACAGTTGGCTGTGTTCACTTTCTGTGCAGTTTCGCCTTATGTCTTTTTGTGTGTGCCGAGACTGCTACGATGGGGACTACAGTTACCTTTCTTTGTTTGTGAGATGAGATATTAATTCAGATGATTACGCTGGCACGGGCGGTTGACCAATTATGGATTTTAATTCGTTTGCAGTGATACCAGAGCCTTCCATAACCAAATAACCAAATGCTTTAAATGAAAAAAAGAAATAACCATTTTGCTGGAAATGATTAAAGACCTAACCAGGACAAGATTGCTATAACTGACCAATAGTATGAGATTATCAATTAACAGAAAGGCTTTAACAAAACGATGCTGTAGTTACATTCAGCTGATTTTCAGAAGCACGTGAAAGAACAATGATATGGGTAGCGCAGAGCGACTCGTAAAGCGCCAAGAGCAAGGCAAGTATTACCCCATATAACTTGGCATTTTATTGATTTATTACTACTACTTTCTTTATTTTGTTTTTTGAAATTGTGCACTTCTATGGTTTTGACAGCTACTACTCATCTTTTCACGCTGGCCACTGCACACGTGACTGAAGAGATAAATAAGCTTGAGAGCGAAGTGCACAAAATGTGGTGGTGAGAGAACAATACATAAAAGTAAAACATCATATCCACAAGTCATTGCTACCAAAAAAGCAAATATTAAATAAAATCATAAGGAACAGAAGGCAAAAAAATCTATTTAACAAATATACAGAAACTGGTGGAGATTTAAGTAAAGGGAAAAAAAATCAGCAGCAAACAAATTGAGGTATAACCATCATGGGAATATGATTTCTGGAGTAAACGTGTCAATGTACTAAGAGATGATTTTGCTATAAAAACTGCACTGACATCCCATCATATTGAGAAATAATATCAATAAATAACAAGAACAGGACAAAACAAACTAATTCTGCGTGGAGGAACACATGACAGAGAATGTAATCCTATAAGATGAAGTTTTGCAATAGAAGGCTAAAGTAGATGAAATTATCAGGAAAATATTCTTTAGTGAGTTTTGTAAAGTCATTTAATAAAGTTTTCAAATTTGTTGTAAAAGCCTGTATAAGGAAATGAACACAGATGGAGCAGTCAATACTAATGCTCGGATTTTAATGACATGTCATATAATTCCCTAACACTTGTTTGTTTTTGTTTTTTTTTTCCAAGTTAATTTCAACATATTTCACGCCTTTATGGACACTCTGACGATGTTTTTAATTGGTCATATAAATGCATATTTTGACTATAATTTAGGTTATATTTTGACTAAATCGGGGGTACAAAAGCATATTTCTTTTTATATTTGGTCATATTTTTTGTCATTTTAAGTACAATAAAACTTTCATTTAGATTGCCCTTTATTAAGCGGGAAAAAAATTAGGCTTTGTAATTTTATTGCCAAGAAACCTGTAAACGTGTCTGAGTAGATACGTGACTATAGCTCAGACAATATGTGACTATATATATATACTGCCATGCCGATGCGTTCCAAGATGAGGTTGTTTATTTCCCGTCTTGTGTGGACCGAGAGGCTGACAACATTACCCTGAGACTCGCTTCGGGCCCCTAAGTGGAGAAACTATAATGGTTGTAGTTTAACCAAACTTAGAATATTCAACTCAAGGGTATTATCAATCTTTACCTACGCATGTGAAAGCTGGAAAACATAAAATAAGATTGAGAAAAAACTAAACGTTTTTGAAGACAAATACCTAAGAAGAATACTCTGTGTAGAATGGAATGAATTCAAGACTAATATTGAAATAAGAGAAATGGCCATGCAACCAAAGATCTCATTTACAATTAAGGAAAGAAGATGAACATATGTCGGACATGTGCTGAAAAGAAACAACAAGAGAATTCCAAACATGCACATCTATGGAAATCAGAATACAGAAAAAGAGGAAGACCTAAAGAGAAACTAAAATGAATACTTATAAGTGAAGCAAAGTTGGCAGGCATAGACTCATTAGACAAGATCGAACATCTCGCCCAGAACAGAGACGAGTGGCGAACAACACTACAAACTATGTGTGACGTAAAACGGCGCGGAAAAGATCAGGAATGGCACAAACAGCATACTTCAAAATAAATATTAAGATAGAAAAATAAAGACAAATTTTTATTCATTTACCCTGTGTTTGGATAAACGTTTGAAGTTAAAATATAAAAGAGATCTTTGGTAAAAAATACCGCACCGAGCAGCATCGCACAGGAATGACGTTTAGTCAAGAAAGTTTGTTCTGAAGTGAGGCTTAAACATAAATACTATCGCAAACCAAGCGGCTTCACTGTTTTAAGTAGAGATAACGCAGTCAGACACTCTTTTGGTGTGAAAACAACTGCAGACACTGAATGAGAACAAAAGTGTCCAAAAACTGAAACAAGTTAAAGTCAGAGAGATGGGCTGTCTCAGAAATTGTTCATCAGCAGAGACAGAGTCCGACACACAGAATGTAACACTTTAGCGAATAATTTTGACTTTTTCCCTAATCTTTAACTTTAACCGTAACCCTGTTACCCTAATCTCTAACCCGAATCCTAACTCATAAGAGTTAAGGTTAGAAGAAAGATAGTTATGGTTAGAAGAAAGAGAGTTAGGGACGATTTCACATTTCACTTTTTATTCCACTCACCGAAAATATTGACCTACTTTGCCCGAAGAATTTGCCAAATTTATAGATAATACATAAGGTAACGTTAAGAAATGTAGCATTCTTGTGTTTTTCAAATTTGCCTTTTTATTTCATTGAGCAAAAAAAAAAAAATAAATAAACATTTTATTTACTTTGTCGTATAAATATGCATTTTCATCTACTTCATCATACATTGTCATCTAATTTTTTGTATAAATATATATTTTCTTCTATTTCAGCATATAATATACATTTTCATCTACTTTATCGTATAAAAATTCATTGTCATCTACTGTATCGTATAAATATACATCTTCGTCTACTTTGTTATACATATACATTGTCATCTACTTTTTCGTATAAAGATACATTTTCATCTATTTCAGTGCATAATATACATATTCATCTACTTTATCATATAAATATACATTGCCATCTACTTTATTGTACAATATACAATTTCGTCTTCTATGTCATATATACATACCATGTCATTTATTTAAGGGAATAATTTACATTTTGATCTAATTTATCATATAAATATATTCTCATCAACTTTAGTGTATAAATATACATTTTCATCTACTTCCTTATATAAATATTCATTTTCTTCTACTTCATCATACAAATATACATTTTCATCTATTTCAGCTTATAATATACATTGTCATCTACTTTATTATATAAATTGTCATCTACTTGCATGGACAACAACTTGTCTCTTTCTTTTTCTGCCCAAGCTCGCGCCCTGGAGAGGACACTCCAGAATCGCCATTTTGGTGTCGACAGGTTACCATCCACACCTGCCACACAAGTGAACGTATGAAAGATGGCCGCGTGCCAAAAGATATACTCTACGGACAACTGGCATATGGTAAAAGATATATACTCTACGGACAACTGGCATATGGTAAAAGATATACTCTACGGACAACTGGCATATGGTAAAAGAACTAGGGGGCGCCCAAAACTTCGATTTGTAGATGTGTGTAAACGTGACATGAAGACTCTGAACATAAACCCTGCAGCATGGGAAGACATAGCTGCAGACCGCAATCTCTGGAAACACACTCTAAAGGTTCACCTCAAACAAGAAGCAGGCAGATTCATAGAGAAAGAGAATACACGACGAAAGAAAAGAAAGGAAAAAAATAACATTTCTAGGGGCACTGAAAAATCCATAGTCAACTATGACTGACGGAGGCTACTACTACTGTCATCTACTTTATCGTATACATATACATTGTCATCTACTTTATCGTATACATATACATTGTCATCTTCCTCATCATATAAATATACATGTTCTTTGTACACTTACCAATTATGTACACGGTTGCTGCCCCACTTATGTATAGGGGCACGTTAATGTCACAGTACCGTCATGTGCAGGCGCACCGTATTCTACTTTTACGGCACTACTTATGTCCCGTTGTCAAGGACTTCTTTCTTCACTGATACTGTTTTATCTGTCAGCGGCTTCTAATTGCTACTGGTACCAACCATACCAACAACAGCACTGATGTGGTGTCACGTTTGTAAAGTTGCAACCCGTCAATGGGTCTTAAACTGGTCATCCGCCACTGGCGGTGACCGGCAGCTCTCGCCTGCTATGAAGGTTACACTGGTGTTGCACTTTCTTTGAATGCTACGACTGGATGACGTTATTTATCACTACAGTCCCTAGTAGCCACCTCCAGTCATGCGTAGTTTAAGTGAATGACTAGCGACACACATACACACCGGTTGCTTCGCCGTTCTCGTGAAGCTAAGGTACACCATCTGTCAAGGACCGCTGGCCTGGATAGTTGACACGTTTCACACGTGCCCGGTGATCATTTTAAGTACTCTGCATTGTTTTTGTCCGCGACACTTCCCAAGTTCCTATTCCGCCTGGCGTGAGCAGCTGACTGATAGTAATACAACACTGCAATCTGATGAAGCGAACACACACATGTTTATTCAGCTGATTTTAACAATTGGCGCATAGTTACAGCATATCGACATGCATTTACAAGACCACCGGTTCTCTCCCGCACGGTAAGTCCCACATCTCAGTAGCGATTTCCTCTCACCCCTGGTCCCTAGGTTCTCACACAACTTGAAACTTTTAGTCTCTAATATATTGGGTACTGTTCCACACTGAACATTAACTATTGTTTACTCTACTCTAATGCACTATCGCTTTAGTTAGCGAAAGTCTAGTTCCATCTGACTTAGCTAATACTGTGCTCCTACTTTCTAACTTTCTAGCTCGGGCCATAGTCAGCCCCTGCCAAGTCCTAGGTGTGTCACCTCTTTCTCGAAAAAAGCTCCCGTTTCTTTGTGTCTCGTCTTCAAATACTCCTCGTATCATCCAATCAAATCGTACTTCCTCCTCCTTTCTCCAATCAACTATCTCCACGTCCCTATTTACTCGTCTAATTACTCCCTCACACCTATCTCGAGACTCACGCTTCACATACTTTCTCTAATTTCTCGTGGCCCCTCATGTTTCTTCCTTTCTCTCCCGTACTGACGACTACACTTCTTCTTTGTCTTATACATATACATTGTCATCTATTTAACGCACAATATGCATTTTCGTCTTCTTTATTATATAAATATACATTATCACCTATTTTAGCGTATAAATATAATGTTTTTAATCTAATTCCACCTATAAATATAATTTTCTTCTACTTACTCATATAAATATACATTGTCCTCTATTTCAGCATAAAATATACATTTTCGTCTACTTTGTCACATAAATATACATTGCCATCTACTTTACTGTATAAATATACATTTTGGTCTATTTCAGCGTATAATATACATTTTCATCTACTTTATCATATAAATAGTCATTGTCATCTACTTCATCGTAAAAATATTGCTACAAAATTTAGTAGACAATTACAACATTTTTAAATGCCACAATTATGTCTGTTTGTGTTATGCCACGCTTGACCCACATTTATCATACTCATCGTTTCACTCAGTAAGCAGGCGTGGTTGTAGTCAGGTCACTCTAACCAGACGAATGTCCTGATCACTGCCAACAGCTCTAACGAATAAATAAAAAAAAAAAAAAAATTATCTTTACGACACACAGTACCATTGCTAGTATATATCGGGGGGGGGGGGGCCGCTCACTATAGAATCCGAGGAATAAAGGCCACTTGGTCAAACAGTCACCACGACATGTGAGACTCAGGATTTTTTTTTCACCCCCGATAGAAAAAATCCTTTCTGTCTACCGCGGGCTTCGAACACAGTACGCAGGCTTTCCGGCCAGCAAAACAGTGGCTTTAGCCGCACGAGCACGCGCACCTCAGAATCATCCCATGAATCATCAAATGCAAGTAGCAATATACTCACTCACCCTGAAGATAACACATATTACATACATTAAAAAAAAAAAAAGCTCTCCATATTCAACAATTCGCTAATAGTATAGATAAATTCTTCTTTCGATCATCATTTGACTTTCAGTGTAGAGGCGAGATATGGTTTGTAGCTCCAGTTGGCCTGCCCGCAGTTATGTTTCTTCAGTTCTATTCTCTATATGTTCTATTGTCCTTTATAGCCAAAGACGTCACACAGAGTAGAAATTATCCGACGATCTGTGTATCAAGTGGTAGACCTTGCACAGGACAGCATTGTATCTCGTCACACGTCTTTGTTTTGGGCGAGCCCTCAATCTTGACAAGGAAACTGATGTCTGCTGTTTGCCTCTCACTTCAGTGTCCTTTATAGTGTTTATATAGGTCCATATTTTTTTAAGCGCTCTGATTCCAATTTGATGGTTTGCTTTGAGATTTGCTTGTTATATTTCTTAGTTCACATTCCAACAATCAATATTTTTCGTTAATGGCCATTTTTTTTCTCAGTTGATAACTTCTAACCTAATCTCTAAGGTTTTTTCCTATCAGACGTTTAGCACATTCCATGTCGATACTGATTATTTTTCCTATTGTTCATGAGTCTAGCGTCCTGGTCCAGTGGTAAGACGTTGGGATAAAGATTGTATTATAGTGGCTTCGTGTTGCCTCTTGTGTTATTTCCTTGTTGGACAGCAGTGGTGACATTTGTCCGATGACAAACTTTGTTGAATTTTAAGTCTACTTCTGTTGCTTGTCAATTGTCCTTTATCATTAGACGTCCTATTGACGTAATAATAAAATTGACAATCATGAAGATACAGACTTTCATTAATAGATTCTTGCACAGAATAAAAGGACGGAAATGGCAGACAAAATCACTAACATAGAATTATGGAAATGTACCTGTCAAATCCAGTGGATAAAGAGTTACAGCGAAGACGATGGCGCTGGATAGGACACACACTGCGGATGCCAACTGAGAGTATTAGGCAACAGGCCTTTTTGTGTAACCCAGGGGAAAAGACAAAGAGGAAGACCAAGAAATTCTTGGAGAAGACAGATAGAAGCAGAGATGAAGATGATGGGGAAGACATAGACTGATCTTAACAGAATGGCAAGAAACAGAACGACTTGGAAAGTGTTTGTTGAAGACCTATGCTCCACAGGGAGCTGAAGGTAGAAGAGAGAGAGATTATACGTCCTATGTATTTTTTATTTAAATTCTTCCGCTTGTTTAAATTGTCTGCCTTCTATCGTTAAGCTGATATCTTTTTTTTTTCTTTTGCGACGTTCGTGGCCTCTGTTTTGTTGATTTTCATGTTGTAATGGATGCATGCACTGATAAATATATTTTAGTGTTCATATAGGTCTTCTATTTTCCCAAATATTAATTCTTAACTGTCTGCTAACAGACGTTCGGTATGTGACCGGCTCAATCTATTATCGTCGTCGGTCTTCCCATCATGACGTTATTAATGAAATGTTACGATAGACAACGATTTGACATGCCCAGCACCATTTGAACAGACTTTATAAACAATCCAATATGGTACACCGTCTTTGGTAACGACCCTCTGTCTCTGTTTGTGTCGATAGTATGTACACCCGACTCGTGAAGTGTGCAGTTACTGCTCAGGCGATAATAACGTTTGGTGAGGTACATGAGCCGGACAACCGCTCACTCCCCGTCTCAGCTGTCAGGTTTCCCACGTACTCAGCTCGTACTTCGATTGTAATCTGGTCTTGCTGAACTGGCATCTTTAATCTCCGCCTTAGATGTGTCGCGGCAACTCCCAATTCAGTCCAGCGGCCTGGCGTATATAACAACTGTTAGACAAATAAATGGCTGCGCATTGCTGATGTTGATAAGTTCATAGATCTTTATTTCGACAGCCATAACAATGGCAACTGTGTACAATTATTCACAACGGCCAGCGGTCAACACATCTCGCTCGGCCATTAACACGTCAGGTCACAGAATTCACATCTCTACTGGATAATCGGTACAAAGAAGATTCAGGAATGGGCTAACATCTGTTAAAACAAGGCCAGGAGCAGATTGCAATAGTGACCATGTACCAGTAGTTGGAAAGATAAGAATACAACTGCGGAAGGCACAGAAATCACCAAGAAATATAAAATTAGAACTAGATATGCTAAGAGTAGATAAACAAATGAGTGATAAGTACAGCACGATAGTACAAAATAGATGTAATGCTATTGAGAAAATAATGGACATCCAGGAACAGTGGGAAATGCTCAAACAATCGATTCAACAAACATCAAAAGAAGTAATACCACTGACTAAAAGAATCAACAAAAAGAAATGAATGACAGAAGAAATATTATAACTAATGGATGAAAGAAGAAATCATAAGAAAGAAGAGCGAACATACAAAATATTGCACAAAGAGATCCAAAACAAACGCAGAGAAGCAAAGGAAAGATGGTTAAAACAGAAATGTGAAGAAATGGAAAAACAACAAAAGAAAGACTCAAAATGTATGCACAATAAGTTAAATGAATTAACAGGAAGAAAACGGTGAGTCAAAGTTTCGGATGTGTGAAATCAAAGGAAGGAAATATAATAATGGGACAGGAGAAGACAATGTAAAGATGGACAGAATATATCAGTCAACTCTATGATGATGAAAGACCAGAATTAAACAATTCAAATGAAGACACAGGACCACCAATAATGCAGAGTGAAGTGGAGGACGCAATTCAACACATGAAAAGTGGCAAAGCTCCAGGTCCCGACAATATAACAATCGAAGAGATAAATGCATTAGGATAGCTGGGAGTACAAGTCATAACAAAACTACTCAATGACATATATAACACTGGACACATACCTGAAGATCAAGTAAAATCTATCTTTGTAGCCATACCGAAGAAGTCAGGCGCCACTGATTGTGAAGACCATCGTACTATTAGTCTCATGAGCCATATGACTAAAATATTACTAAGAATCATCATGAGACGTGTAAGGAACAAAATAAAACCAGAAATAAGTGAGGAACAATGTGGATTTGTGGAAGAAAAGGGCACCAATATTGCAATATACATCTTAAGAACATTGATAGAAAGATCTATAGAAGTAAAGAAAGATCTATGTATTGAGTTATTGAGTTATTGAGTTATTTGCGGGTCATCATCATTGCACTCCGAACATGTCCATAGGTGCTCAGATCCCCTCCTCAGCAATTCCCTCAGTGTCCAGCGACTGACGACTCCAGTTCTATGTTGGTTGATAAGTCTTCTTACACGGCCACCAAGTTTCTCATTTCTGGCTGTGCCCATTTTAACTCCCATTTCCATCATCCGAAGAAGCGACGTTGATCTGTGTTTGTCGAAGTCCTGTGCTCTTCCCACATCTCGGAGTGCATTGATGATGTCCGCCCGATCCATCGGTTGCCCGTCCTTAACGACAGCGCAGCTAGCCAACCTGTCCGCTCTCTCATTTCCATGTACTCCCGCATGTCCAGGGACATAGACAAAGGTGACCTTACGTATTTTGGATTTCTGCAACGACTCTACCCATTGCATGCGTACATAGCCCGCCTCCACTTTTTTATCATGCTCATCGAATCACTCAGTATACATGCGTGGCTGTAGTCTTGTGACTCTAACCATTTGAATGCCTTGGTCACTGCCATCACCTCCATTGTCATGCTACTCGTGGTCATGGCGTATGCACCACTGTCTTCCTTGGCCATTCTGCCTGCCGAACGTGCTGTAAATGCCCATGCACTTCTTTCGTGTCGTCTTACAGATCCGTCTGTATAGATGACTGCATCTTTCTCATCGGTGTTATCGCAGATGAGACCGTTAACCTCAGCATTAACCACGACCGGGTTCTGTTCCCTACTTTTCCTGTCGAGTGTGATAATACATGAGAAAGTCCCCTTGAATGACGTAGGCACCGGTATCCACTCCTCACCCCAACGCTGAGATTGGTAAGCCCACAGACCTGTTTGATGACATCTTCTGCTCGGCCCACCCATGATTTGCCTCTTTTTAGCCTGGTACCTTTCTCTGTGTTGAGCACGTGGTGCAATGGATGGTCTGTATCTGTACTAATCTTCAGGTATGCTCGTGCTCTCCAGATCTTGATTCTGTCATCCATGGTTGGAAAGTCAAGAAGATACCTCATTGCCACACAGGGAGTGTCCCTCTTACATCCCAGGATAATGCGCATGGCTTCATTTTGTATTTTCTCCAGCCTATCAATTTGAGTCGTACTGACAGTAAGAATGGCCAGGGCATACTCGATTGGTGCGAGGACTAATCCCTGGAACAGAAGAGTAAGTAGCCTCTGCTCGATGTTGGCAGCTGCCATGACCTTCAAGGCGGCTAATCCTTTGCGGGATTTTGTTATCACATGGTCGACGTGGTCCCGAAAACACAGGCTGCGATCAAACTTAACTCCGAGGTATGTCATCAACTTGTCCCTGGTCACCTCATCAGCTCCCATTCGTACTACCGGTGTGGTCGTATTAACGATATGATTGTTAAGGGAGAACCATGAAACTGATGCTTTATTAGGATTAACCAAGGCACTTGAAATCCCACACCAGGAAGAAATGCGATCGAGTTCGTCTTGCATTGTGGAGGCGATTCCCCGTCTGTCTCTTCCCTGTCGATATACCAGAATATCATCAGCAAAAGTCATAGTTCTTCCCCTCCCATCCAGCTGTTGGGCCGTGATCGTTATTGTGTACACGTTAAATAGAACTGGTGACAATGGTGAGCCTTGTGGCAGCCCAGGACAAATGGATGTTGGCTCGGAAGACCAACTTCCACATCTGAGTATCACCTTCCTCTGAAACAGTGCCGCGGCGATCCATCTTATGAGGAAGGGGTTCACCGCCAGTTTGAGAAGCATATGCATGAGATATTCAAATGGTACCCTGTTGTATGCATCCTCCAGATCTATAGCAGCAGCACATGTCTCCTCTCGTCTGTGGAAGCCTTCGAAGACGTCATAGGCAAATACTGCCGCATTGAGCCATGTCTCTTTGTTATATCTTATATATTCAACAACGAAAGCATTTGACAAAGTAAAGCACGTGGTAATAATAAATATGCTGGAGAAATTAAACATTGATGGCAAGGATCTGCGAATCATAAAAAAACATGTACTGGCAACAAACAGCAGCTATACGAATTAACAACCAAACAGGACAATTTCTATTTATAAAACAAGAAGTCAGCGAACATATTATGATATCAATAGTAGACAAAAAAGGAATTGAAGTCAACGGTCACAACATAAATAATTTACGATAAGCGGATGACACAGTTTTAATAGCAGAGACAGAGAATGAGCTACAAGAAATGATAGATATAATAGTAAAAGAAAGCAACAAGAAAGGTCTAAGTCTGAATAGTAAGAAAACAGAAGTAATAGTTATATCAAAGAAACAATCATCGCCACCATGCAGCATAAAAATAAACAAGACAAATCTGAAACAAGTGCAACGGTTGAAATACTTGGGCACAGTGATAACATCAGATGGAAGATACAACACAGAAATAAAAAGCAGAATAGCTCAGGCCAAAATAGCATTTCAGAAAATGAAAAATATCTTATGCAACAAATCTATGTCAATAGAAATGAAAAAGAACCGGTTGGCGTAGGTGATCATGTCCCTCCACAATCTTCTATCGACAGTGCATCGTATCAGTTCTGTTGTTGACTGTTTTCCATGACATGATACCAAGCTATCCAGTATTTTCTCGCTTTGTCGTCCACGATCTTTCTTTCCTTTTATTTTGCCAGTTGTAACCAAGTATTCCAACTTTCCTCTTCTCATGATGCGCCCGAAAAATGTTGATTGCTTCTCTCTGATGTTTTTAACAGCTCCTTTTTTGTGTTGGCCTCTTTGAGAACTTCCTCATTGGTCTTTTTAGCTGTTCAGGGAACTTTCAACATTCTTCTGAGAAATCCCATCTCTGTGGCCTCTAATCGTCTTTTCATTTGTCTGTCTACTGTCCATGATTCGCTGCCATATGTCAGAATTGGTTCTATATAGCACCGATGTACTCTCTTCTACCTCTCTACCAATCAAAATACCCCTATGTCATCCACTCACTCCCATGTTTATAACCTTATCAACCATGAGACTCCTGCTTTCCCTCTAACCTAGGGTGACCATTTTTTTCTCATTTTTTTCGGGGACAATTGTCATATTTTTTACATTTCAGATGATTATTTTTGCTTATTTCTGAGACTGTCCCACAAAATCGGGGACGACTATATATATGTTTGTATATATGTATACATATATATTTTTTTTTTTTAAATATATATTTATAATATGTGTGGGTGGGTGTGTGACTGTGTGTGCGCAAGAAATTTTGTAGATGCAAAAAAAAAAAAATAACTTTAAATTTCATAATAACTGTGCTTATTTGCTGTTTTATTTTATTTTTGTTAATATTCACGGTACTTATACGATACACGCACTTAATGAAATTACAATAGCTAGTTTTGTTTCTCAATAATAAAAAAAAGTTTAAAATAAAAAAAAATTAAACAACATATAGATATCGATTGCAATATTAAAGTATATATGGCCCTTTTCGTCTTGTCAGACGGTCTAGTGGAGGCTATTGCGTATTTTTTTGAGGTATTGTTTTTGCCGAACAGCTTCTCTCGTGGCTAATTCTACCAATGTTTGACAAACACAGGCGGTCACATAATGAACAGGTCAGGCTCGCTGGTCCACAGGGTTTACCATCCTTTTTCATGAGTCTCTTCTCTTCTAAGTCCTGTCTTCAGTCTCAAATGTTGTTATACCGTTCCTTATACGTGCTCTCCATGATGTGCGATCACTTGCCAGATGTTGCCAGTCGTTTTCACAGATGGCGAAGTCTTTCAGAGATGATTTACAGATATCTCTATATCGTAGTTTAGGTCTGCCGATTTGTCGTTTTCCGTGTTTTAGCTCGCCATGTAGTATTTGCCTAGGAATGCGTTTTTCTTCCATCCGTTGGACATGCCCCAGCCATCTTAGCCTTCGACTTCTGAGCATCGACATGATTGTTAGGGTCTTAGCACGTTGCAGGACAGTTAAGTTGGTTATTTTGTCTTGCCATTTGATGTGCATTATTTTGCGGAGACATCGCATGTGGAAGACATTTAGTCTTTTTTCCTGGTTTGAGTATGTTGTCCAGGTTTCGGATCCATATAGTAGTGTGCTAAGCACACAAGTTTGATATATTAAGAGTTTAGTCTTTGAGTTAGTTTCGTGTTGTTGCAATATTAAAGTAATGTTTACAGTACCTTATTTATACTGAAGTATAAATAAGGTACTGTAAACATTACATTACTGCAATATTAAAGTAATGTTTACAGTACCTTATTTATACTGAAGAGGTTGTTGCCTCGGCGTGGTACTTGTTTTTTGAGTGTATCTGTCTCAAAATCTCATGATTTGAAGCACGTTTTTCACTGAAGCTTTTCTCTTAACTCACATTAATCCGTGACTTATCTTCGGACCAGACGTAGTTCATTTGAGAAAATAGTCTTTTACGGATGCATTGCTGCCAGGTAAGCACATAAAAAGTTCAAGAATTCTCTTCACATTAGCATGTGGTACATTATTTTCTTTCAAGTACCTGAGTACTTCATTCTATTTTTTACATGGTGGCTTGTTACTGAACCACTCAGATTCTTTTTCCAACAGATGGCCTCGCAAATAAGTAAATTCATCAAAGAGCTCATCACGATTGACGCTTACAACTTCATGACACTTTGAAGATATCTGTTCTACTGCATTATCAAAATGTTTCCTTTCAGGCACATTATCCAAGAGAAGGCAGTTCAGTTGTGACAAGTCCTCATTGTGCTTGTTCCAAAACTGCAAGTAACGTACAGTAGTATTATAGAATTCTTTACTTATTTGGAAATACCTTTCCATTTGGATGTCACCACTTTCTACTAAATCAGTTAGCAAACTCTTTACCATGTGTGGGATGAAATTTTCATCGCGTCGAGTTTCTAATTTTATAATGAGATTGTTCACAGCTAGTGCTGATTCTGTTGCAATCTTGTCGTCGCCTTCAATCGCCTTAATTGTTTAATAGAAGAGTGATGCATGAGAATGAGCAAAGCTGAACCAAAGCTCTGATTCACTGTTTTCAAAGAATTGTTTCAATATTGTAGGACAGTGTGTTTCTGACAAGAAGAAAGATCTCAGTGATTGATACAGTTTCAATATTCTTTCCAAGGCTGGAAGTAATGACAACCACCTTATATTCGAATAACCTAATACATGTAATTGCTTAAACTCCTGTCCAGCAAATTCACAGAAGTCTTTTAGGCGTTCTACCCGAACCGTGTAAATGTAAAAGTATCCAAATATTTTTGTTACAATCACTTCCATATCCATAAGCATGGAATCAAACGCTGTTTTTGCACAATTGTGAATTATGTGTGCGTTGCAACCAAGACCCATTATGTGTCTATTTAACTTGGACTTTATTTTAGTTATGACATTATCTCTCCCTTTCCTCAACAAGCCTCCAAAGTTTGTATTTGTATTGTCTGCTGAGAGTCCAACAATCTTTTTATTTAAGTCAAAATTATCAATTGCTTTCAACAATTGTTCAGATATTATGTAGGCCATTTCTCCTGGGATATCTATGAAAGCAATCAGTTTGGCCTTTACTGGACTTTCCAGCTCATAAGCCTGAAAATAACGAACTAAAATAGGAAGTAGCTTAACATGTTTATGATTAGATGTATCGCAAGACAATGTTACGAAGCTGACATACTTGATGTCATTTTTCAGTTCATCAATAGCCCAAGTAGCAAAAACATTGGTAATTATGGATTCACTTTTTGTTCTTGCACAGGAAAATTGTTTCGTTGAAAATTTCTTTTGTAGAATTGTTGTACAATCCATACTGCAGAAACTATGATTATGAAGTACAGTATGATATGCGAAGGTTCCTTCATGAACAGCTGGAGTGTATTCATCTTTTGAGGGTTCTGTTTTACAAAAATAATTTGTCATACACCCAGACTGAGACTTACAAAGCAGCGCATCCTTATGCTTTTTTTTTGTCTGTATATGTTCAGTTATTGATGTCCTTCCACCACTTGCTATAGAAAAATTTGAACTACATATATTACATTTCACTAGCGTTCTATCCTCTAAAATTGCTTGTATAATAAATGGAAATTCAGCTTTCAGCGAATTACTAAAATGACACTTACGTATTTTGGAAAGCATTGTTTTTATGCAACAGACGTCCACTGATCACAAATAGAAAACACGACTGCACTGTAATGTCATTACACTCGGACTGATTTGAAAATTGGCCGGGAAAGATACTTTGGCGGGAGATGTCCGGAAAGGCAGGGGTGGGGGGGGGGGGGAGAGAGAGAGAGTGTCTGCTTTTTTCTTTTAAGTAAACCCATCCCAATAAAAGTCAGTGGCTGGAATAGAAGTGACGTAGCACCGCGCTTCAAGAGTTCAAAGAGCTATCTCCAACACAACGCGTCCAAGTATTCTCTTTTATCTTCCTGCTAATGCCGCTCAGTCTGGGATAAAGAAACACAACTCAGTAACGTCCTGAGTCCTAGTGATTATTTTAAAAGAGGGCCGATTCCGTGTATGAACATTTATTTATTCACTGAAATCGGGGACACATTTCTTTCAGGGGCAACTTTTACACTTCGGGGTCTGTCTAGTCACCCTACTCCAACCCTATCCTACTCATATTTCTCGTGATCGCTCTTCATGCCATGCTTCCCACACTCTATCCACTATCCTTTACTCTCCTTCTCTTAACCACTGCTACAGTTATTCTCCTCTGTCTCAAATTGGTTGGGCAATATATATATATATATGCAGTGCATGAAAGTAATAAGCAATAAGAGATGTAGTACACGCCTCTGCCTTACTCCTATTCTAAATTAAAATGATCTGTGTAGCCTGCCTCTGTTCTGACTATAGAGATGTTTACATTGTTTGGATAGATACTAGCTTGCTCCGTATGTTCTTAGTATCTCCTATAATTGTTCTTTGTTTACTCGGTCGAATGCTTTTCATTTGTCTGTGAAAACTACGTACAAATTGTGACTGTTTTCTGTCGCCTTTTCTGCTACCTGTTTTAGGATAAATAGTGCGTCTGCACATACCTTTTCTTTTCCTGAAATCCATTTGGGATTCCCTGACATGTTGCCCTTTTTTTTATGTTATTAGGAAAACCATCACTGCATGCTGGACGAATCCATAGGTCCTAACTATCACTGCACACTGGACGAATTCATAGGTCCTCACTATCACTGCACACTAGACGACATCCTCACTATCACTGCACACTAGACGAATCCATTGGTCCTCACTATCACTGCACACTAGACGAATCTATAGGTCCTCACTATCACTGCACACTGGACGAATCTATAGGTCCTCACTATCACTGCACACTGGACGAATCCATTGGTCCTCACTATCACTGCACACTGGACGAATCTATAGGTCCTCACTATCACTGCACACTGGACGAATCCATTGGTCCTCACTATCACTGCACACTAGACGAATCCATTGGTCCTCACTATCACTGCACAGTGCACGAATCCATTGGTCCTCACTATCACTGCACACTAGACGAATCCATTGGTCCTCACTATCACTGCACACTGGACGAATCCATAGGTCCGCACTATCACTCCACACTAGATGAATCCATAGGTCCTCACCATCACTGAACACTAGACGAGTCCATAGGTACTCAATATCATTGCACACTGGACGAATCTATAGGTCCTCACTATCACTGCACACTGGACGAGTCCATAGGCCCTCACTATCACTGAACACTGGACGAATCCATAGGTCCGCACTATCACTGCACACTAGATGAATCCATAGGTCCTCACTATCACTGAACACTGGAGGAATCTATAGGTCCTCACTATCACTGCACACTGGACGAACCCATAGGTCCTCACTATCACTGAACACTGGACGAATCCATAGGTCCTCACCATCACTGAACATTAACGAGTCCATAGGTCCTCACCATCACTGAACATTAACGAGTCCATAGGTCGTCACCATCACTGAACATTAACGAGTCCATAGGTCCTCACCATCACTGAACATTAACGAGTCCATAGGTCCTCACCATCACTGCACACTGGACGAGTCCATAGGTCCTCACCATCACTGAACATTAACGAGTCCATAGGTCCTCACCATCACTGAACATTAAGGAGGTCATAGGGTGTCCGATATCCTCCTCGACAAAGTCCAAGAAGAATCCTGGTCCACGTGCACGAACTCCGTAGTACAGCCTGGGTGGAATCCACGGTGGGAGGGGGGGGGGGTAGGTTTCTAATGACCTGACAATTCGCCCGGACAGCGATGTTATTTATCGCCTCCTTTTTTTTCAAATTTAATTGACAATTGCTCTTTCTATCTATCTATTGACCTTTCGAGCCGTAACCGGAGCATAGGGCGTAGACCAAGATACACCTTCTCCTATATGAATTTTTGTTCTAGCAGTTTTCTTTTAAAGATATTTTATCAAATCTCGCCATCTGTCTCTGTTCTGTGCAAGCAGTTCTATCTCATTGAGGGAGCCGACTCCTGCTGCTCTTGCCTCTCTCATCAATGTTCTTCTCAGTGTCTCCCTGGGTCTTGGGAGAATTGCTCTTTACCGTGCGCAAATGCACACAGGACCTCCAATTTATTGTCGTTATTTGAGACGGCTAGAAGTCGGATCCCACTAACCAAGTGATCAGCCACAAATTATTTTTTTCCTATTTTTGAAAAATCACCATCGCCTCTGGTGGGCTTTGAACCCGGGTCCTTTGTAGCTGTGTCATTGGTCTTAGCCATTTCTCTATAGTTGTGGTGCGCAACTTTCCTACAATGATGAGTGGAGAGATACCTCTGGATTTGTTGCAGTCTCTTTTGTTACCTTTATTTCCATGTTTGTAGAATTGTTACAGCTATCATGAAGCCTCGTTGAAGCCGCCGTGTAATACATCACGCTGTTTACTAATACTGAGTTATTGAGTTATTTTCGGGTCATCATCATTGCACTCCGAACATTGTTTACTTGGGTGGGCCGAGCAGAAGATGTCATCAAACAGGTCTGTGGGCTTACCAATATCAGCGTTGGTGAGGAGTGGATACCGTTGCCTACGTCATTCAAGGGGATACGCAATTCTCGTGTATTGTCACACTCGACAGGAAAAGTAGGGAGCAGAACCTGGTCGTGGTTAATGCTGAGGTCAACTGTCTCATCTGCGATAACACCGTTGAGAAAGATGCAGTCATCTATACAGACGGATCTGTAAGACGATACCATAGAAGTGCATGGGCACTTACAGCCTGCTCGGCAGGCAGAACAGCCAACGAAGACAGGGATACGTCATGACCACGAGTAGCATGACAATGGAGGCGATGGCAGTGACCAAGGCATTCAAATGGTTAGAGTCACAAGACTACACCCACGCATGTATACTGAGTGATTCGATGAGCATGATAAAAAAAAGTGGAGGCGGGCTCTGTACGCATGCAATGGGTAGAGCCATTGCAGAAGTCAAAAATACATAAGGTCACCTTTGTCTATGTCCCTGGACAAGCGGGAGTACGGGAAAATGAAAGAGCGGACAGGCTGGCTAGCTGCACTGTCGTTGAGGACGGGCTACCAATGGATCGGGCGGACATCATCAATGCCCTCCGAGATATGGGAAGAGCACAGGACTTCGACAAACTCAGATACACGTCACTTCTTCGGATGATAGAAATGGGAGTTTAGATGGGCACAGCCAGAAATGAGAAACTTAGTGGCCGTGTAAGAAGACTTATCAACCAACATAGAACTCGAGTAGTCAATCGCTGGAGACTGCCGGACTTGCTGAGGAGGGGATCTGAGCACCTACGTTTACTAATAACTTAAATACAGGGTTCCACCCTGTAGTCTGCTCTGCAGCCCTCCGTTCGTTCGCGTTGCCACACCGAGAATGATCACCACACTGACTCAAATTATTGAACAAGACAATGTATTCATAAAATAGGCCTAAACTGTATTCAAATGACAACATATCCACTCTACTACTCGAGTGGATACACTAACGCTCACCTTGCCCACTTAGAACTTGACAATGTTTAATTCCACAACACAGTTTCAACATAAACACGCACCCTTGCGCGCTTAGAATGAACTAAATATGTTGATCTCTCGCTCTCACATAATGACTTAGACACATGTTCAATGTCATACAATATAACTGTTTCATTAGCAAGTCTCTCGCTCTCACATAATGACTTAGACATATGTTCAATGTCCCACAATATAACTGTTTTATTAGCAAGCCTCTCGCTCTCACATAATGACTTAGACACATGTTCAATGTCATACAATATAACTGTTTCATTAGCAAGCCTCTCGCTCTCACATAATGACTTAGACACATGTTCAATGTCATACAATATAACTGTTTCATTAGCAAGCCTCTCGCTCTCACATAATGACTTAGACACATGTTCAATGTCACACAATATAACTGTTTCATTAGCAAGCCTCTTGCTCTCACATAATGACTTAGACACATGTTCAATGCCCCACAATATAACTGTTTCATTAGCAAGCCTCTCGCTCTCACATAATGACTTAGACACATGTTCAATGTCCCACAATATAACTGTTTTATTAGCAAGCCTCTCGTTTGAACAAAAAGATCAATTGTCAATCTCCGACAAATATACCACCATGCTGGCGAGCTCCTTGGCTCACACAGAATGAATTCATCTCAAGTAACTAGCTCTTCACAAAAGCTTCAAAACGTTAGCGAGCCCATTGCTCATCCCTCAAGAAATGAAACATGTTCACTTTTTCACCACATTCAGCCCATGGCCAAATCACATGGCCTCACAGTAAAATTGAGTAACTACTAAACTAGGTAATTTAACTTCACGGCGAGCTCCCTGCTCGCACAACTGAAAACTGACTAAAACTAACACAACATATTCGACGGTTGGTATGCCTAGTGGCTACCACCTTCCGGCACAACCTGTTACCAGCCGGCCGACTGAGCAACCCTCTGCCTTCTAAACGTACCATTCACATATATCTTTATCTTCAGCCACTCAGCACCCTTGAACTCTCCCAAAACCCGAGAATTCGTCACCCCATCTGAGCTAATCTCTAACTAATCTCTCCCCTTTCTCTCCACGTGAATTGTCCATGTTTTCCTGACTCAACTCACTCATTTCTATTGTCATACATTTTCACCCTTTCCTGTTACCCCTTATTACAGAATGATGATCTGTTTCCAGTCTTCTGGAGCTTTCTCTTGTTGCTATGCTGTGTTTAATATTCTGTGCAACCATCTAACTCCTGTTTTTCCTGCTGCTGCTATTATTTCTTCTGGGATGTTGTCGATCCACGGTGTTTTTTTTCTTGGTGCATGATTTAAGACTTCTTCGATTTCCACTTTTATTATGTTAGGTTCAGTTTTTCTACACTCTTGCATGGTTATTATTGTATTATTGATAGCTGTGCTGTGTTTTTTTTAATACTATTACATAGGAGTAAATGATGTACAGAAAAGTTGTGGTGCAAAAAAAAAAAAAATCGTACAATCAACACAGCAGAAAAGTTCAATTAACAATATTCAAACTTCACGCAGGCTAAAAATTAAAGTAACATTTCTTTAGCACTACAAGGATATAAAGCTCTAATATCTGACAATGATAAAACGGCTACTGAGCATCTGCTACAAGAAGAAATGATGGAAGACTCCAGGGTTATTATCAGTAGCTTTTCTGAACGTTCAGTAGTACCAATACCTTGGAGATGATTACTCATTTCTTTGAATGTAATAAAATGGCATACAAGTTGCAGAGGGGAAAAAAACTAGTAAGAAGAAGAAGTCTCATTGATGACCATAAGCATAATTAACGTTTGTCATCAGCTGAAGGGAAGATGTCTGAGCTACTTAAAGTTATATCAGTTTTGCTAAACATTAACTATCCTTGGATATAGACACAACTTTTATAATTTTATAATAATTGTATACATCATCAATAACCTGCGAGATATGGAAAAAGAACACGACTTTGACAAACACAGATCCCGTCACTTCTTCGGAAGATAGAGATGGGAGTTAAGATGGGCACAACCAGAAATGAGAAACTTAGTGGGCGTGTAAGAAAACTAAGCAACCAACACAGAACTGGAGTCGTCAGTCGCTGGACACTGCGGGACTTGCTGAGGAGGGGATCTGAGCACCTATGGACGTGTTCGGAGTGCAATGATGATGACCCGCAAATAACTCAATAGATAAAACTTTATTGCTTATTTCTATTGAGAATAGCTTTATTTATCTGTCTAATGTTATTATTTTTTTTAACTGAAACACTTAATGGCCAAAATCCCGGATGTTGTTTGTTTGCCTTCGTCAGCTTTATCCAGGTCCCGAGAGACTTAGTTTTCTGCTTCTCTCCCCCCCCCCCCCCCTATTTTTCACACCGACGGCCGTGAGCTAAGATTTCCCTCGCCATAAAGGCAAACATTCTTCGACTTCAGAGCTACTATATTTTTTTATAGTTTTAACACTTTTTTTGTGTGCAGATTTGTTCCCTTTTAATTTTGTCTGGTCAGAAGCAACTTTCCTTTGGCCCAACGCTTTTAGATTTTTTTTAACGTACGCAGAATGTACACGGAATATTTTGTCCCGCCCTTATTCGAAGGGTTCTCACTACTCAGACACCAAGGAAGGTAAAGCCATAAAAAACCACGGATTCCATTTTTAAAAAAATTATCCATCGCCTGTGGCGGGAATCGAACCCGGGACCTTCTTGTCCAGAGGGCGACATCTTACCTCTAGACCAGGGATGGCCAATTAGATGCCCGCGGGCCACAAGTGTGGCCCGCGACGTCCTTTTTGTGGCCCGCGGCGGATAACAAATAAAATCAGGTTGCATTGAGCAAAATGTTCTGGGTAAAATTGATTAAAAATTTGTTACATTAACTTCTACCGTGGAGAAAGCTAACTCAAATATTCCCTAGTAGACCTATGTTTAAAACTCGGAACACTCTAGCAGTTAGTTTAACGTCGACTTCCCGTCATTCCCGGCCCATCCTATTTTTCCTTTTGAAAAAAGACCGACTTAAACAAAGGAAGAAGCCAACGAATGGTTCTAGAGCCGACTCTCGGTTCGGCGAGTTCAAACAGTTTCCGCCAAGAAATACTGTCAGTCACCCACCTCCTCCACCCCAACACATTCACCCCACAATTATTTTACTTTCAGTTTCTTTCTCTCCAAACCTCTTTTCATCAGTCAAAATTATATATCCGATCTGATCATTTTGATTTTGTCGAGTTACAGTGAACAGTTCCATTTTAACAGGAAACAGTGCTATTTTTGTAATCTGTGTTTTCATTGTCTGTTGCTTCGGTCGTGGAATATGAACAATAAACGTCAATTAAATGAAAAAAAAAACAGATTTTTTCATGAGAAATGGGAACATGATTTTTTTTTATTTATCAACAATAAGGATAGCAAACCGCAGTGCCTTGTGTGTTTGCAAGTGTTGTCTGTAAATAAAGAGTATAATCTAAAACGGCATTACACACAGCATCACGCCGCTAAATACAAGGACTACATTGGTACAATACGTTCTACACTTGTGTGCGATTTGAAGAAAAAGGTTAGTGCTCAGAAATCTGTTTTTACTACATTAACAACAAAACAAACAAGTTCCTTAATGGCATCGTTTGTTGTAAGCGCAGAGATAGCGAAATAAAAAATATCATATGTGACGGTGACTCCATTGCCCAGCATTACACTGCATTATACACCAGGAGGCGCTGTGTGGCAAGATTCTAGACGTGGAGGATGTTATGAAAACTGTAATAAAGTGTGTGAATTTAATAAAAGGCGGGAATCGGTCTTTGACACACCGACAGTTTATAAATTTTCTATCAGAAGTTGAGGCGGAATAAGGCGATTTGGTGCTCTACACACAAGTACGCTGGCTAAGCAGAGTTTATTGTAATTAAGTATTACAGTATAAGTATTATAGTATAAGTAAGAGTTTAAGTAATTGTTTGAGGCGGTTTTTTGCTTTGAGAAACGAGATAAAGCAGTTTTTAGAGAAACATGATACAAACAAAGAACTGATCAGAAAAATGTCTGATCCACATTTTAACAGCGTATTGGCCTTTTTAACTGATATCACCCAGCACATGAATGAACTCAACGTGAAGCTACAGGGACGTTCCCAAACAGTCTCAGATTTGGTAGGACACCTAGATGGATTTATAAGTCAACTAAAAGTTTTTAGATTTACCCTGGCCAAAGAAAACGTCATTCATTTTCCTTCGTGCAAAGAATTGATTGAGGAGCGCAGTGACACTGATTTCAAATTTTCTGTATTAATGTTAGTATTGGAGCAATTCAATGAACGATTTTCTGACTTCAGTGGTATGCGACCAGAACTGGCATTGTTTAACAACCCTATGAAGTGTGACATTTTCCAACAACATGACACTTTTCAATTGGAGTTATGTAACCTCCAAAGTGACCCTTTTTTCCAATCAAGGATGGAGATAGGATTTGACTTTTGGAATCTTGTGCCACAGGAAAAATATCCCGCATTGAGTGATATCAGTTTGAAAATTACTTCTATGTTCGGAAGCACATATAGATGTGAATGCGCTTTTTCAACAATGAAGGAGATTAAATCTTCACAAAGAAACCGACTCACTGATGGCCACCTTCAGGATTTATTACGAATATCATCATCATCTTTACACATTGACTTTAATGAACTTGTTGCTGCACATGAACATCCACATTGTTCTCATTAAGGTTTGTTACATGTCAACTTTAAAATGACCTAACTAAAACATGTTTGTTAAACAATATAAATAGCAAATTTTATTCATTTTTATAAATCAACTAGGCATTTTTAACTCTGTTGCAATAAAATGATTTATGTAAGCAAATAATACCGATAAATAACAAAAAATATTACCTTAAAACAAATGCCAAGTTTATTTGTATTAATTTTGTTATGTGTGTGGCCCGCCACACAAAAAATAATAAAAAAAGTGGCCCGCCATTTGAAAGAAATTGGCCATCCCTGCTCTAGACCACCGAGCCCCCTAAATCATGTATCAAAAACACAATTGTTGTTGCACTTGATTTCATTTTTCTTGAATATCGTTATCAGGTTCTGCTCAACGCCCTTGTAATTGACCAGTTTCTAGACGACAGGTATGAGCTAAACAATGTGTGTTCACTCTTAGAAACCGTAACCAGATACACGACGAGGAGCAGGAAAGCGGATACACGCGGTTACAAAGTGAGTCTTTAGAGTAAATATTTGAAAAAAAATAAGCCACTAAGAGCTGAAAAAGTGAAAACACGTCACTATAGTACATGCAATAATTTATAAGTCAAGTATATCAAAGCTACTTCTACTTCTCATATTTAGAATAATGTCAACTTGTAACCCAGCACACTACTGAAAACATTAATCTACATACATTTAATCATCTGTTTAAAGCAATAGTTTTTACTTGCAATGTAGTGATGTCATCTTTAACACCAATGAACAAAATTTAGAGTGAACTCTTGTAAATCTCAAGTGCACAATTTGGCAATGGAATATGCCACTACCGTTACAACACAACGCTTATTAGAACATCAGTAATGTTTATTTACTCGTATATTGTATTTTGAGATAAAAATCTGTATTTGATAATAGACACCTCAGCTTGTTAAAGATGTACCTCAAAGATGACCATAAATAATGGCCCCCATTTATTTTGTATCTTAAAGATAATCACGAATATCGAAAAGGAGAAACAGAATATCAACATAGCGTTACATGGCAGACAATTAGAACAAGTGTGGGTATTTAAATATCCAGGAGGACAAGTGACAAACGATAATTCACAAGTAGAAGAATTAGATTCGAGGTGCAACAAAGCTTATGAAACAATCGGACGATTATAATTTTCATTCCAATGTTGTGCCACCAGTGCTAGACACTAGACTCAAGAACAATTTTTTAAATAGTAATTACCTAAATGAAGTATGCCAGACGAATGTAATGAAACAGCATGAGATATTAGATCAGGGATGAAGAGCTAAAAAAAAAAAAACAAGCAGTAATTGCCGCCATCGAGTACATAGAGAAACAACAGATAAAATGGTTTTACCACATTATAAAAAAGAAATATAAAAACACAACACGGCGAACCTTGCGAGAACATTGGAGAACGTTGCGAGAACACCGGACTCAAGAGCCGACCGCAAAAAAAGATGGACTGATGGAATGTTAGAAAAACTAGGAAACAAAACAGCACAACAGGCCAACATAAAAGCAAAAGACCACAGGTTAAATCTCCTCTTGACGCTGAAAGTCAAATGGGGAACGAAAGAAGAAAAAGGAGAAGATAACACAGTTTCAAAAATAAACAATTCCTATTGCTGCATTTGTCAAGGAAACTACTAATGACATAAATGTTCAAGGTTACTGATAGTAGCAAGACACGAACAGAATCAAAGTTGCGCTAAATATTATTCACGAGGAACAAGCAGGGCTTAGATTGAAAGGGAGAAGCTGAGTTGACCGTATTGTCACCCTAACAATTATATTTTAGGAAGATATCGAAGAGCATAAACCATTCGCACTAAATTTTATTGACTTTTTAAAAAAAAAACTGTCGTTAACACACATAGAGACTCATTGTGGGATATCCTGAGACAATATGGAATACCACAGCAAATTATAACCAGGGATTTATTTATACGGCAGCATTCTCTTGTGCAGTTCGCACTGAGCCAGGAATGAGTGAATGGTTCCAAAGTGAAATTGTAGTGAAACAAGAATGTACTTATCTCCCTTGTTATTTAGCATTGCCATCGACTTCATTATGCAGAAATGTTCAACAGGTAACGAAGGCATTTGATGGACACTAGTGCCTCATTTATAGGATCTTGATTTTGCAGATGACAAAGTTCTTATTAGTAGCATCGTGAATATGATGCAAGAACAAACACACGTTTTGTCATCAATGTCTAGCAAAATAGGACCAAGATCAAAATCAACCAAGAAAAGACTTGTTCTGATAGAGAACATTCACCAGGAGAAACCAGTATATATTTGTCCATTGTCCTTTCGAGCCAGAGACGGTTTGTTATCAAGCATCAGACATTGCGCAGGATCCGCAGTGTGTCTCATCACACGACAGGAACAAATATACCTAGAGGAAAAAATGGAAGAAGTAGATCGCTTCATATATCTTGGAAGATGCATGGATAAATAAGAAGATACAAAGAAATAAATAAGAATCAGAATAGCAAAGGCAGTAATGACTTTCACAAACCTTGATCAAATATGGAAATCAAAATTACTAAGCACAAAAAAGCTCATGATATGATTTTCAAATTCAATGTTTTATCTATCCTTACTTATGCATGCGAGAGCTGGAAAAACAACCTAAGAAAGGTAGACTAATATAGATTCGTTCAGAAGCAATTGCTTCAGGGAAATACTTTGTTTACCATGGACTGAATTCAAATCCAGTGCGAAAGTAAGAGAGAAGAAGATGGACATATGTCGACCATGGCATGAGAAGAGACGGTAAAAGAATTTCAAAGAAGCTCTCAAATTCGAAGCAGCTGGCAAAAGAAAAAGATGTAAACCTAGAGAAACGTTAAGGGGAACACGGAAACGAGAAGTATCAGCATCGGGAATCAGATTGCCGAGGTTGACATGCTCTCCCAGAACAGAGACAAATTAGTGAGATGCAATGCCGGTTCTGTGCAAAGTCTGACGTTTAATAGCAAAAATGTCGAACATTGATAGTCTGGAATTTCTGCCAAATGTGCCGTCTTCGACTCGAAAAGACAATACACAGACTAACAGACAAACAGAAGGACGTAAAGGCAGGCAGTTAGATAGACCAGACAGACATACAGACAGACGGACGGACAGACAGAGAGACAGACAAACACCATTAATAATTCCATTATTAGAAAGTCATTGACCCAAGGAAACGTGTTTTCCTCTTTAATTATGAACAATACATTAGAGATGATTTTCAGCATCATTTGATGTTTAATCTTTCACAGCAAATTAACATTTCCGCACATCCTCTAGAGGATTATACTGGTGCTTTCAACAACTATGCTTATGGTGACATTCATGTGACGTATAATGCATCTCATCCTAGAGGCAATCAATTACAATTGCAATATGGCATAGCTGTGTACAGTCTGAGACCCATCAACAAGAACAACACATTTCAGGTATTTTCTGCAAGAACATTTTTGTTTGTCTTACTTGAACCAGGTTTGAGATGGAGGAGGGTTAAATTGATACGTAAATGTAATCAACAAAATAAGCAGCTCTCCAAATGCAGCAGCTTAATACTTTGAACACACTTTGTCTTCTTCCTCCTCTTCCACTTTTCTCTTTCACTGATACCTAAAAGGTGTCGTGGTTTATATCATTTGTCGTTCTTGTGCTGCTCGAATTGTCTGAATTAGTGATTTCCCATTGTTGTTACATGTCTCTGTCACTGCATCTATCCATCTTCTTCTGGGTCTTCCTCTTGGTCTTTTTCCATGCATTCTTGAGAAGAACGCCCTTGATGGTGATTGGTCAGGATTCATTCTGACCAGGTGGGCAAACCATTTAAGTTGTTGTTGTTCTATATATTCTTGGCAGGGTTTTGTTCCTACTATTTTTCTTATGGTTTCATTTGGTATTCTATCTCTTCTTGTGTTGTTTGTTACTTTTCTCAAACAACGCATCTTACATGTATTTTGATCTTTCTTAAATGTGATTTAGAAAGGGTCCATGTTTGACTTCCATAGCACAAAGTTGGTAACCGAAAGACAAGACAAAACCACAACGTTTCGACAAAAGCCTTCATCAGTCATATCAATATGCTTTTTATCATTTGTTGCTTAGCTGGCATAGAAATGTTTGGATGTCTTAGCAATGGTGAAAGCTGGTATGACACACTTTGTCATTCTGTTAAAAATCTTTTTTTTCTATCTTCTCGATTTCTCATGCTACATATATTTTTAATGGTATTCTGATTTCTTGTATTCTTTACTTATTATCTTTGTCTTTTTCCATTGTGTTTTTTTTCTCAATATTTCAATGAATTTCTTAGTTAGGAATAGTATTCAGAATAAAAATCTTGAAAAAAAAAATTAGTTATTTGAAAAAGATATTTTTCATGATTCACACCCATAACATTACTGATTTCATAAAGTGCTGTCAAACTATTTCTTGCTCGAAAAGTCAGTCCGTTATGGGACTCTTTACTTTGCTTTTACTCAGAGTTTTACAGCACTTTATGAAATCAATAATGCTCTATGGATGTGAAACATGGAGAGGACAAGCTATCTAAGAAAGATCTTTTAAAATAACTTTTGAATGTTTTCTGCAGCTATACACGCGGCCACACATAGAATTTAATATTTGTGATATTTGATATATGTGCTTATATCCTTTTATATATAGCCGCTACTTATTATCTTTTACCTTGTGATCTTCCACTGTTACTAGTCTTACTTCTATTGTCCCTACTTCCCCTCGGTTTTCTCTACCGTCTTTTCTGCCATTTTTTAGAGCTGTGTTGTTCTGTAGTTTCGTATCTAATGTTTATAGATTGTTTGATATGACTGATGAAGGCTTTTGTCGAAACGTTGTGGTTTTGTCTTGTCTTTCGGTTAGTCCAATGCTCACTACCATTTTATGCTTATAATGATATATTTATAATATTTGGAAACTCCTCTAACGGGAGAGTAAGGCCATTTAATTATTAATGTTCATGAAGATTCATATTTCAGTGACATGGCTTGTCCACTGTTAGTGAAGAGCAATATTTCATTGGTGTTGGTAATGATCAATATGTCAGTCATATTGATGTTGTGAAGATAAATACAAACATGTTTCTTTTTACATGAGGTGGAGCGTAAATGTGTAATTCCCGGCAGCAAAGAATTTATTCTATTCTATTAAGGAATCAGTTTCACTTCAGTCGGGGCATCCCCCTTTCGCTCGACCACCTATACCAGCATCTCTCGAACTGTATGTAGACTGACTGTTCTAGTAAGTTAAAGTATTGATTGTATATACATCTGCTTTTCTCACTGAACATTTCGATCGATCTTTTAGATTTATCTGTCTCTCAATATATATATATACATCATTATCTTACCAACCATCTCCCCTTCTTTTAAAGGATGAAGAACAAACTATGTCTAGAGTCAGGCCACACTCAGTGCTAGATCTCCCAGCTTAGCGACATTTCCGAGTACTACAACGTGCCCTGGACAGTACACCCAGGTTAACGCGCTCACTTGTAGAGCCATCCAAGAGCTAAATCCACAGCTACCGCAGAGACCGTCTGTCAAGCTTCTGTAGCACACTTTACGAGTCCGTCATGAAGACTGCATGATCCACGTTCTGTGTAACCATTCTATCTCTGCCATCTTCACGCTGGACACCTCAATGCTATGGGGCCTCGGTAGCCTAGTTGGGAAAACCACCCGACCGGGCTACCAACGTTCGGACAACCCGTGTTCGATTCCCGCTGGGAGCAGTGTGAATTGTACTCGTGGTTGAAAAAAAAAAATACCCCCACGGTCGACCCAGCCGTTGGCAGAAATGGGTACCAGGGTATTACCCTGGGAAGGTGAGGAATGTTGCCTTGCATCTGAGTTTCGATGCTTGAAGCGACACTATCCAGGAATTTCCGAACATTTCTGGATAGGCGGCCGAGCACATATGGGTGGAAACTCGCGTGCTAAGACGCCGGTTCAAGTCTCGTACTTTACCTTACCTTTACCTCAATGCTATAATTGCCAGATTCCCTAGCCACTCCTCTGAAATGTTGTTTGATACAAAACTCCAACAGCTGCGCTTTCCGCGGGACACAAGTCCATCCGTGTAGGTGGTGGGGTCTTGAGGCGATGACATGTTTTCGATGGTTTCCGTTATAACCTTATTACGACTTCGGAAGCTCCATAGGCCCAGTTTCGGCACTCCCTGCAGAGCTGAATGATTACTTTAGTTAGCATCTCTTTTCCCCGCTGTTTCTTCTACCCAGTCCTTGCCAGCTTTAATGTAATTCAGGTCACATGCTCTTTTTGTGGACCTATCCGACTTGGCCATCTAAGATTTTCCACGTCTGAGGAGCCCAGTCCTTGGTCGCATATAATTCTAAATACAAATGGTGATTTATGTTTTTTTAAATAAGTCTTTTAATAAACCTAAGCAGATCTATGTCGCATAAACTGATCCCATTGATAGCATAGGATGTTGTTAGTCCACTTCAGATCAATATTTATATTGTGTACCCAATGGTTTTGTTGAAAGTTGATTTTTCATTCACGTTATTCGTTCGTTCATGTTATTCGTTCACTGATGTTACTGAAGATCACTAATTGTACTCGTGTTGTTTACTCATTTATATTGATGAATTCTAACTTATGTTATTCTTCCATTGATGTAGGTGAAGAATAATGTTTCATTCACATCAATGTAGGTGAAGTATAATGTTTCATTCACATTGATGTAGGTGAAGAATAATGTTTCATTCACATCGATGTAGGTGAAGAATCATGTTACATTCACATTGATGTAGGTGAAGAATAATGTTACATTCACATTGATGTAGGTGAAGAATAATGCTACATTCACATTGATATTGGTGAAGAATAATGTTGCATTCACATTGATGTAGGTGAAGAGGCTGCTGGAGAGGATAAGTTAACAGCTGAGATCATCAAGGCAATTGATAGCATTAATTTTATACATCTCCAGAAAATGTTCAACATCATTTGGAAAGCAAAGAAGACGCCTCATAAATGGAAAAAAGGAATCATTGTTAAGATTCCAAAAAGGGCAATCTCAGAGATTGTAACAACTGGAGAGGCGTGACACTTTTATCCGTTGCCTCAAAGTTATTCTGCAAAATCATCCTAAATAGAATAAAGGATTCAATAGATACAGTAATGCGTGAAGAACAGGCTGAGTTTATAAAAGAGAGAAGCTGCCTTGACCACATTTTTACTCTACGACTTATATTGGAGGAACACATTGAAAAGCAAAAACCTTTTGTACTTAACTTCATCGACTTCAAAAATCATTTGACAGTATTCATAGAGGTTCTTTGTGGAAAATTCTGAAGCTATATAGCTTACCATAAAAAAAAACATAAATATTATTAAAGACATGCATGATGGATCACACATGTGCATTTCGAACAGAGGAAGGACTGAGCGAATGTTTCCCAATAGGAACTAGGGTTAAACAAGGATGTATTTTATCGCCCTTGTTATTTGGAATTGTTATGGACATCACTATGAAGAAATGCTGCACTGGTAATAAAGGCATCGAATTGACACAAGAGACCATATGGAGGACCTCGACTTTGCTGATGACATAGTTCTCATCAGCAGTCAGATAAAAACGATGCAGGAAAACTCAAATGAACTATCATGAATAGTCAACAAAATTGGGCTTGAGATCAATCATGAAAAGACTAAGGTCATGGAAAGCTTAATTTCAACGGACGACAAAATATACATGGAAAACATACTAGTGTAAGAGATTAATCACTTTATCTTGGAAGTCACATTGATCGAGAAGGGATACAAGTAAAGAAATTAGAATCAAAATAGCTAAAGCAGCAATGTCTTTCAGAAGCCTTGAAAAGTTCTGGAAATCAAAACTCATCAGCACAAACACAAAACTTAGACTATTCAAATCAAATGTAGTATCAACCATTACGTATGCGTGTGAAAGCTGGAAAACAACAAGAGACATAGAAACAAAGTTGAACGCATTCGAAAATAAATGTCTAAGAAAAATACTTGGTATAGCGTGGAACGAATTCAAAACAAACGAGGAAATTAGAGAAATCGCCAATCAACCACTAATATCTTCAGTAATAAAGAAAAGACGATGGTCATATGTTGGACACGTGATTAGAAGAGATAATAACCGAATAGCAAAGCAAGCCCTCATGTGGGAAACAGGTAAGAGGACAAGAGGTAGACCCAGAGAGACACTGAGAAGAACATTGATAAGAGAGGCACGAGCAGCAGGAATCGGCTCCCTCGATGAGATAGAGCTGCTTGCACAGAACAGAGACAGATGGCGAGATTTGATAAGATATCTTTAAAAGAATTGAAAACTGCTAGAATAAAAATTTATATAAGAGAAGGAGTATCTTGGTTTACGCCATATGGGCCGGCTACGGCTCGAAAGGTCAATAGATAGATAGAAAACAAACATATCGAAATTGGATTACAAAAGTAACATTAACACGTGGACTAAAACCCAGCTTATCGAAAATATGTTACTAATGTAATATACTATAATATACAGCTAAAATAACGCTTACTTTTTCATGTGCCTGAAGGCGCGTGTCAACTTAGTCTTCAACAATTAAACATTTCTAATCTGATTACCAGATTTACCGCGGGGTTATATATCCCCCGCAAATATGCTACGCAGTGTCACGCGCAGTCACGAACCGAGTCTTTCACTAAGATTATTCATCTGAATATTTCTTTGTCTTTTTAGAAACTCATTAACCAAATGACTTCTTTTTAAGGGATCTGTTATTTGTAAGAACGCATTGTCTATTTTATATTTGATTGAATATGCATAGAAACAACTTCATTGATTCTCTTAACTATTTCTTGCTTTTCATGTTTTAGTAAATTTTCATATCCATTGGTTTGATTAGCATTAAGTTGTGTAATCTTTTCTCTCATCTCTCTCAATTTATTTTCTTCTTCTAAAATAATGTTAAATTCTTCTGAAAATATTCCATCTTCAAATGCTTTGGAAATATGATTTTGTAGAAATGTTTCCATCTTCAAGTGTTTTGGAAATATGATTTTGTAGAAATGTTTCCATCTTCAAGTATTTTGGAAATATGATTTTGTAGAAATGTTTCCATCTTCAAGTGTTTTGGAAATATGATTTTGTAGAAATGTTTCCATCTTCAAGTGTTTTGGAAATATGATTTTGTAGAAATGTTTCCATCTTCAAGTCTTTTTAAAATATGATTTTGTAGAAATGTTTCCATCTTCAAGTATTTTAAAAATATGATTTTGTAGAAATGTTTCCATCTTCAAGTATTTTTAAAATATGATTTTGTAGAAATGTTTCCATCTTCAAGTATTTTTAAAATATGATTTTGTAGAAATGTTTCCATCTTCAAGTATTTTTAAAATATGATTTTGTAGAAATGTTTCCATCTTCAAGTATTTTTAAAATATGATTTTGTAGAAATGTTTCCATCTTCAAGTATTTTAAAAATATGATTTTGTAGAAATGTTTCCATCTTCAAGTATTTTTAAAATATGATTTTGTAGAAATGTTTCCATCTTCAAGTATTTTTAAAATATGATTTTGTATGGTGTTTAGTTTTGCTTCCGATAAGATTAAAATATTGTCACGTGTATCAGCTTTGTCTGTCTATATTACTGCCCAGATATATGTCAGTTTTGGTACATCCCTAGACTCTAGACCGGCCGTACGCTAATCTTACGGTCGGTTGTTTGATTTGCGACGGGGATAATCTGACGACTAACTGTGTGTCTATATGTTCGGAATTGGAGTCAACAAAGATGGCCTAACATCATCAAGCGCTATACATTTTTTTAAAATACGACGATCATCATTTTCAAGAGGACGTGAACTACCAGTATAAGGTGGATAGGCGGCGGGAACAATTGAAGGCTATGCATGAATAATGTTCCTTGTTGCAGTTTTCTCATATTCCAAGTCCGGCTTGTTGCAGGAGCTACTGAGTTAACTGCTCTGTGTACACCGTGAGCTGTGTGTCTCATCCGTTTTGATCCTGTTTCGATATTCCAATTGTTTTCGATGAGTGATGATATCGTATGACAGGGAACAGTTGGCTGTGTTCACTTTCTGCGCGGTTTCGCCTTATGTCTTTTGACGTGTGCTGAGACTGCTACGATGGGGACTACAGTTACCTTTCTTTGTTTGGGAGATAAGATTCGTATGATTACGCTGACACGGGCGGTTGAGCAATTATAGATTTTAATTCGTTTGCAGTGATACCGGGGTCTTCCATAACCAAATAACCAAATGTAAGATTTTACATCTAATGGAGGTATTTCTCCTATTGTTATTTGAATATTGTCAACCACATTATTCATAATTTTAGTCTTATCTCTGTTTACTATCAACCCAATCTGATGCGTCTCTCATCAAGTATGCTCATTTTATCTTGCATCTGTTGATGATTATACAATAGGAAAGCTATGTTATCCGCATAAACGGTATGGGGAATCGGTAATGACACAGTAACTTCCACAACATTTCTCCGTCAAAACTCTGTCAAATTTTTGTTGTAATCTATGAAGCTGATATAAAGTCGGGACTGTAGTTCTAAGCTTTGATCAACTATTATACGTAATGTAGTAATTTTATTACTGCATGATCTGTTTTTTTTTCCTAAAACCGACTTCTTCATCTTGCAAATGTTTTTCTCTGGCCTCTTTTAGTCTCTCCTATATGATTTTGCTTCATATTTTTCATGGCACCAATAGTACCATAATTACCCTATAATTTTGCACCCCTGTAAACTTCCTTTCTTTGGTAATTTGATCATATAACCATCTTTTCAGTCTTTAGGCATTTCTTCAGTCACCCAAATTTTATCTTGTTGATTCTGTAACTTCTTGGTAGAGGTGTTAATATCTGCTTTGATGGTTTCTGAAGGAACTTTATCTGGTCCTGTGGATTTACCATTTGTTAATAGCCTGATGGCTTTCATTATTTCTTCCTTGCTTGGCTTTACACACTTACAGTGTAACTCTTTTTTCTATTGATTGTATATCTGGCAGGTTATTTTGTTCGGGTCTGTTCAAAACTTCTTCAAAGTGATCCTTCCATCGTTTCATTTGTTCCCTTATATCACTAACCAGTTTTCTTTTCTTATTTTTAATAAAGGCATTGATCTGTTAGAATTTTCTGTTTAATTGTTTTGTGTTGTTGCACAGTTCTTTCATATTTCCTTCATTTGTTACTTCCTCTGCCATATTTTTAGCTAGTTCATATATATTTCCACGTATTGCTTTTAATGCATCACCTCTGTGAATTTGAGAGGTGTATAAATTAACCAATCAGAGAAGAGGGTTAGAATGAAAGGCGGGTGATATATATATATATATATACATGTATATATATATATACATATACCAATATATATTGTTTTTTTTTTGTTTTAGATATATGTAAAATGTTTGCGCTTCCAGTAAGCTGATATTGTTGATGAATTAGTTTGTCTATTACGTAAGTACATATATTTGTTTCAATAAAATGCAAACCTATTACAATTTTTCTTAATAATTGGTTACGGAAGGCCCCGGTATCACTGCAAACGAATTAAAATCCATAATTGCTCAACCGCCCGTGTCAGCGTAATCATCCGAATTAGTATCTCATCTCCCAAACAAAGAAAGGTAACTGTAGTCCCCATCGTAGCAGTCTCAGCACACGCCAAAAGACATAAGGCGAAACCGCACAGAAAGTGAACAAAGCCAACTGTTCCCTGTCATACGATATCATCATTCATCGTAAACAATTGGAATATCGAAACATGATCAAAACGGATTAGACACACAGCTCACGGTGTGCACTAAGCACTTAACTCAGTAGCTCCTGCAACAAGCCGGACTTGGAATATGAGGAAACTGCAACAAGGAACACTTTTCATGCATAGCCTTCAATTGTTCCCGTCGCATATCCACCATATGCCGGGAGTTCACGTCCTCTCGAAAATGATGATAATTGTATTTTAAAAAAAAAATGTATAGCGCTTGATGATGTTAGGCCATCTTTGTTGACTCCAATTCCGAACATATAGACACACAGTTAGTCGTCAGATTATCCCCGTCGCACATCAAACAACAGACCGTAAGATTAGCGTACGACCGGACTAGGTATGTACGATGAACCATTACTTTTGGGTATTGAAAAGAACATAATACACTACCTCCGTATAAGCAGAGATGTATAAAGTTACTCTAAGTTCCATCTGGGAGAAACCCCTTTCACATTCATTGGAAAATACTGCAGTTGTGTCCAAAGCGTGCTTTAAAAGAAGTTGCATGTTGGAATATATTTTCTTGACTACATTCACAAAAACCACGAACTACTTCTCTTTCCTTTAAGTGGAATTTACATGCTAACCATGCTAACTTTCTAATCTCAGCTTCACCAAATGTCAGGTGCTTACCAGAATTTTCTGGCCAGTACTTAGAATCTAAAATCTTGGCACATTCAGGCAAATCAGCATCATCTCCTTCAAGCAGACACTTTCCAACGATTTCTTTCAGACTTTGATAGAAAGTAAAACTTATTGCAGGACCGTGATGCCATTTGTGTGGAGTTCAATCCTTTTGAACATCAAGTTCTTCTGACTTTGAAGACATACTGTAGTTTGCTGCAGGATTTTCAATTTTTTCCTTAAAAAGTGTAACTGTCTTCTTTATCTTCCTATTTAATTTGTACAATTCAACCTTTCTTTCTTGCAGATCTAGACTTACTTCACTAAGTTTTTGGAGAGCATCGACACAAAACTCAAATCAAGAGCAAATTCGCATGACATAATTTTTCTTGAAGTCTTCGTAAAGACTGATCTGCCTTGCTTCTTCTGCTGTCTTGTTTTCCCTTCTGAAAGTGACGGACATGGGGTTCAAAGTGCTGCCACCTTGCCTACACAGAGCAATATACAACCCAGTGAGTGTTCCAAATTCTTCCAATTATCAGTAGTTGAAGATCTAGAGTGGCTGCACATTCCTGTAGCTCTCTAGCATTCTTAGATGAGGCATGATAAGTCACATCAAGTTTATCCATCAAACACTTAGAGCGATTCACACTTGCCACATTGTTCACTGTGTCACTAACAGACAGTTCAAAGCGATGGTTAACACAAGGCCAGAAAATAACAGTAGAAAACTTCTCTTGCATTAGCTGCCTTACTCCATTAGACACCAAATAACACTTCTGCACCATTGCAAGTTACTGACAATAAATACTCCTTTAAGAAATCTTCAGAAAATCCTAAATCCTAAGATGACAAATTAGAGAGAAATTAGAATTCATTTAGCAGTTATATCTGATAATTTGATAAAATCTAGGAAAAGACTCACTGGAGCCGAAAGTTCAGTAAGAACTACACAATCAATGATAATCAATTCTTGGAGACACTGAAATGCACTCTTTTCAGTCATTGTGGTACTCTCCATTAAATAATCATACAGAACCTTTGATAAATCCTTCTTGTCAAGGTCCAAATTTCCACTGCTTAAAGAAAGCTTTTCAGCTTTCTCCATTGCCCTGGACTCCTCATTGATTAATATAATGATAAATACAAATGAATATGTGAATTATGAAAGCAAACACAATTTATAATACTGTAATTAACTAAATCCGACACTTATTTCAGCAAAAGCATCAATTATAAAACAAATGATCCCAGAAGAAATAAAACAAATGAGTGCAGAATTATGGGGCAGATATATTTCAATAAAAGCAGATTTTGGCAAAAATCTTTGCCTGAGGTTAAGGTTCAAATTCTTGAATATAAGGTCAACATCATTGTATTTGGACAGCTTCCGCTCCATGATGCAAGAAATGCTAAGGTGCATACAACACATAACAAAAAGTATTTAGAAGTTTTACTGAAACATACCAACAGACATTTAATCAAATGTGCAGCTCTTATTATAAATAGTATCTAATCTTTTCTCTATTTCAGCTTGTTATCAATGGTGGAGATCTATGGTATAGCACTAATGCTGATTGGTACAAGGATAATCAGCGCATCTTTGCTGAGTTCTCCTTTAATGGCAATGACCCTGAGCAGAGAATCAACTCTGTGAGCATTGAAGGCTTTGATAAAAATCATATTCCAGTGTTCAGTGTGCATGCTGTACCTCCCAGTGTTGATGATGAGGACTACGACACATGTTCTGCTCCAGGACTGGCGATATGCCAAAGCTTCATCTTGCTGTTCAGTGCTCTAGCATTTTTTAGATAAAACATGTCTTTATTTCATATTACAATGAAGTGACATAGTCCACAAGAAATTGTACTTAGTAATTTTCTGCATTAGCTCTGATATTTAAGACTGAATTATTCTACTGTCAAACATAGCCTTTGTGCTCATTCAGTAAAAATCGTATGTTGCTCTTTACATTAGACATGCAGCAAATATTATAATTTTTCCAACTGGTTTCATAATTATTTATTTCAATGCAAAAATGCACTCTTACCACTATAGTTTTGAAACAAAACAAGATTCTTTTATAGGAAATATTTTATTTAAAGTCATAATTTAAACAGGGAAAACAAAATAATTAATAAATATAAATAGAATAAATGTACACAAACATGGCAAAAGTTACTCATAAAAGAACTAGCTGTTTTGGTCGTGTTTGGGAGTATAAGTAAAAACATCATGATACAAGCTTTACATATAATAAGAAATTGCTAGTGTTAACCTTACAGACATTCCATAGAATTAAAGTGACTTGCCATAAACTTACCATGACAGCAATAGTAAAAATAAAACATTTCTTATGTTTATATTAATTCTTTTATTTTAAAAAAAATGGTGGATTTAGTCCATTGTAAGAACTGTATATAAACAGATTGTTTGACTCTTTCATGTGTTTTCTCATTTTAAAAAATTTCATTTCTCAATTCTTTTACTATTAACCCTCTACTATATTTTTTTTATCTTTCATATATTCAAAAACTCTGTACATGGTAAGAGTTATATCATTTTATTTTTTCTTTATCTATGAAAAAAAAAAACTATATTCATGCTACACATAAATATAAACAGTTCAATTTTATGACTTAGACTTTGCTGATGACATAGCTTTCCTGTCACATAACCCACAACACATGCAAGATAAAATGAGTATACTTGATGAGAGATCACAACAGCTGGGACTGAAAATAAATAAAGATAAGACCAAAATTATGAGAATTAATGCAGTTGCCAAAAACCAAATAACAATAGGAGAAATAACTCTATTAGATGTATAATCTTACATATATCAGGGCAGTAATATAGACAAAGAAGTAGGAACAGAGAATGATGTCAAAATAAGGATATCAAAAGCAAGAGAATCATTCGTTGCACTGGGAAACATATGGAAACCCAAAGAAATTAGGTTAATACAAAACTAAAAATTTTCAACTCCAATGTTCAGTCAGTCCTATTATATGGGCGTGAAAAATGGAGAAAAAAAGGATGAAAATTACAGGACAAAACCATTAACATAGAATTATGGAAAAGTACCAGTCAAAAACCTGTGGATAAAGAGATACAGCAAATACGTTGGTGCTGGATAGGACACACACTGTGGAAGCCAACTGAGAGTATTACACAACATGCCCTTTTCTTGAATCCCCAATGAAAAAGACAAAGAGGAAGACCAAAATATTCTTGGTAACGACAGATGGAAGCAGAGATGATGATGGGGAAGACCATATAGAATGAACTTAAATGAATGGCAAGAAATGGAATGGCTTGGAAAGTGTTTGTTGAAGATCTATGCTCTACAGGGAGCTGAAAGGTAGAAGAAGAAAACTGAAAATCAAACTCGTTGTTTTACAAGTAAATGTTGATAATTCCATGTACAACTAAATCAGTATTGAAGTGGTACTAAGAAATATCATTGGTCAAAAGAAGCCTCTCATGGGGTACTAATAAATATCAGTACACAAAGGAAGCCTCTCATGGGGTACTAATAAATATCAGTACACAAAGGAAGCTTTTCATGGGGTACTAATAAATATCAGTACACAAAGAAAGCCTCTTATGTATATATAAATGAAGCAGTCTTTGGAAGACAACATTTGATATGCTCAAATAGTAGGAAAAATGTATTTTAAAATGAAAGAAAGAAAATGTACAGCCTAGTTTGACATTTTAACTTGAAAGTCAACAGCAGAAATAACAGACTGGACTAGGAATTGTAGAATGTCATGAGTGTCCTTCTCAACTAGCATGAAGAACACCACAGAAGAATGACTTCAAAAGTGTCTTAAGTTTTAAAATATTAAAGGATCTTCAAAGTAATCATCCCTTAAATTATTATTTCTTGTGCACATTCAGTGAACAAGCAGAATAGGATTGCTTCCCATTGTTTACATAATGTAATGAATGATATGAATTTGTTCACATCTGTATTTTGAGTGTTTCATAATTTCCTTTGTGTGTTCTCCTTCACTTCAGGAATCAAGTGACAAAGAAAAATATAGATTTTAAACCTTATTCAATAGCTTCTATATGGTCATAATCAATTTGCATGAGTTCTCACCTTCCAATGCAAAATAAAATATAAATAAATCAATCATAATCTTTTTTTACAAAAACCTAGAATCATTTTTGTTTGGTACCTTATGATGGAGGAACTATTCAATATTACAACATGATCCTTAATGAGTGTAAACAAAAATACATAAACCTTTTTTTTCTAACCACTCTAAAAGAAACTCTTATGAATTAATCATTTTCCAGATACACAATAATCACAAAATAATAAGATTTTGTAAAGAAACAAAGAAAGCTAAAAACAATAGTATGACATTTTAATCTTGTGCCAATTATAAAATGTGGTTTACCTCATCTTATTAATGGAGATGACTTCTCAAGAACAGAATACATGTTTTGATTAATGCATCAAATATTTTTTAAAAATATAATCCTTCATTTAAAATAAAATACACTTTAACCAATTTCTGAAGACTTCACATCATCACATGTAATATATGTAACTTTCTTAAAACATTTTCTATTTGTCAACTAACAAAGTGTGGTTAACATAGTATTGTGGATACCACAAATAAAAACACTCTCATCTATCACATACATTAACATCAGTTTTATTCTGCTAATAGTATTTGCATATTCTATTATAATACCATGCTTGGCAATTGATGTTTAGCACTGGCAATGGAGAAGTTTCTTGTGTAAAGCCACACCATTAACAAATAATAGCTGATAGAGAGTTACATCTATATTATGTATAATTGCATATATAGTGCTCACACTAAATCATCAATTACATTTATGCTAATTCACTCTGTCACCATTTATTTCATTTTCTTATTTCATTATACCATTTACTCTCATGATTAGAACCAGATTTACATTTACATGTACTTGTAGAGACTATGATAAAGTAATAACTTGTACTAGAAACAATAGCTGAGACACTGCATATGTAATAACAACAGTAGTTTTCTGTGAAATAGCTATAGTTGTGTGGTTTTCATACCTAATCTATATATTTGTGTGAGAATATTTATTTATCATTTTCTTTACCTGTTGCTTTATGGGTGACTGAATAAATGTGTCTGCTGTTCTCTTGTTGGACTAAAATTGAGAAAACAGTTGCTCTTGGTCAATCTTGTTAATGATATATCTCCAGTAAAAGTCTAAATTAGAGGACCTTGATCTTGCTGATAGTTATCACCAGCATTATGAACACGATGTAAAGAAAAAAAGAAGTACACTGTCTTCAATGGCTAACAAAATAGGACTGGAATCAACCAAGTTGTAGCTGTAGTTAGTCGAAACGAAAGCCCCGGTATTACTGCAAATGAATTAAAATCCATAATTGCTCAACCGCCCATGCCAGTGGAATCATCGAATTAACATAAAATCTCATCAACCAAGAAACAATGAAATTAAAGTCATATTTAATTCATCAGGAAGAAAAATTATAGCTAGAAGGAAAATCAGTAGAGGTTTTAAATCAATTAATATATTTTAAAAGATGCATCGAATCACAGAATTATTCACCCTTACATATGCATGTGTAAAATTGAAAAAAGAAATATAATAAATTAGATGAGTTTAACAACAAAACCTCAGGAAAATATTTAGTATAACATATTATGAATTCAAAACTAGTGCAGACATAGGAGAAATGGCAAGCAACAATCTGCTTTAAAAAAAAGAAGGTGGGCATAAGTGAGCCATATGATGAGAAGAGATAAGAGAATCACAAAAAAAAGCCTTCAAATTTAAAATACCAAGCAAAAGAGACCATTATAGAGAAACACTAATAAGTTTGTTTTGTTTGCATATGCCAGCTTTTAGCACTACAAAGTCCCAAGAGATTAATTTTGCCTGAACATAAGTTTTTCCTACTTTTCACACCAGGAGTGTGCTCATGTGTTTCCTGCCATACAGGCAGATCTTCTCAAACCTCAGAAGTACTCTCATATTTTATTGTCAAGAGTTTTGACATCTTTTGGTAGATTTGTTTGTCCTATCTGTTTTATCCATTCAGCAGCCTAACTTGGCCTACACTCTTATCAATTTCTAACTGTCAAAGTTTCTTTAACATACCAACATGCACACAGGATCTCCTGTGTTTTTTGTTTAGTTATCCAAGAGGGCTAGAGATTGGATCTCACTACCTGGAGACCAGGGTAAAAGACATGAAGAAACCACAGTTTTGATTTTAGAAAAATTTCCACCACATGTGGTGGAAATCAAAACCTGGAATCCTCTTGTCTAGAGGTTGATGTCTTACCTCTAGACACCTTCACCCCCCCCCCCCCCACTGTTCTCCCCAGGCAATGTGACAGTGGGCATCAGTCCCCTTGCTGAGAGACTCATGCAGAACAGATTCTTGTGTGAGACACACTACAAATCTAGTGAAAAGTCTAATGATACTAAAAGTATAACAACAATGAATTATCATGCACAGAAAGTTTGTGATTTCTGCCCTACAAGCCATCTTCAGCTTGAAAGAAACTAACAGGTATTGAGTCAAATGACATAAGTGTAATGACTGCTAGATGACTGAGTCAAAGGACATGACTGAACAACTGCTAGGTCATACTGTTAAGTCGCACTATTTTTATGCAGTTAGTTCCAGGAATCTGTTTTAATTCCAAGTTGTTCTTTTTCCCTAAAGAAATAATTCAATTTGTTTCAATTTGTTTCAATTTGTTCCAGACTGCCAATATTTGTTTATGTAAATCTCTTTATTAATAACACACTTATTTAGGATGGATCAAAAACTCAGATATATTCCAAGGCAATGTATGAATGCTACGTCAAGTTTGACTTGAAAATGCTGTGCCAATTAATGGGATTATTAGGAAAGAAGTGTACAAATACCTTATACTAGGGTTCCAGCTTGGTTATAGACGTCACATACATTGTTTATGGATTTCTACATAAAATTGGCTGAAGATAAATAATATTGGTATATTCTAGAGATGCCTGAGCTCAGTGGCTTGTGAAATAGACTATGAAGGAAAAGAACTCAGGTTCAATCCTAACTGAAGTGCTTCCGGGTTCATCCAGCCTAAAATGGGTACAGATTGTTTTAGAAAAGAAATACAGCACTGGCATAATAGCCACCATGTAACATGATGTTGCTCTTCTCTATGTGAATATATGTGGCCAACATTTGCATATAATTTTTATAAAATTATTTGATTTGTATGTTTTTAAACAGGCATAACTTGATACTAATATTAATTATGGACAATGTTTTTGTATTAGTACAACCATCAACAGATGCAAAATAAAATGGGCATACTTGATGAGAGATCACAACAGAAGGGATTACAAATAAATAGAGATAAGACCAAATTTATGAGACAAAATTATGAGAATTAATGCAGTTGGCAATAAACAAATAAAAATAGGAGAAATACCTATACTAGATGTACAATCTTACATATATCTGGGCATTAATATAGATAAAGAGGGAGGAACAGAAAATAATACCAAAATAAGGGTATCAAAAGCAAGACGAGCTTTTGTTGCACTGGGAAACATATGGAAGTCCAAAGAAATTAGGTTAAATACTAAAATAATAATTTTCAACTACAATGTTAAGTCAATCTTATTATATGGCTGTGAAACATGGAAAACAACAATAATGTCAATCATGAAGATACAGACTTTCATTAATGGATGATTACACAGAATAAAAGTATATAAATGGCAGGACAAAATCACTAAGATAGAATTATGGAAATGTACCAGTCAAATACCAGTGGATAAAGAGATACAGTGAAGATGTTAGCACTGGATAGACACACACTGCGGAAGCCAACTGAGAGTATTACACAACAGAGCCTTTTTTGGAATCCCCAAGGAAAAAGACAAAGTGGAAGACCAAGGAATTCTTGGAGAAGACAGATAGAAGCAGAGATGGAGATGATGGGGAAGACATGGAACGATCTTAAAAGAATGGCAAGAAATAGAACAGCTTGGAAAGTGTTTGTTGAAGACCTATGCTCCACAGGGAGTTGAAAGATAGAAGAAGATAATTTGATACTAATATTAATTATGGAAAATGTTTTTGTATTATTATTTGTTATCTTGTATCAGATGAAGACTTTTTAAGCATTGTGGTTTGTCTCATCTTTACACGTTTAGCTGTTTAATATCATTGTATGCCTATTTTCTATGTTTTCTGCAGCTGTGATAGCAGGCCCAGATGATATTTAATATATTATATATTTTATATTTGTACCCAACTCCTAATGTTAATCATAATTAATAACTAATAAGTAACTATAAATAGATTTTAAAAGTGCCAAAATTATTTATTTTAAAAACTTATTGACTGATGCACAATATGAATGGGACTGTATTTAAGGTGGCAGTCTAGAAAAGCAAAGACAAAATGTTTGGATTGTCTCAGGTTTAGAAATAAATTCAATGATTTCACCTAAATAGTATTTCTTTATTGTTTGAAAAACAACAAAAAGAAAACTTAAATAATCTTAGACTATCAAAATTATAATGCAGATCAAGGATGGGGGCTGTCAAGCACTCAAGATGCTTGTTGAACTTTTTTACCAAATGATATAGCTTACTTCTTCTTTCTTTTTCTGCTTCTGCTTCTGCTTCTGCTTCTTCTTCTTCTTCTTCTCTCACAAGCAAGTTGTATAGCTTTGTGTATTATCCCATCTAGTCAAGTATATTCATGGATGAGATCTCCAGGAAACAATCCCAGCTCATCTGTAATATCTTGCACCTAAGGAGCCAGTGGTGGGGAGTGTTAAACACTCCAAGGTACGGTGACAGCTTTACAAGGAAGGAACACAGCACAATACTGACGTTTCGGTCTGTGGCCTTCTTCAGAATACAGGGACAACGACAACAAGCGATGAAGCACAGTTATCTATAACTACATGTTAGATGATCAGGTGAATGGAGAGGTGGACAGAAAAGAAGAAAGTAGGATGTTGAAATAAGAAAGGAGGCTATATGAGGGGAGGTAGGATGAGTCGAGATGTGTAAAATAGAAAGATTCGAAAAATGAGGTAGAGCTAGAGATGTCAATAATAAAAACGTGAATAATGTATTGTAAAAAGGATATGAAATTCACTTAGGTCAAACAACTTGTCTGTCCGCCGTGAAGGAATCGAGTGAATGACTATATGTATGACATCATCATCATCATCATCATCAAGTAACGGGCCTAGTGGCGTAGGTGATCATGTCTCTCCACAACTTTCGATCTCGGCAGCTATTTATCATTTCTGTTGTTAACCTTCTGCCAAGTCATTCTCTTAAGCTGTCTGTTATTTTTTCTCTTTGCTTCCCTCTATCTCTTCGTCCCTTAATTTTTCCAGTTGTTACAATATATTCAAGTTGTTCTCTTCTCATTACATGGCCAAAAAATGATGATTGTCTCTTCCTAACATTGGAAATTAGCTCTCTTTTTGCTTTGAACTTTCTCAGAACCTCTTCATTACTCTTCTTAGCTATCCATGGTATTCTCAACATTCTTCTGTAAAACCACATTTCTACAGACTCCAGTGATTTTCTTGTCTGTTGTCCTATTGTCCATGATTCGCATCCGTATGTTAAGACTGGCTCTACGTAACATTTAAGAACTCTTTTTTTTTGTTTCTATTGTCAAAAATGAATTGCATAGTATTTTCCTAATTTTTTGGAAAGCTGCTTTTGCCTGAGCCATTCTACATCTCATCTCTTTGTACATCTTCCGTCTGAGGTTAACAAAGTTCCCAAATATTTAAATTCATTTACCTGTTTTAATATTGTTCCACTTGTCTTTATTTTGCACTGAGGTGATGTCTTTTTCTTTGTTGTTACCATTACCTCTGTCTTTTTGCTATTAAGGCTGAGTCCTTTATTTTTGCTTTCCTTCACTACAATGTCCAACATTTCTTGTAACTCATGTTCACTCTTATCAATTAATACTGTATCATCAGCATACCTTAGATTATTTATATTAGATTATTTGTTGCCAGTACATGTTCTTTAATATTCTTAGATCTTTGCTGTCTATGTTTATGCTTTCTAAAATGTTGATTATTTCTTGGTGCTTTACTTTGTCAAATGCCTTGGTGTAATCTATGAAACATAGGTATAGATCTGTTTTCACCTCTATGGCTCTTTCTACTAAAGATCTTATGATATAAATGGCATTGCTTGTTCCTTTATATCTAAAAAAACCACACTGTTCATCGCTAATTTTTGGACTGATTTTGTTTCACACTCTTCGCATGATGATTCTTAGTAATATCTTAGTCATATGACTCATAAGGCTTATTGTGCGATGATCATCAGATTCAATCGCACCCGATTTCTTTGGTAGGGCTATGAATATTGATTTGAGCATGTCGCCTGGTATATATCCGCTGTTGTAGATATCATTCAATATTTTTGTTATTATTTCTATTCCAAAATCATCCATGGCTTCAATCTCTTCTTTAGTTATATTATCTGGTCCAGGAGCTTTGCCTGCTTTCATATTGCGCTTTCATTTCTTCTATGAGTATTTCTGGCCCTTCTCCATTATCCTTAATATTTATTTCTGTTCGTTCATCACTATAAAGATCCTTAATGTATTATGTCCATCGTTCCCTTATGTTTTCTTGATCAATCAACAGTTCTTCTTTCTTTGATCTTAAACATCCAGTTTTTGATTGCGTTTTTCTTCCTGTTAATTCCTCTATTTGTTTGTATATAGTTTTAGCATCTCCTTTTTGTTGCAATTCGATTTCTTTGCATCTCTCTTTTAGCCATGCTTCTTTTGCTTCATTAAATTTTACTACAATTTCTTTATTTAACCTCTTATACTCATCTTTATTTTCTTTATTTCTTCTTCTTGTATCCATTAGCTGCAAAATATCATCTGTCATCCATTTCTTCCTTGAATTTGTCCTCACTGGTGGTATGAACTCTTTTGATGTTTGTTGCATTGACTCTTTTAGCATTTCCCACTGTTCATCAATGCTTTGTATCTTCTCTATTGCATTGTACTGGTTCTGATTTGTGATTTTATATTTGTCTTGCAGCTTCTTGTCTGATTTTAGTAAATCTAAATTTAACTTGATGTTAACTGAGGCTCGTTTTGTTCTTTTTAATTTTACTCTAAGCTTTACCACAACTGGTACATGATCACTATTGCAATCTGCCCCTGGTCTAGTTTTCACACACACCAGACTGTTTCTAAATCTATTGCTTATCATTATATAATCAATTTGATTACGTGCGTTGTCCCCTGGGCTTTTCCATGTCCACAGACATCTTGGATGTTGCTTAAACCAGGTGTTTCCTATCATCATGTTGTGTGTTCTTGCCCATTCAATAAGTTTCTCACCTCTTTCATTGCTCTCGCCTAAGCCATAATGACCAACTACTTCCTCAACTCTTTCCTTTCCTACTTTTGCGTTAAAATCCCCTAGAACTATAGTGTTTTCATGTGGTTTGCATTCATGAAGTGCCTCATTTAACTCGTCGTAAAATTTATCAATAGTTTCCTCTAGACTGTCTGCTGTTGGTGCATAAACTTGTATAAGATTTATGTCTATTGGCTTTCCATTCAATTTCACTAAAAGGACTCTGTCAGATGTATGAATGTCAGATATGTATGACACTGGCTGAATTTTCTTAATTCCGAATTCTTAATCACGTGAAGGAAGAACGCGATTAAGAAATCGTGGGAAAACAATTTAGAGGGGAGGAGGGAGGTTTATTAGGGGGGAGAATAAATGGTGGGTCAGCCAGACTAGTGTGAAAACACCGGTCGAAATAAATAGAAACCAAAACAATAGCTAAGGTAAGGCATGTCTTCGAGCAGACAAAGAGCGGTAGAAGGAGAAGATAATTGGCCTCATAAAACGACTAGGACCTTACAGGGGGGATAATGCAAACAGAGGAATCGGAGAAGGGGTGAAACAAAAGACAAGGAGGTAAACTGGGAGATGAGCAAAAGAGATAGTCTATGGGTGGGCTAAAAATGGATGAATAGAGAGGTAGGGAGAGGGAGGAAATAATAACCAGAGGAAGAGAAATAGAGAGGAAGAATAAGAAGGGTAAGAATCAGGTATGGAAAAAGTGGATAGGAGGAGAGACGGTGGGTCAGGAGTGGATAGATAGAGAGGGAGTCAGAAAGAAGTGGAGTAATAGAGGGATGGTACGCAAGAAGTAGTGCCTAGAGAGGTAGAGAAGTTGGGAAATGGAGAGACTGTGGGGGATACAAAGAGAGGTGGAGTCAGAGTGGCTGATGAACAGACAAGTGGAGTCCTAGAAGAGGGCTAAGAGTAGACACTTGGGTCGGGAGGGGGGGGGGGGGGGCTGCCTGCTAAATGAAAGGTCAGAAAGTACGCTACTACTGTATAATCAAAGAATTATTATGCTTGAATGCTGTAGGTGTGCTTTTAAAAATATTTTTTAATTATTAATTTACTAGTGAAAAATTAAATTAATCAAATTTTGAATCCACCTTCCATTTAAACATAAAGGTTAAAAAAAAAATTGTGAATGTGACATGGCTTATTAATTCAAGTCCAAATAATAAGTTAAGGGAAGTACCTCCTCCAAGAAAGCACAATGTGAGCCATATAATTGATAGTCAAATCACTCACTTCTGTCAATAGCTCTGCATTTTTGTATATTTAATCATTAATTCACTGGGAGGTGTTATTTTTTTTTTTAAAAAGACTTTTGAATTTAGCACTATTTTAAACAAAACATAAATTGCAAAATTTGAAAGAAATCTGATGATCATGACGGTGACAATGTTTTGTCCAGGAGTCAGAACTTCGTGAAAACTATAATTACTGTTATTATTAATATTATTATACCATGGACAGCTAAGAAGAGTAATGGTGAGGTTCTGAGAGAGATCAAAGCAAAAAGAGAGCTAATTTCCAATGTTAGGAAGAGACAATCATCATTTTTTGGCCATGTAATGAGAAGAGAAAAACTGGAGTATATTGTAACAACTGGAAAAATTGAGGGATGAAGAGATAGAGGGAAGCAAAGATAAAAAATAACAGACAGTTTAAGAGAATGGCTTGGCAGAAGGTCAACAGCAGAAATGATAAATAGCTGCCGAGATCGAAAGTTGTGGAGAGACATGATCACCTACACCACTAGGCCCGGCACTTGATGATGATTAATATTATTATATTATTATAAATGAACACTTAAAATTGACATATACATTTTCTTCCCCATTTTTACGAGTTTTAAGGGTCTGGAGTACAGGTATCTCTTAAAAGAATATGGAAGGTATATAAACCCTACAAATGATATCCAATATTTATAAATGAACAAATATAGTTGCAGCTGTAACTAACATTGTTTCATTTGAGATGCAAGTTTTCATATTTCTACCTATCTATCTATTATCCTGTCGAGCCGAAGACGGCACATAGGGCAGAACCACAATCTCAAAAACAGAAACCTTGCGTGCCAAAATAGCACATATTGCAGAGATCACTGCTTCTAAAATCTATGGCTCTGTTTCCATAACAATGCTTTTTACAATGACAGCTTGTCAAGCCATTGATCAACCTTCTTAGTCACCTCTTACGACATGCCTGGAAGGTCACAGTGTCACTATTCTTTACTCCCTCATAATGAGGCCTCGGTAACACACAGGAATTTCATATTTACTGTAATAAAAAAATGGCACTGTGTGAATTATTCCATAATTTTTTTATTTTTTATCCAATCATTAATTATTTATCTTTCATTTCCCATTATGCAAGTAAAAGAAAAGCTTGCCATCCTGTATATCAGCGATTTTCCAAATAAAGAATGTTACAAATTTGAATGATTTTGTTATTTTTTTTAAAAACATTCTCATTGTTTCATTTTTGCTGCTAAACTATTTATCTTGTATCTGTGTATAAAAAAGGGCAGCCTTTTCTACAGTGATGTTGTTTATTGTATAAATAAATTAAAAGCATCATGCATGTGTGAACTTTATCGATATTTAAGTGGAATATGATTTATTCTTCCTTTGTGTCGTGTGTTCGCGGTCCGATAGGCAAACACATGGTTCGACAACAATGACGGTGGTAGTCGGGTGTGTTCAACCTGTATGTGATAAGTCTGCGACGGTGGATGGGGCGGAAGAATTTGAAATAATCAACGGCCCAGAAAGTGAAAACAGCAAAGTGTGTGGTACACATGAGGCATATTCAGAACACGAAAGGCGAATATGGCAGACCACTGTGAAAGAGATTGGAGCCTCATCACGTAACAATCCAAAGAAAGCCATGGAGAGAAATTCTAACTACTGTTTTAGGAACGAAAATTGAAGCCTTTGAAATGTGGATTTATAGAAGAATAGGTAGAATTGGATGGAAACAAAAGATAACAAACGATAAAGTTTTAAAACAACTGAAAATAAAAAGAGAACTACTAAATACAATTAAGACAAGACAAATGAAATTTTTCGGGCATGTTAAAAGACACAACAGCCTACTAAAAGTAATATTGGAAGGTAAAATACAAGGTAAAAGAGGCAGAGGCAGACCAAGACTAACATGGACGAGTAACATCAAAAGATGGTCAAGTCAATCTATGACAGCCTGCACCATCAAAGTAAGAAACAGAGTAGAATGGCGATCCATGGTAGCCAACTTCGTTGCGGAGAAGGCACACGATGATGATGATCATGCATTGAAAGAAACGATAATACATGAGCAACTAGCATACAAGAGTAAAAATAATTTAAGTCATTTAATGTCAAATAGGGTCTTTTTTTTATAACAACAATAGAAACATGTTTAAAAATATAGACTACAATAATAGATTCAAAACTCAAACAAAACTTTTTTTAACCCTTTTTTAGACAATCTATTACAAATGATAAAAAAAGTCTTACTTTATGACTCAGAGATATGGATGACGAATAGTACAACTCAGCAGAGGGATACAGACTTTTATAATTAGAAACAATCTGCATGAAAAAATTCTAAGTATGAGTTGGTATGACAAAATTCTAAATCAGGATATCTAAGAAAGAATAGAACACAAGTCAAGTAAAAGATTATGAATACAAAATGGAGATGTACTGGACACATACTAACAAAATCTGATGCAAAGCAACAGCATACATAGAGAATCATTGTGGAATATCCTGAGATAGCATGTAATACCAATTAAAATCATTAAGATCATCAAAGTATGATAGCTTCTCCTGCATTTTTCTTTTCGCACAAAAGGCAGAGTTGAGAATGATTTAAGATTTAACCGGGAATGAAACAAGAATGTACTTTATCTCCCTTGTTATTTGGAACTGCCATCTACTTCATAATGTAGAAATGCTCTACAGGTAACAAAATCTTTGGATGGACACTTGGATCTTAATTAGAGGATCTTGATTTTGCAGATAACAAAGTTCTTATCAGTAGCAATGTGAACATGATGCAAGAAAAAACAAATTTAGTTATTTGCGGGTCATCATCATTGCACTCCGAACATGTCCATAGGTGCTCAGATCCCCTCTTCAGCAAGTGCCAAAAGTGTCCAGCGACTGACGACTCCAGTTCTGTGTTGGTTAATAAGTCTTCTTACACACCCACTAAGTTTCTAATTTCTGGCTGTGCCCATTTAACTTCCATCTCTATCATCGGAAGGAATGATCTGAATTTGTATTTGTCAAAGTCCTGTGCTCTTCCCACATCTCGGAGGGCATTGATGATGTCCACACGATCCATTGGTTGACTGTCCTCAATGACAGCACAACTAACCAACCCATCCACTCTTTCATTTCCCCATACTCCCGCATGTTCAGGGCCATAGACAAAGGTGACCTTACATATTTTTTACTTCTGCAATCAATGACTCTAACCATTGCATGCGTACAAAGAACCCGCCTCCACTTTTTTTATCATGCTCATCGAACCACTCAGTATACAGGCGTGGGTGTAGTCTTGTGACTCTAAGCAGTTTAATGCCTTGGTCACTGCCATCACCTCCATCGTCATGCTACTCATGGTCATGACGTATGCGCCACAGTCTTCTTTGACAATTCTGCTTGTCGAGCATGCTGTAAATGACCATGCACTTCTTTGGTTTCATATTGCAGATCTGTCTGCATAGATGACTGCATATTTCTTATCGATGTTATCGCAGATGAGACCATTGACCTCCGCATTGACCACGACTAAGTTCTGTTCCCTATTTTTCCTGTCGAGTGTGACAGTATACGAGAATGTCCCCTTGAATGACGTAGGCACAGGTAACCATTCCTCACCAATGTTGATATTGGTAACCCCGCAGATCTGTTTGATGACATCTTCTGCTCAGCCCACCCATGATTTGCCTCTTTTTAGCCTGGCACCTTTCCCTGTGTTGAGCTCGTGTTGCAATGGATGCTCTTTATCTGCACTAATCTTCGGGTATGCTCGTGCCCTCCAGATCTTGATTATGTCATCCATGGTTGAAAAGTCAAGAAGATACATCATTGTTACACAGGGAGTGCCCCTTGTACACCCCAAAAAAATGTGCATGGCTTCATTCTGTATTTTCTCCAGCCTGTCATTTGAGTTGTACTGACAGTAAGAATTGCCAAGGCATACTCGATTGGTGCAAGGACTAATCCCTGGAACACAAGAGTAAGTAGTCTCTGCTCGATGTTGGCAGCTGCCATGACTTTCAAGGTGGCTAATCCTTTGCAGGATTTTGTTATCACATGGTCAACGTGGTTCCGAAAACACAGGCTGTGATCAAACTTAACTCCGAGGTATGTCATTAACCTGTCCCTGGTCACCTCATCAGCCCCCATTTGTACCACCGGTGTTTCCATGTTAACGATATGATTGTTAAGGGAGAACCAAGCAACTGATGGTTTATTAGGATTAACCAAGGCACCTGAAATCCCACAACAGGAAGAAATGCGATTGAATTCGTCTTGCATTGTGGAGGCAATTTCCCTTCTCTGTCTTCCCTTTCGATATACCAGAATATCATCAGCAAAAGTCATAGTCCTTCCCCTCCCATCCAGCTGTTGTTCCATGATCGTTATTGTGTACACGTTAAATAGAACTGGTGACAATGGTGAACCTTGTGGCAGCCCTGGACAAATGGATGTTGGCTCAGAAGACCAACTTCCACATCTGAGTATCACCTTCTTCTGAAACAGTGCAGCAGTGATCCATCTAATGAGGAAGGGGTGCACCGCGAGTTTGATATAATAGATACAAAGATAGACTAGCTTAGGTTGAAAAAGGAAGGCATTTTTTTGTAAAAACTGTAGAAAAATTATGACAGTTATATGAGGAGTTGGAGGCAGCAACAGTAAAAGCATTGAGAAGTACAATTATGTCAAAAGTTTCAGCCACAGAAAGCCATTACAACTTGCTTTAAATGATGTTCATATTTATATTTTTCTTCAAATGTTTAATTTTGTGGAAGGTATGAACAAAATATTTATATTTATATTTACATTTTTGGTGTGTATATATATATATATATATATATATATATATATATATATATATATATACAGTAAAATAATGAATTAATCAACTCAAAAGAACTCAGTTTTCTAAAAGTACATTATTTATGTTATTTAACAAAGGACTTTTTAAGAAAAATTAATACTCCCACAGAAAATCATAATTAATGTAACAGTTTGTAGCAGTAATACACACAAAAAATGTTTGTGATGCTGACATTTTAGTATAATATAACTTAGAAATTATAGTAGTTTTGGTTAGCAGTTTATTACACATTCAGACATTCTTTAATGTGAGCTACTGTAAAGCAGTGGTTAGTGAACTGGTCAAAAGGACAAAAGTTTTTGTCAACTTTCAACTCCAATCAACAACTTCTAGGTTCACTCAGCCTTTAAATGGGTACCTGAGTTTTTTTCTGAGATATAAATTTGGTACTGGTGTTGTGTTTATCTTTTGATCCAAAAAATGTGCTACTGATAACAAAAATATTGGCACTAACACCATATTTCTTAATGTATTAGACTCAAAGCATGACAAGTACTTTCTTCTGTCTTTTCTTCATTCTTTACTAACTACTAAAATACCTTGACAATTTTTATTGCATTTTAGATAAGGACCAATGTATGAAAAACATCTTCCACTTCTTCTTTCATGTTTATGTTTAAATAGCAGTCTTAAAAAAAGTTCAAAGAAACAGAGACTTGTAACAACTGTGACAGAGACTTGTAACAACTGTGACAGAGACTTGTAACAACTGTGACAGAGACTTGTAACAACTGTGACAGAGACTTGTAACAACTGTGACAGAGACTTGTAACAACTGTGACAAGAGACTTATAACAGTAACACACTGTGGATCCTGTGTAAAATCTGATGACACTGGGAGAATAGCAGCAATAAATTATCAAACATGTTGAGTTTTTTTTAATTTCTGTCCTATATTTTGGTTAAAGAAACTAACATAACACAATTACAACTCAAAACACTAAACTCACAACAACCACCCAGGCAAAACAATAACGTTGTTTTATCATTTTAATATTACTGTCTTTTTTTAGATATTATTTAATTATGTAGAGTTAAGTTAAAAGATGATGGTCATATGTTGGACATGTGATGATGAGAGATAATAACCAAATAGCAAAGCAAGCCCTCATGTGGGAAACAACAGGTAAGAGGAAAAGAGGAAGACCCAGAGAGACACTGAGAAGAATATTGATCAGAGAGGCAAGAGCAGCAGGAATCGGCTCTCTCAATGAGATAAAGTTGCTTGCACAGAACAGAGACAAATGGTGAGATTTGATAAAAGATCTTTACAAGGATTGAAAACTGCTAGAATAAAAATTTAGATAAAAGGAGTACCTGGGTCTACGCCCTATGGGCCGGCTACGGCTCGAAAGGTCAATAGATAGAGTTAAGTTTATTTGCTTACACATCTGTTTGTGTGTGAGTGTTGTCCACAGTTTCCACTTGACGGCATTTTGAGCCGAAATGTCATTCGATTGTATTTGTCCTTCACTTGCATAAAGCTTTCATGCCTTTCATCATCATCAGTACCGGGCCTGCTGGCATAGGTGATCATGTCTCTCCACAACTTTCGATCTCAGCAACTATTTATCATTTCTGTTGTTGACCTTCTGCCAAGCCATTCTCTTAAGCTATCTGCTATTTTTTCTCTTTGCTTCCCGCTATCTCTTTGTCCCTCAATTTTTCCAGTTGTTACAATATATTCCAGTTGTTCTCTTCTCATTACATGGCCAAAAAATGATGATTGTTTCTTCCTAATATTGGAAATTAGCTCTCTTTTTGCTTTGACCTCTCTCAGAACATCTTCATTACTCTTCTTAGCTGTCCATGGTACTCTCAACATTCTTCTGTATAACCACATTTCTACAGACTCCAGTGATTTTCTTGTCTGTTGTCCTATTGTCCATGATTCGCATCCATATGTTAAGACTGACTCTACATAACTTTTAAGAACTCTTTTTCTTGTTTCTATTGTCAAAAATGGATTGCATAGTATTTTCCTAATTTTTTGGAAAGCTGCTTTTGCCTGAGCCATTCTGCATCTCACCTCTTTTGTACATCTTCCGTCTGAGGTTAACAACGTTCCCAAATATTTAAATTCATTTACCTGTTTTAATATTGTTCCACTTGTCTTTATTTTGCACTGAGGTGATGTCTTTTTCTTTGTTGTTTATGCCTTTACCCCAAAAAAAATAAAGATGACACCCGACAAAAAAAGTGTGCCTTGTTAATTCTTATACCTGACCTGCCAGTCAAATAATGGCAGAACCAACCATGAGAGAAGTTGCTCAAAATATCATCTGACAGTTACTACCAAAGATTGACAACAGACAGCTTTCAACTTTCTCTTCTTTGTCTTCTCTTTGACATTTTTAATGGACAATACACACATTTTTAATATAAAAACAATCTTTGATGAGATAATGACATTATAATATGCTACAGCAATCAAAGTAATATCCTAACAGTGGTTTACAAATGGCAACTTGTTTTATCTCTTCATTTAAGCGACCAGATTAAAATATAGACATTACTTTGCTTTAATTTCTGAACAAGCTCTCATGCATCAATAATAAAAGTCATCTATAATCTGCTAAACAGACAGCTATTAGAGCATTGCATGAAAAGAGTGAAAGTGTCATTTTATCAATTGTAGGCATGACAACGGTTCCCAGTTCCAACAAAAGTAAGACAAGGGTGTAATACTATCACTACTAATATTTATCTTCTACATTAACAAAATCATCAAAACTTCTAACCCAGAAATAGAAGGTTTCAATGAGTTGGTTTTCACAGATCTTGTTTTATTTAAGATGAATTAACTTCAGGACATATCAACTGTCTCAATTCCATTTGTCAAAAGTATGACATGAAGATAAATGATGAAAAGACAGAAATAATTATAATACAAACCAACCCAAACCTATTTTTCTAAAAACAACCAATATTTTAAATCAAGTGGGAGAGCTCAAGTATTTAGACAGTATTTTTATCAAGGATGAAAAATTAGACCAAGTTACTGAAACCATAATCTAGAAAGCAAATAATGTGAGCTATGCACGGGGCCTAGAATTCTATATAATGGTGACTATTTCAGTTCTACTTTTGAGGATAACTCTCCTAGTACTTTGCAACACAAATTATTGCACAATGCATGGTGATGGGGAGTTTCCTATGTCATTAAAAATGTAGTTAAAAACAATATTCCCTGTTACTATTACCTTTTTTTTAAGCTTTTCTAATAAGATAAAAACTATATGGACTAATAATTTAATATACCGTTCATCATTCTGTAAAGTTTCACCACTGACCATGTTCATTTAGGTTAAGAAAAAAGTTTTACACAAGTTACCAAAGATCGTGACCATTGTCGATAAAAAGTCAGAGAGAGCTTGCTGACGATGTGTATTAAAATCATTTAGGAACTATACTTTACCAAGGTATAACAACGATCTTTGATCATCTGTGCACAGCACTTAAACAAAGGACACAACTAAAAGTTCAACAACAGCTCTGTGTGTGAAACAACACTAATATTGAAACATTTGATTGTGAATGTGAAAACAAAAAATAAATTAAAAACATTGATTATGATTTCATTATGCTAACTCAGAGAGATAAGATAGGTGGAGTCAGAGACATTAAGAAAATTTGAAATAACAACAATTCAAGCTACACAACAGGCAAAGAACAGAAAATTCTACACTCCTCTCACTGTGACACTACACTGCCCTAGCAGTATGATAAAAGAAGAAAGAAAGAAGATTCATCTATTTACTCTTGTCACTGTTCAGTCTCATTAGAATCCTATGACCCTAGGGCTACATGACCCTTCATGGGTACATAACTCAAAGAAGGAATAAAATACTTGCGAGAGAGTTTAAGTGTTATCAGAACTGGCTGATTAAAGTGGACATTTCTTTCATCTTTAGCTGTTTGGAAAGGGTTGAGGCAAACAGTCTTCATAGGCAAGTTGATGCAAGACACAAAACTGTTCAAGTCACCAGGTGCTGTCTGTCTTCCTCTTGCCGTAATTGATGGCTTGTAAAAATCTGTATAAACATGATATAAGTGTATATAAATATTAAAATGTGTATGTGTGCACTGATATGTGACTGTATTTGCATATATGACATAATGAAAATGATCATGATGTGAAAGGAAAAATATGTGACTAAATATGACTATACGTACACAACAAAATAGTGCAGTAAAGAAAGCCGATGATTAGGGAGACTTGATTTACATCACATCCACTTTAGGCTTAAGGATCATTCCTTCTGTGCCCAGCCATTTTCAGCTGCATTATATGAGTATTAACTTTTCTACAAATCTGAATGTTTGAAAACATAAGTGAGTGCAGATATGTGGTCATTGATGTCAGAGATTATACTATAGCATTTCCTCGAAACTACAGATAGATGCTCAGTGGTTACTTTCAGCAAATGAGGAAGTGCATGCTGATTTTTCACTAGTTCTTTGGCTATGCATACTTTTGTAGGTTGTAATATCTACTTATCAGTAATCGGCAGAGCGGGAATCGGCTCCCTCAATGAGATAGAGCTGCTTGCACAGAACAGAGACAAATGGCGAGATTTAATAAAATATCTTTAAAAGAATTAAAAACTGCTAGAACAAAAATTCAGATAAGAGAATGAGTACCTTGGTCTATGCCCGATGGGCCGGCTATGGCTCGAAATGTCAATAGATAGATAGAAGATCTACTTGTTCTACATTATATTCCAAACCACTGCAGTTTCATAAATAATTGTGTCACTTTACAAAATAGTCTTGAGCATGCTCCTTCACCACTACATATTAATAGAATATATATAATAATATATATATATGTATATAATAGTAATATATTATCATTTTTTTAGATGAAGAAAATAACGGGGTTGATTTCAAAGACACATACAATAGGAACCCAGATTGTTGAAAACTGAAGGATTTAGAAACCAAGGATGGTACAAGCATGAGAAAACAAGTGAGAAGAAAAGATGTGTTTAACCCTCAAGCAAATGGGACTTTAACATCCATATTCTTTGTCACCTTCTGGAAAAGACTGATAACCTTTGCAACTGATCTGAACTCAATTTTAACTATAGGAACACACATTAAAAACCAGATAAATTCACAGCAAGGCTGAATTAGATAAATTAAAAGACAATTAGGATGTTGTTTGTGGTCTTTCATTGTTTCTAATTCAATTTTGCATACATAGATTATCATGTGATGGCATTAGATGACTTGAATTTAGATTTTTTATGATGTTTCAGGATTTATATTATTTTGTTTGCTTTCATCCCAGTGGAAGATCTTTCAGCCAAAACATTAGTTCTTTGTTTAATCTTGTCTTGTTTGCAAAGGAGAAACAATCTAGTTGTTGTCTTCTATTTGTTCTAAAAATCATATCTTTATTGGACAACCATAAAAGCACTCTTGCATGTCTCTGTGCTTTAAATATTTCTATGATAATATTTTGCCAAGGAACCAAGTAATGTTCTTCATAAATAATCTAGATGATGATCAATGTAATACCTAGCTGATAAGGAAATTAAAGACAAACCTGTATGCAATGTACTCTCTCTCTCAGGTCTGCACTGGCTGGTGTGCATTTCCCCAAGCCTCACCAAGGCAGGTTTTCTAAAAATTATAAATTACTTTGTTTTAACATTTTTATAAATTTCCTAAAAACTATTTAGCAGCAATTTTCAACCAAGAGAATTTAGTTTTTTGTTGAGAGGAAGTGACAACAACAATTCAGAAGAAATATAATGTTGAAGTATAGTTTAGAATAGCGTATACTTTTAAAAACAACATCCACAAGAATGAAAATAATAAGAGATTATACTCTTCATAGCTTACTAAAGTCAACATGTACAGGGCATGCATCTTTAAATGAAACAGAAAATAAACAACAGTATGAATTATTCCCGATCTGTGTAGCAATCAGGGCCCTGACCATGGTGAGGGAAGACAAGAATAGATCCACTGTCTCCTGCCATGCATGATGTCAAAGGTAACTAAGGAGATTGAGAACTGTCACCTGTGTAGTCAAGGACATACATGGAGTGACCTTGTCAACAGAATTTACTGATGCACTTTGGGAAATACTGTGACAAGTGGTGGAACAGATATGAAGATTTCTTGGTTGCAATGAAAACTGGTATCATGGATAGAATATAAATAGAATAGAAATATTTGCATCTATGTTTTATTTACTCTAACCTAGTGACGCCATTTGATCACATTTCATTTAATAAATTTTCTGAAGAAAAATAATATGTTCTTCCTATTAAATAAATAGATATTTGTGTACATCTAAGCCTTTAAAAAATGTTACAGAATTCTAATTAAAAACAGAGATGAAGAATTAAGTGTGACTAACACTTTTAAATAAAATAGTCTGTGTTAGCTAAAACTATAGAATCTTATAATGAAGATCAGCCACATTCAAATAAGAAACTCGCAATAAATGTATATAAATAGAGGGTAAAAAAAACAAGAAAAAAAAAACTAAGATAAACACTAAGAAGAATACTAAGGTAAGAGGAAACAACAATGATCATCAAATCCCTTGTCAAGGTTGAGAGAATTGCTCAAAACAGAAACAATGTAGGTTTGTCATTTATTAACAGACATATAAATTCCAGAATTTCTTGTCAGACATCAGGATTCTAAAATTTCTGCCCTATAAGCCATCTTTGGCTGGAAGGACATTAGACATGCAGTCAGGCAAAGCTTGTAGGCAGACAGACAAAATAAATGTATATATAAGCCCTTTCTTGTATATATATATCTTGTTTTCTATTCTCTTACTGTTTTGCATTTAGGAAAAATGGAGTATTCTTGACAGTTGAAACTGGTTCACTTGTACCCTTGGTACTTTGTTTGACTCCAGATATTTCACTTGTCCATCTCCTGAGAAGACTGTGTCATCCACATAATGCAAATTGTTTATGTTGTGACCGTTGACTTCAACTCCATGTCTACTATTGATCTCATAATATTTTTGCTGCAAAGTGAGAATAAATTTGGCAAGAGAACACAATCTTGTCTGCTCCTTGTTTTATATATTAGAACTGTCCTATTTGGGTTGCTAATTCTTATACTTTATGGCCACTAACACCATATTCCCTAAATGCTACTTAGAATTTGATTGTCTTGCCATCAAATGGCAAGACAAAATAACCAACTTAACTGTCCTGCAACGTGCTAAGACCCTAACAATCATGTCGATGCTCAGAAGTCGAAAGCTAAGATGGCTGGGGCATGTCCAACGGATGGAAGAAAAACGCATTCCTAGGCAAATACTATATGGTTAGCTAAAACACGGAAAAAGACAAATCGGCAGACCTAAACTACGATATAGAGATATCTGCAAATCATCTCTGAAAGACTTCTCCATCTGTGAAAACGACTGGCAACATCTGGCAAGTGATCGCACATCATGGAGAGCATGTATAAGGAACGGTATAACAACATTTGAGACTGTGCTAAGACAGGACTTAGAAGAGAAGAGACTCATGAAAAAGGATGGTAAACCCTGTGGACCAGCGAGCCTGACCTGTTCATTATGTGACCGCGTGTGTTTGTCAAACATTGGTAGAATTAGCCATGAGAGAAGCTGTTCGGCAAAAACAATACCTCAAAAAAATACGCAATAGCCTCCACTAGACCGTCTGACAAGACGAAAAGGGCCATATATACTTAGAATGACGCGGGCACTTTATGTTTACTTTTATAGTAAAAAAAAGTAAATTACCCCCGTCACGCCAAGTGGAATAGGGAATATGGTGTTAGTGACCATAAATTTTACAGACCTTTGGAACATAATTTTTTGGGGTAATGTGGTCGGTATTACGCCCGCACCGCTTCACTTTCCCAGGAAAAAATCCGGTACCCATTAAAGGCTAAGTGAACCCAGAAGCCGTCAGTTGGGATCGAACCCTACCCCGTGTCCTTTGTAGTCCAGTTCACTAACCACTGAGCTGTCGCGGCTCCCTTTTTACTTTTACAATGAAAGAATATTATGAGATCAAGTCATCATCATGTGCCATACTGGTTGGAGTAGGCGATCATGTCCTTCCACAATCTTCTATCTACAGTGCATCGTATCAGTTCTGTTGTTGACTGATTTCCATGCCATGACACCAAGTTATCCAGTATTTCTCTCATTTTCATCATTTCATGTGTCTTCGCCCAATCTATCAATCTACCCTCTCTGCTATTCATCTCTCCAAGGCTATGTCCTCCAGTCACATTTTGCACTTTAGCTGTTCCTACCTTTACATTGAAATCCCCTAATATAATAGTTATTTCTTGAGATTTACACTGTTCCATGGTCATCTCTAGCTTGTTGCAAAAAGTTTCAATGTCTTCTTCTTCGCTATTACTTGTTGGTGCATAAGCTTGAATTATGTTGATATCCATTGGTCTACCTCTCAATTTTACTAGCAGAATTCTATCTGATACTGGTCAAAATCCTTTCACTGTTTTGCTTCTTTCTTCATCTAACATGATGCATACTCCTCTTTCGTGTGTGGTTCCACCAGAGTAAATTACATTTCCACTGTTGCATTGTAATAATCCTGCTCCTTTCCATCTCATTTCACATAGTCCCAAGATGTTCAATTTGATTCTCTTCATTTCTTGGCTGATGTTTTCTCAATATATAGATCAATAGTAGACAAAAAAAAGGAATTAAACGTGACGTTCACAGCATAAACAATCTGTGATATGCAGATAACAGAATCTTAAAAGCAGAGATGGAGAATAACTACAAGAAATTATAGGCACAATAGTGAAAGAAATCAAAAAGAAAGGTCTCAGCCTAGCAGTAAGAAAAAATAAGTAATGGTCATACCGAAGAAACAACCATCACCATCATACAACATAAAAATAAGCAGGACAAATCTGAACTTTAAATCATTATCATCATCAAGTACCGGGCCTACTGGCGTAGGTGATCATGTCTCTACATAACTTTCAATCTCGGCAGCTATTTATCATTTCTGTTGTTGACCTTCTGCCAAGCCATTCTCTTAAGCTGTCTGGTATTTTTTCTCTTTGCTTCCCTCTATCTCTTTGTCCCTCAATTTTTCCAGTTGTTACAATATATTCCAGTTGTTCTCTTCTCATTACATGGCCAAAAAATGATGATTGTTTCTTCCTAATATTGGAAATTAGCTCTCTTTTTTGCTTTGATCTCTCTCAGAACATCTTCATTACTCTTCTTAGCTGTCCACTGTATTCTCAATATTCTTCTGTAAAACCACATTTCTACAGACTCCAGTGATTTTCTTGTCTGTTGTCCTATTATCCATGATTCACATCCATATGTTAAGACTGGCTCTACATAACATTTAAGAACTTTTTTTCTTGTTTCTATTGTCAAAAATGAATTGCATAGTATTTTCCTCATTTTTTGGAAAGCTGCTTTTGCCTGAGCCATTCTGCATCTCACCTCTTTTGTACATCTTCCGTCTGAGGTTAACAAAGTTCACAAATATTTAAATTCATTTACCTGTTTTAATATTGTTCCACTTGTCTTTATTTTGCACTGAGGTGATGTCTTTTTCTTTGTTGTTTATGCTTTTACCCCAAAAAAAATAAAGAAGACACCCGACAAAAAAAGTGTGCCTTGTTAATTCTTATACCTGACCTGTCAGTCAAATAATGGCAGAACCAACTATTAAAGCTGAGTCCTTTATTTTTGCTTTCTTTCACTATAATGTCAAACATTTCTTGTAACTCATTTTCACTCTTAGCGATTAAGACTGTATCATCAGCATACCTCAGATTATTTATATTATGACCTCCAATTGTTATTCCAGGCATGCCCCTTATGGATCTTAAAATAATCTCACTTTAAATATTAAACAAATCTGGTGACAGCACACAACCATGTCTAACACCCTGTTTTATTTATTGAAACATTCCCAATTGGTTTCCAGTTCTTATGGCCGCTGTTTGTTGCCAGTACATGTTCTTTATTATTCTTACATCTTTGCTGTCTACATTTATGCTTTCTAAAATTTCATTTTGAATCTATGAAGTGGGCTCATTTTGTGTTTAACTCAAAAGCATATGTGCTTTTTAACCAAAGACCTTTTTTGGGGGGGACTCAAGGAAGATATCCCCGATGGAAGAATAAATTGTACTATTAGTCCCATAAATGATTCGCTTCCAGAGGTTTATGATGTAAACAAAGCAGTTTTGTCATTGCAAGTGAATAATGTCCACACCTATAATTGGTCAGGATTGTGTAGCAGCAGCACAGCGAACACAGAAAACATCATAGGATTGTGCTGTTCTGAAACAGCTATGTCATGCTACCCTAGAATTGCCTTTAATGGGATTACTGTGACCACAAACCACTCTCCATGTGTGTGCCACATATTTACACCCCAGAAAGAAATACTGAATATAACAACATCATAAGACGTCTGTAATATTAATGACCACAAACCAGGAGCCTCCTGTATGATTGTTACAACTGTTGTACCAAGCACTTCATCAGCAGAGCCAGATCTATGGAATGTTAATCTGACATTGTTCTTGAATGATGTCCAAGTTAATGAGACATCAGAATCATGTGGCAGCAGCTTCAAGAAGGGAGCAGAGAACATCAAGTTCTGCTGCTATAAAGGAGACTTGCCTTGCTATCCCAGAATTGCCTTAAATGGGATCATTGTAGTTGAAAACTTCTCATCTTGTGTAAACTACACATTCACATCCAAGAGTGAATCAGTGAAGGTCACAAAATCATACTCTCTCTGTGGTTTTACTAACTACAGGTCAGGTGGCTTCTGTTGGATTGGAAATGATAACTTACCACCACTGTGTGTCTATATGTTTGGAATTGGAGTCATCAACGATGGCCTAACATCATCAAGTGATACGACGATCATCATTTTCGGGAGGACGCGAACTTCCATGGTATATGGTGGATAGGTGGCAGGAACCATTGAAGGCTATGTCTGAAAAGTGTTCCTTCTTGCAGTTTCCTCATATTCCAAGTCCGGCTTGTTGCAGGAGCTACTGAGTTAAGTGCCCTGTGCACACTGTGAGCTGTGTGTCTCATCCGTTTTTATCCTGTTTCGATATCCCGCTTGTTTACGATGAATGATGATATCGTATGACAGGGAACAGTTGGCTGTGTTCACTTTCTGCAAGGTTTCGCCTTATGTCTTTTGGCGTGTGTTGAGACTGCTACGATGGGGACTACAGTTACCTTTCTTTGTTTGGAGAGATGTGTTAGTAATTCAGATGATTCCACTGGCACGGGCGGTTGAGCAATTATGGATTTTAATTCGTTTGCAGTGATACCGAGGCCTTCCATAACCAATAACCAATAGGTGTTTCCTATCATCATGTTGTGTGTTCTTGCCCAGTCAATAAGTTTCTCACCTCTTTCATTCCTCTCGCCTAAGCCATAATGACCCACTTCTTCCTCAACTCTTCAAATACTTAGGAAAAATAATAACATCAGACAGAATTTGCACCTCAGAAATAAAAAGCAGAATAGCTCAGGCCAAAGCAGCAATTCAGAAAATGAAAAACATCTTGTGCAACAAGTCTATGTTAATAGATATGAGTTGAGAGTTCATCAGTCCTATATAGAAAGCAAATCATGGACAAAGGCAAACAAATGAAAAGACAACTAGAAACCACAGAGATGGGATTTCTATGAAGAATGTTGAGAGTCCCCTGGACAGCTAAAAAGATCAACACGGAAATTATCAAATAGGCCAAAACACATGTGAAGAGGAAAGTTAGAATACATTATTACAACTTACAATTGGTAAAATTCAAGGGAAAAGAGATTGTGAACAACAAAAAGAGAAGACACTAGATAGCTTGGTGTTGTGGCACAATCAATAACAAAGTTGATGCAATGCACTGAGGACAGAGAATTGTGGAATGACATGATCATCTACGTCAGCCAGTATGGCACACTAGATGATGATGATGTACATAGACTTTTACATATTGACACATTCTTATGCTTCATATTGTCCAATAACACAAAGTGCAAATGTAGATATGTTTAAACTGCCATAGTTCTCTTGCAAATGTCTTACTATCCATGCACCTTACTTCATAGGTGAGGTACACAATAGGAATTAAACCAAGAAAAAATAATCCACAGAGCCATAGAAAATTAAGCAACATTTAAATTAGTTATAATATCTTACTGAGATATTCTTGGCAGAACAAGTACTGTGTTCTTAGTCTGATTTACTCTGTCTTCTTGCTTTCCTCTCAGTAATTCTCCTCTCTTCAGTGCCTCCAATTCCTTTTCTGTCATAATCTCACAGAAGTAGGTCACTGCATCCAGATAATTGACAGACTCTAGGATGGACAGACTATGAAGACTGTCCAGTGTTACTGAAATGCATGAAAATCATAAGCCATTGATAACATTTTACACACATTTAAGATATATTTAGATGTGAGGAAACCATTTGGTGGTAGGTATATTAAAAACAGTACAATAATAATTGTAAAACATGAAGTAAAAGTAAAGTAGAGCAATATAGTTTATTTATAAAAGAATGTTCTTATTTTTTGTAATACACAAGATTACCAGTGTGTGAACAGAATTATGTATTAAGTGATGGTTGCAACTGTAAAAAATTCACTTGAAATATCTACCATTGACTTGAGTATTGAAATCAGGAAACTCTTTATGCAGAAGCAGTTTTCCCCATAAAGCAGGTGTTTCAGCACTTTAGCTTCTAGACATTCTATGAGGGAGGAGGGTGGGGGGAGTGAGAGAAAAACCCTGAATCAAAATTCCAAGGCAGCGGTCTCCAACTGTGTTTAAGCCTGAAAGTCCTCAAAATGTTCAGCATCTACTGGATGAGACTCTGGTTGACAGGAAACTTTTAATTGAATCTATTGTCCATAACCAGTCGCAAGTGTCAGTGACAGTCCTACCCTACCTGAGACCATTGCATGCTGTCCTTTTCATAGTGTTGGCATCCTTCAATGACTACATTTCTGAATGTCACTCCTAAATACTCATGTTTCAACCGCATGTGTGCCTGCACTTGGGCAAAATTAAATTGCTTATCATGACAGTGAGACACTGATATAAGTTGCTGAAAATATATTTGAATGGATACACCGAGTATCCCTGTATTATTGGCAACTTGCAATCTTTGAAGTCTGTGATCCAGAGATGTTCAATGTAATCTGATTAGATGGTACTCTACTTGCCATGGCTTGTCTAATAGCATTATGCTTACTTTTGTTGTTGGTCACTTCAGATATCAATTTGGTGGCTGTGGCTGTGTCTCTGATTTTCAAGAAATTATTCATATGTCTCTGTTTCTCCACAACCAAACCAATGTCTTTTCAGCTGAATCTGAGATAGTTTTAACTGCTCTTTTTCATGCCTTCCCTTTATTCCTAGTCGATTTAATGGCCCATAAAGTGATACAGGCGCTAGGCCTCTCACACCAACCTTCACTGCTATTATCTTGACTTGGGATCCCTGCTGTCTATGTAATATCTGTCTAATATCTGTGCTGTCTAAATATTTGTATTTGGCCAGTTTAAATACATACTGTTTCTATATCCTGGATTTGAATGGTACTGTGAACTCAATTAAGGTGACATGAGTCACACCCAGTTTGTAAAGTGCCATGTATGGTCACATCTGTGATTGTTTGATGCAAGCTGGGTACTTTTCTCACCCTAGCAGGCCAACATCTCAGTTTTTTACCATATCCAGGATTGTTAAGTTGTTCAAGTTTTTTTAGGGAGTGTGGTCTGTCCTGCTTTCAAGAAGTAGATGTTTGCTGTAGCTGGCCTCTCTCTTTCTCTCTCTCTCTCTGTGCATGTGTTCATGTGTGTTTGTGTGTAAAAAAAAAAAAGGTAAAAGTAAAGTAAAGGTTTCCCGTACATCTTGATAGGTGTATGGGGAATATGGTGTTAGTGGCCATATTTTTCTATGGCCACAGCATATTTTTGGGTGATTTGGTTGGTATCATGCCAGGCCACCTTTACTTCCCACAAAAAAATATATATATCATAACAGTTTGAAGCCTGAATTAATTTTCACAATTAGAAATAAAGAAAAGTGAACTAATCCTTTCCTAGACTATAAACAGTACCTTTTTTGATAAACTTAAACAACAAATATACACAAATGTAAAGGTACACAAAATAACAATTAAATGCCCTAAATAATAATTTTCAAGATGCATCAAAGCTTGTCAAAACATCAGACAGCTATCACACTATTGTCCAACAAGGAAATAACTCTAGAGGAAATATTGGAACTCTAAATTACAATCTTCATCCCAACATGATGCCAGTCCTGGACCCTTGATGCAAGAATAATAAGAAACATAAGCTCTACTGAGATTAAATGAGTTAGACAAATGACAACAAACAGTCTGAGAGGTAAGATCAGAAATGAAAAACTGAGAAAAAAGCTAGGAATAAATCCCACCTTAAAATATATAAAGAAACAACAGATAAAATGGTTTGGCCATGTGACAAGGCAGAAAGATCAAAACACAACACAAGCCTTTAATAAACATTGCGAGAACATCAGACCCAAGGGCCAACCATGAAAAAGATGGATTGACGGAATATTAGAAGCACTAGGAAACATAACAGCAGTAGAGCGGAACAGATGAACAAAAGACTGCAAATTATATCTCCCCTTGACACTGAAAGGCAAATGAGGAAGGAAAAAAGTAGAAGAAATACAGTTTAAAATCATCATTATCATCAAGTACCAGGGCCTGCTGGCGTAGGTGATCATGTCTCTCCATAACTTTCGATCTCGACAGTTATTTATAATTTCTGTTGTTGACCTTCTGCCAAGCCATTCTCTTAAGCTGTCTGGTATTTTTTCAAGATTGTACAAAGAAGTTATGACGGTGGTTTTCTGTTGCTTTCTGTCAGTTTGTTTATGGTTGGCTCCGCAAGCCTTTGACTAAAAAGTCTCACCCACAAGGCAGTGGGGTTGTTTTACTTCGGGGTACCCTCCCTTAGCCTTTTACTCTCTCGAGCATACCTGCAAGGCAGCAGGGCAGCCAGTTTAAAATATGAAAAAAATTAATTAAATACTACATAAAAAAAGGAACATTACATTTACTATAACTAATGAGGAGAAGTGATGTCACAAGTAGCTGTTGGAGAGGAAGAAAAAGGTTACAGTTAGGAATGGGAGTACCTTTCTATAAACACATCAATTAACTGTACTTGTAGTGTTTTCTCTCTCTTCTACCTCTTAGCATTATAGACTGATGGCTCTAGTTCACTTATTCTTGTTTCTATGAATTTGCCACATGTATACCACTTTCATGCTCCCATGTGTTACCGGGGCCTCATTATGTGGAAAGTAAAGAATAGTGACACAGTGACCTTCCAGGCATGTCGTAAGAGGCGACTAAGGAGGTTGATCGATGGCTTGACAAGCTGTCATTATAAAAAGCATTGTTATGGAAACAGAACTATAGAGTTTAGAAGCAGTGATCTCGGCAATATGTGCCATTTTGGCACGCAAGGTTTCTGTTTTTGAGATTGTAATTCTGCCCTATGTGCCGTCTTTGTCTCAAAAGGACAATAGATAGATAGAGATAGATACCACTTTCATACTTCACAATAAGTTTCTTTATCGCTACAATCATCAATGCTCCAACTTCCTTATTGCTTTGCTGCTTCCATGTTCTTTCAATGTGCAATAAATTAATTAATAGGGGTTATAGATGTCATTGTAAAAAAGTATTGTTATGGAAACAGAGCTATATAGATTTTAGAGCAGTGATCTCAGCATTATGTGCCATTTTGGCACGCAATGTTTCTGTTTTTGAGATTGTGGTTCTGCCCTCTGTGCCATCTTCAGCTCGAAAGGACAATAGATAGATAGATAAATATATAATGTATATAAAAAAATAATAAAGCCAAACACACCAAAAATAAAGTGAAAAAAGCACCAAAATCAAACAAGTGTGTTGCAAGAAGTGACTTAGAAGCACAACAGATGGCATTTCTATCTATCTATCTATTGACCTTTCGAGTCATGCTGGCCCACCCATAGGGCATAGACCCAGATACTCTTTCTCTTATTTACATTTTATCATTTTGGCAGTTTAAATCCTTGCAAAGATCTTTTATCAAATTTTGCCACTTGTCTGTTCTGTGCAAGCAACTAGATCTCATTGAGGGAGCCGATTCCTGCTGCTCTTCCTCTCTGATCAATGTTCTTCTCAGTGTCTCTTTGGGTCGGCCTCTTTTTCTCTTACCTGTTGTTACCACATGAGGGCTTGCTTTGTTATACGGTTGTTATCTCTCCTCATCACATGCCCAACATATATATGACCATCATCTTTTCTTGATTACTGACGATATTAGTGGTTGATTGGAGATTTCTCTAATTTCCTCGTTTGTTTTGAATTCGCTCCACACTATACCAAGTATTTTTCTTAGACATTTATTTTCAAATGTGTTCAACTTTGTTTCTATATCTCTTGTTGTTTTTTCCAGCTTTCACATGCATATGTAAGGGTTGATAATACATTTGATTTAAAAAGTCTAAGTTTTGTGCTTGTGCTGATGAGTTTTGATTTCCACAATTTTTCAAGGCTTCTGAAAGACATTGCTGCTTTAGCTATTCTGATTCTAATTTCTTTACTTGCATCCCCTTCCCACTTAATGTGACTTCCAAGACAGAGAAAGTGATTGATCTCGTCCACTGGTTTATGGCATTTACAGACAGCATTTTTCGCTGGACATACACAGTTCAAATATAGAAACACTGTTCAAACTCCAAGTTGAATTTCTCTGATTCAGCATTTAAACTCTGAAACATTTGAAGTTAGGGTTATACGAGGCTACACATGTATATATGTATATGATAACTCAAAGTATAGTTGATGTAATAAGATTAATAAAATGTACTATCTACCCTTACATATGGATGTCAGAGCTGGAAAACAACAAGAGACATAGAAACAAAGATGAACGCAATAGAAAATAAAAGTCTAAGGAAAATACTTGGTATAGCGTGGAACGAATTAAAAATAAACGAAGAAATTAGAGAAATCGCCAATCAACCACTAATATCTTCAGTAATCAAGAAAAAATGATGGTCATAGATTGGACATGTGATGAGAAGAGATAACAACAGTATAACAAAGCAAGGCCTCATGTGGGTAACAACAGGTAAGAGGAAAAGAGGAAGACCCAGAGAGACACTGAGAAGAACATTGATGAGAGAGAGGAAGAGCAGCAGGAATCAGCTCCCACAATGAGATAAAGCTGCTTGCAAGAACAGAGACAAATGGTGAGATTTGATCAGAATCTATCTTTAGAAGGATAGAAAACTGCTAGAATAACAATTTAGATAAGAGAAAGAGTATCTGGGTCTATGCCCTATGGGCTGGCTATGGCTTGAAAGGGCAACAGATAGATAGAATAAGATTAAACTATTATTGTTAAAAAAAAAAAAAATTAAAAGCCTTTAAATTATATGATCTTGAAAAAAATCTTCAAATTAATGTTTTTACTTCACTCAATGAATTAAAAGATAGATGGACAATTAAAATATATGAAATGGGGAATTGCGGAAGAAATAAGCAGTAAAAAAAATGTGGGTAAGAGTTGAAACAAATTATTTAGAATAGAGTAACATAAGAAGATCAGCTAAGATATTGTGTTCTAGTGAACAGAACAATAAAGAAAGAAGCCAGAGAGCAGAGAATATAATAGTTGTCAGGAATTAACTTGCTTGAACAAGATTATGTATTTGGATATTCTGGTAAACAACCTTAATATTTAACAAAAACAGAAGAGGTAAAATATTAAAAACAACTATCATCTATTTCAAAGAAGTATCAACATTAATATGTTTAAAATAATAGACCAACACAAATACCAGGTAATTCAGTCTAGCACTGGAAGAAATATGTGTCCACACAACACAAAATAATGACAGCCTGTAGAGTGTAGTATAAAGATCAAACTTGGACTTTTAACACAGCACTTTGCTCTTGGAGGCATGATTAATGATATTCCAAAACGTTCATTACTTTCAATGTTTTCTTTTGTTTTGTGTGCTTTTGTTCTGAATATTGCTGCTAAATATTTCAGTAATATTTTTTATTTATGCTTCTATAATAAAAAAAAACAAATAAACATATGACATGTGATACAATAACAGCAATATACAATATATTACACCTGCTATCATCTTACCACAATGTAAAATATTAGCACCAAAAGGCGTATATCCACAGCATATTAAAAGATTTGGACAAATCACATGGTTACCAATAATAGAAATATCCAAGACAAGCACTAACAACTAGATACTGAAACAAAGGAGGAAAAGGAGACGGATTCTATCAATTCTTTGATTGGGTTTGGAAAAATATGGTCACTAACAACATATTTTCCATACGCCTGTGGAGGGAACCTTTACTTTTTCAATGATTCTCTTGTTATCTTATCATACGGCCAACATATGTCCACTCCCTTTTCTTGATTGTTGTTAGAATTGTTGCTTTGGTACTCTGAGCAGAATGGGTATCTATCTATCTATCTATTGTCCTTTTGAGTCGAAGGCGGCACATAGGGCTGAACCACAATCTCAAAAACAGAAACCTTGCGTGCCAAAATGGCACATCTTGCAGAGATCACTGCTCTAAAATTTATGGCTGTTTCCATAACAATACTTTTTACAATGACAGCTTGTCAAGCCATCGATCAACCTCCTTAGTCGCCTCTTACGACATGCCTGGAAGGTCACAGTGTCACTATTCTTTACTTTCTTCATAATAAGGCCCTGGTAACACACAGGAGGACTGGGTATAGAGTGCTGGAAAATGTTTCCAGTCCACCTACATAACTCAAGATGATTAAGTAACTTAACAATATGTCTGCCACTATTCAATCCAATGACAGATTATTCCAACTCTTTAATATCAAGTGTGAAGTCAAGTGTGATATGACCTTGCTTTTACTCCATTCAGAATCTTTTCTGCTGCCCGTCTACATGAAGCATTTGAAGCCATCTCTGGAAACATCTACATCTGAACAAGATCTGATGGCTCCTTACATAATCTATCATGCTTGAGGGCAACATTTAAAACAAGTGAGTTCCTAATCAAGGAGCTTACACTACTGTTGATGCAGCACTGGTTGCTCACAATGAAACTGTTCCATAGTCAATGTTTAACAGTCTAGTTAGATGATGTAACTTATTCTATTTTTCAATAAATGGCCAGATCCACAATTATAACACTAAATAATGTATCAACTGAATCTGTGCATATTTTCACCTGCCTCAGCTCTACAAACACAACCACTATATCAAATGATGAAGAGATAAATATTTGAATTGGAAGGGCAGCTTCCATATTTGGACATATATACATATATATAGAGACTGATATAGAGATAAGGCATTTATTTTCTCTCGCATCATTTCACACTGCTATTGATAAGAGCTATGTTGTCCACAAACTCAAACCCTTTAACTGAGGCCCAAGTATCCATTCAATTCCTTTTGTTACATGAAGACTATTTCTCAATTATGAAATAAATCCCAATTTCAAATAACAAGGGAGATAAAGTAGATCCTTGTTTCACTCTGGCTTCAATCTGGAACCATTGACTCATTCCTGCCTCCATGCAAACTGCACAAAAGAAGCAGTTGAATTGATTTTTGATGTTGTTAATGATTTTTGGTGACATTCTGTATTGTCTCAGGATATTCATTAGCTTGTATATTTTTGTGGTATTCCATGTCTCTGGATATTCCTTAGGATATATCATCATCATCATCATCATCAAGTACTGGGCCTGCTGACATAGGTGATCATGTCTCTCCACAACTTTCAATCTCGACAGTTATTTTTTAAATCTGCAATTGACCTTCTGTCAAGCCATTCTCTTAAGCTGTCTGGTATCTTTTCTCTTTGCTTCCCGCTATCTCTTCATCCCTTAATTTTTCCAGTTGTTACAATATATTCCAGTTGTTCTCTTCTCATTACATGGCCAAAAAATGATGATTGTTTCTTTCTAATATTGGAAATTAGCTCTCTTTTTGCCTTTTGCCTCTTCAGAATGTTTTCATTACTCTTCTTAGCTGTCTACTGTATTCTCAACATTCTTCTGTAAAACCACATTTCTACAGCCTCCAGTGATTTTCTTGTCTGTTGTTCTATTGTCCAATGTTCGCATTCATATGTTAAGACTGGCTTCACATAACATTTAAGAGCTCTTTTTCTTGTTTCTATTGTCAAAGATGGATTACATAGTATCTTCCTCATTTTTTGGAAAGCTGCTTTTGCCTGAGCTATTCTGCATCTCACCTTTGTCGTACATCTACCGTCTGAAGTTAACAATGTTCCCAAATATTTAATTTTATTCATTTACCTGTTTTAATATTGTTCCACTTGTCTTTATTGAGCATTGAGGAGATGTCTTTTTATTTGTTGTTACCATTATTTCTGTCTTTTTGCTATTAAGGCTGAGTCCTTTATTTTTGCTTTCTTTCACTATAATGTCTAACATTTCTTGTAACTCATTTTCACTCTTAGTGATTAAGACTGTATCATCAGCATACCTTAGATTATTTATATTATGACCTCCAGTTGTTATTTCAGGCATGCCCCTTATGGATCTTAAAATAATCTCACTATACATATTCAACAAATCTGGTGACAGCACACAACCTTGCCTAACACCCTGTTTTATTTGTTGAAACATTCCCAATTAATTTCCAGTTCTTATGGTCGCTGTTTGTTGCCAGTACATGTTCTTTATTATTCTTAGATCTTTCAATGGCTGGTTCAGGATATATATTACAATGAATTCATGAAATGTAATATGGTGCACAAACTATTGTGCATAAAGCAAACTGCAGAAATGAGTGAAGAATATCTCATTTTCTTTTTAACCAATGAAGCATAAGAAGACAGAGAGTGAGAGAAAGAGAGAGTGAGAGAAAGAGAGAAAAAGAGAGAGAAGAGAGAAAGTATATTTGTCTAGAATTAGGGCTTCACTAAAATATTGACTGACTATAATTTTTAATTGTTTGTGAATTGTATACCTGTCAAACTACCATCTGACACAGAAGACAAGTGTCCATTTCTTGCAGAATCTGTTACTGTGAGATGACTTATCTTGGACAAACCATGTGATGAAGTAACAATTTCCTTATCAGTTGTTTTGACACCAGCCTGTTCCATAAAGGTACAAATGTGGGAAAAAAACCACTCAAGTAAACAAAACTATTACAATATATATGTTAATCAATCTACACATCATCAAAATAATTTTTGGTGTGCTAATTTTGTACATTCACATATGATTTTATAATTTGGTAACGGTTTACAGAACCATAATTATCCATCATGTCATTGTCCACTAGAATCAGTTCAGAAATTTACATATCTTGGATCCACAATTACGCAAACCATCTCTCTTGATGAAGAAATAAACTGTCGAATTGGTAAGGCAGCTACAACCTTCGGCAAACTCACAGAAAGGGCCTAGAACAACACGAAACTAACACTGAAGACGAAACTCTTAGTATATCAAACGTGTGTGTTTAGCACACTATTATATGGATCTGAAACCGGGACAACATACTCAAACCAGAAAAAAAGACTAAATGTCTTCCACGTGCGATGTCTCCGCAAAATAATGCACATCAAATGGTAGGACAAAATAACCAACTTAACTGTCCTGCAATGTGCTAAGACCCTAACAATCATGTCGATGCTCAGAAGTCGAAGACTAAGATGGCTGGGGCATGTCCAACGGATGGAAGAAAAACGCATTCCTAGGCAAATACTATATGGTGAACTAATACATGGAAAAAGACAAATCGGCAGACCTAAACTACGATATAGAGATATCTGCAAATCATCTCTAAAAGACTTCTCCTTATGTGAAAATGACTAGGAACATCTGGCAAGTAATCGCACATCATTGAGAGTATGTATAAGGAACGGTATAACATTTGAGACTGTGCTAACGCAAAACTTACAAGAGAGAAAAGACTCATGGAAAACCCTGTGGATCAGTGAGCCTGACTAGTTCATTATGTGGCCGCATGTGTTTGTCAAACATTGGTAGAATTAGCCATGAGAGAAGCTGTTCGACACAAACAAAACCTCAAAACAATATATAATAGCCTCTACTAGACCATCTGACAAGAAGAAAAGGGCCATATATATATATATATATATATATATATATATATATATATATATATATATATATATATATATATATATATATATATATAGGGAGCCGCGATAGCTCAGTGGTTAGTGAACTGGACTACAAAGGACAAGGGGTAGGGTTCGATCCCAACCAATGGCTCCGGGTTCACCCAGCCTTAAATGGGTACTGGATTTTTTTCTGGGAAAGTAAAGCAGCAGGGGCGTAATACTGACCACATTACCCCAAAAATCATGTGCTGAAGGTCTGTAAAATATTGGGTCACTAACACCATATTTCCCTATACGCCACTTGGCGTGACGGGGGTACTTTACTTACTTTTATATATATTGGTTTGCAGATAAAACTGTGTCAATATCTATATTTTTCTATGAAAAATGGAATATTTGTGGAGGATGCAGTCATTTAATTTTCTTTTTAAGTAAAGTTTTCAATCATGAAGTATGGAAATCAGTTTTAAAAAATGATTGATATTATAGTGAAAGAAAACAAAAAATAAAGGATTTAGTCTCATCAGCAAACTGATTGAAGTAAAGAATGCAACAAAGAAAAGGATTTCTTTGAAATGTACAATTAAAGTAAATAGAACACCAATAAAGCAGCCATGAATTCAAATACTTTAAAACCAGTGCTTTTCTTGTAAATAAAACTTTAATGGGACTCTAATGCTTCATCCCACACAGCTGTTTGTCACTGAAATCTTTGTTGACTTGCTCATTTGCTTAATTCCAGAAATATAACCTGCATATGAAACTATCATAGTACATTCTAACTTATTAGAGGAAGTTGTAGTTTCATTTTCAAAAACAAGTGTGGTTAACAGTTCGGAACAGAGAGTGTCAGTCTTTAAAACTGCTCACTGTAATAAATGTTTTCTAGCAAAATTTAATTAATACCAACATTAATTAAGCTAGAAAATTCATTTTGTGTTCTATGGCATTAAAACATTATATTAAAAAATCTTCTTCTTCTTCTTCTATCCTTCCTCTACTGCCGTTGGTGTCGAGGGGAGATACAATCTGCGATTCTTTGCTCTTTTGTTGGCCTTTTCTGGTGTTTCAGAACAGTGACTCTAGTATTCCCTTTATTCATCTCTTTCTCGGTCTTCCTCTTAATCTGGTGTTTTCGTCGCACTTGTTTATGGCTTTTTGAGTCATTGTTAGTTCTTTTTGTCTTGTTATGTGGCCGAACCAATTTATCTGCTGTTTCTTTATGTATTCGATGGCTGGTTCAATTTCGAGTTTCTTCCTCAGGTCGGTGTTTCTTACTCTGTTCTTAAGCTGTTTCCTGTCATTCTTCTGACACGTTTCATTTCGGTGGTCGTTATCTTTCTTATTGTTCTAGAGTCCAGCATCCAATTCTGGCACTGATAGCACAGAGTTGGTAGAAAAATTGATTTGCATTTTGCCCTTTTTGCTTCCGTAGTTATTGCTTTGTTTTTCAATAGTGTTGATACTTGGCCTATAACTTGGCATGCTTTGTTACACCTTATATCTATCTCTGTCTCTTGGTTATTGTCTTGTGTTAACATGCTACCCAGATATTCAAAGTTGTCTTCTTGCTTCAGAACCGTATTATCTATTATGATGTTTAGTTCTCTTTCTTTCTCACTGTTGCGATTACTTCGGTTTTGTTTATGTTGATCTTCATGTTGTATTATTTACAAGCCTGTTGATATGTTATTGCAGGTACTCAGTTTTTCATGTATCAGAACTTGGTCGTCTGCAAATAGTATTTCATTTATTTCTTCCTCTCTTCTGCTGTTTACTGGTACGTATATTTCGTTCTCTTTTGTGTTATCGCTTGTTATCATCCTTGTTGGTATACTTCCTATGCTTGAGCATGCTAATTTGCATATATTGTCCATATATGTGATGACAAGTAAAGGGGAAAGCACGCAGCCTTGTCTTACTCCGGAGTTAATGTTGAAATGTTTAGAGTAGCCTGCTGAAGATCTTACTGTAGTGTGACTACTTTCATAGAGGCTCTTGTATATCTCTACTAGGTGGTGACTCACTCCGTACAAGGGCAATACAGACCACAATTGTTCCCTGTCCACCCTATCGAACGCCTTTTCTTGGTCAATAAAAGGCTGTATATAGTGTTTTATTATGCTCTATTGTTTTCTCCGCTAGTTGTTTTATGATAAATAGGGTATCTGTGCAACCTCTGTTCCTCCTGAAGCCCATCTAAGCATTGCTTAGTTGTGGGTCTATAATTGGTCTCAATCTTTTTTCAACTATCTTGGCATATAACTTCCCTGTGTGGCTTAATAGCGATATTCCTCTATATTGGTTGCAGTCTCTTCTACTGCCCTTCTTTTTCCATATTGGTAATATGATGGACTGTTTCCAATCGTCTGGGACTTGCTATTGTATCCATGCAGCATTGAATATTCTGTGCAGCCATTTACATCCTGCCTCTCCCGCTGCTGCTAGCATTTCTACTGGGATGTTATCGATTCCGGTGCTTTGTTTCTTGGTGCCAATCGCAATGTTTCTTCTATTTCTTCAATTAGTATATTTGGTTCTTTATCGCCAACTCTTCGTTGCTTTTTGTGTGTTTTTGGACTTGTTGTTTCTACATTCAAAAGCTCTTCGAAATATTCTTTCCATCTCGTTAAGATTTGCGCTTTGTTTGTTATTACTTGGCCTCGTTTACCATTGATGATTTCAGTTGGGTCATAATTGTCTTTCTTTTGTCTTATGGCTTTAATTGTTCTATAGAAGTCTCTGGATGTTGATTTGTGATTGTTACTAATCATTTCTCCAAATTTTACCCATGCTTTATTGTTTTTCTTCTTTGATTAATTTCTTCACTTATCTTCTTTCTATTCTGTATATATCATAATCGCTTTGCTTTTTAGTTTTTAGCCAGATTTTGTATAGTTCTTTCTTTCTTTTTATGGCGTTCTTGACTATATCATTCCACCATGGAGTGTTTATCTTTCCCTCCTTCTTCCTTTGCTTCGTTCCGCATATTGCGGTTGCTATTTCCGTCAATGATTTTTTGAATGTGAGTCACTCGTTATCTACTGTAGTTATTTGTTGTGGTAGTTATTTAAATTGGCTTTCTAGTTGTTTTTCTATTTCTTTCTTTTTGTCTTCTATTTTAAGTTGGTTTAATTTTATTGTTCTTTTGGATTGTTTTCTTGTTTTCAATTGGTTTTTGTTGTCTTGTTTTGCTTTCTGGATAGTTAGTAGCACCATAGACCTCGTCTGTATCATTTGTGATGTTAGGTACCGCTCTGCTGTCTCTGATATTCCTCTTCCTTTGTGTTCTCGCTAGGATGAAATCTATTTGACTTTTACAGTTGTTATCGTTCCATTTATACCATGTGTATATTTGTGAGTCTTTATGTTTAAAGAAAGTATTAGTTATGCATAATTCATGTTGATTGCATAATTCATGCAGTTGGTTGCCATTTTCGTTCTTTCTATTTGTGTTATCTCCAAATGGGCCTAGATATTTGGAGTTCTCATAATTGCATTTTCCTGGTCTCCTGTTAAAGTCCCACATCACCAGTAGATCTTTGTTCTTATTTACTTTGTTTATGATTTCGTTAAGTGTTTCGTAGAATTCCTCGCTTTCATCATTGTTATTGTTGCAAGGTGCATATATTTGGATGTATGTTATATTGACGTTGTTTTCTATTACTCTTAGGGTAATTATCCTTTCTGAATGATGATGTATTTCTGTGATGTTTTTGGACGTTTCTGGGTCTACAATGAATCCTACTCCGTGTTTTGCTACTTCGTTGGTGTTAACTCCTGAGTTTGTTATGGCATAATTCATGTACGCTTTCCTTGTTTGTTTTTCCTTCAGTCTTGCGTCTGCTACTACGAGTATTTTGATTCTTCTTTTTATCATTGCGTCGATTAATTGTTTGTCCTTAATTGATTAAAACATCAATTTTAAAATATGGAGAATGTAGTAAGCTCACTGTATATTCAAATATAAATGCTGAAAAGTTTATAAAAGTATAACTAAAGTGCCACTTTTGATGTTAAAACAACCAGCTTAACCCAAAATATGAGAGAATTGTAATATATATCAAACTTCTGAAGTTCTGGTGTACATTTATAATTGTCAATAACCACAAGACATGAATGCAAAATTGTGGCATTTCTAATTTTTTATTATTTGCAAAATTTGTCACATGTATGTCAAACTGTTAACATCCTAAAAGTTTATAAGAAAGTGTTTCAGTTAATTCCAGCTGTTAAAAAATGCCCTGCTGAGAACTTTTGATGGTAAATGTCCACAGAGACAAAGGCGGCATTACATAAAAGAAAACAAAAGATGTTACACATCCCATTTTTTAAAATGGAAGTAAGAAAAAGAGTTTTTTATATTATTTTCCAGAGCCAGCCATTCTTGATATATGATAATGAATCTTGGACAAGCAGACAAAAGACAAAATAATTTTGGAATTTACAAAAATATTATTTCACAGAAGAATATCGAAAACACTATAAACAGCTAAGTAGAGTAGCAAGCTCTAAGAGATCAATATAATAGTGAATTAACATAATTTTTTTTTCCCATATGATGAGAGCTGTACACAAAACACATAATATATTATCAATACAAAACAATATATATATATATATATAAAATGTGAAGCATTACATTTCAAAGCAGTGTATTATAATTTTAAAAGTATGTTTATTATCAATACCAGGAGGAAAGAATCACCATTTTTTAAGCAATATAAGATGGAAGTTAAGGTCAGGTCGGGTAATTTTACCTGCTACTGTATGCAGTAAACAGTACAACCTGTGACTGCCCTGCTGCCTTGCAGGTAAGCTCGGGAGAGTAAAAGGCTAAAGGAGGGTACCCCGAAGTAAAACAACACAACTGCCTTGTGGGTGAGACTTTTTAGTCAAAGGCTAGCGGAGCCAACCATAAACAAACCGATGGAAGGCAACAGAAAACCACCGTCGTAATTTCTTTGTATAATCATGAATCGCCACAACATTAGACATAACGACAACAACGTTAAGGGGGATTCCATGGAAAACCCTCGTTCGGTAGGGGATATCATGTGCTACAGGTGATACCCGATCGTCATCAAGCTACTGTAAGCAAAATAAAGATTAAACAAACTCTAAAGATAGGTACTTGGAATGTGAGAACACTCATGCAAAAGGGTAAACTAGAAAATATCATACAAGAAATCAAAATAATGGGTTTACAATTACTGGGACTTTGCGAAATGAGATACACCGGATCAGGGGAGATATATTCTGATAAACATAAAATAATCTATTCTGGAGGTACTGAACACCAAAGAGGAGTAGGTATCATCTTGGATGCAAAAAGTGCAAGAACAGTGAAAGGTTTTTACCTAATATCTGATCAAATCCTTTCAGTGAAATTGAATGGAAAGCCAATAGACATAAATCTTATACAAGTTTATGCACCAACAGCAGACAGTCTAGAGGAAACAATTGATAAATTTTACAACGAGTTAAATGAGGCACTTGCCCATGCGCTGCCGGGGCCCAAAAGGGGAGTAAAGAATAGCGGCGCTGTACCCTACCAGGCATGTTCGTAAGAGGCGAGAAAGGAGGGTTAGGCATGTGACTGGCTATCCCATACTGTAAAAAAATAAGCCGAAAAAACTTTACAAACATGAACAAGTCAAAGAAAGATAAAGTTAATCCGTCAACCAGGAAAGAGAAGGGCTCTCTATCTAAGAGACGTATGACGCAATCCGGAGAAAGCCATAAGGAGTCCGGGTTGCCGACTCACCCTTTGTCTACCAGGAACCTCCAGAATTGGCACCTGGAATGTTCATACCCTTAACGAACAGGGAAAAGCGGCACAAGTGGCAGCAGAAATGACTAACTACAAGATAGATATTCTGGGAATGTGTGAAACAAATTGGCTGGGAGCGGAGAGAATAAAATTGAATACAGGGGAGATGATTTACCATCAGGACACCAGGAACCAAGAGCACAACATAGCGAAGGGGTAGCTATAATGCTATCAAAGAATGCACAGAAGACACTAATAGAATGGGAGGCAGTGGGACCAAGACTGGTGAGAGCAACATTTAGAACAACCAAACACAAAATAAAATTACACATTATACAATGCTATGCACCAACCAACGATAAGGATGACTCAGTTAAAGATGATTTTTATACACAGCGACAATGTCAGATGGATGAAAGACGAGCCAAGGATATTATAATCTTGATGGGAGACCTAAATGCTAAGGTAGGATCAGACAACAGAAGCTTCGAAGAGATTATGGGAAAACATGGACTTGGAGATATAAACGAGAATGGAGAGATATTTGTGAATTTCTGCGCCCTTAATCAAATGAGCCTAGGAGGAACAATATTCCAACATAAAAGAATACACAAAGCTACATGGGTGTCACCAGATCATAGAACGAAAAATCAAATTGATCACATATGTATTAATAATAAGCTTAAGTCATCCTTACAGGATGTAAAAGTATATAGAGGGGCAGATGTAGCTTCTGATCATCATCTTCTGTTAGCCAAACTTAAAATTAAATTAAAAAGGTATACTACAACGAATAAGGGTAGAAAGTATTTCATTGTAGGGTTTCTTAAAGAACAAGGAATTAAAGATAAATTCTCAGTCACAATATCAAACAAATACCAAGTCCTCCAACAACTAGAAAATACAATAAATATAGAAGACCATTGGAAACAGGTAAAAAATATATGGAAAGAGACATGCGAAGAAACACTGGGGAAAAGAGAACGCCAGGATAAGGCATAGATGACAGCAGAGACCCTGGATAAAATTAAAGAAAGAAAGAACAAGAAAGCAGACATAAATAAAAGCAAAACAAGAAGTAATAAAGCCAAGACACAGGAAGCTTACACAGAGGTGAACAAAGAAGTGAGAAGATGCATTAAAAGGGATAAGAGGAAATATATAGATGAACTAGCTAAAGAGGCAGAAGAAGCAGCAAATAAAGGGAATATGAAAGAACTGTACAACAGCGCAAAGAAATTAGGTGGAAAATACAAACAGATCAACACCTTTATCAAAGATAAGAAAGGAAATCTGCTTAGTAATATAAGGGAACAAATGGAGAGATGGAAAGAGCACTTTGAAGAACTTTTGAACAGACCCGGCTCAAATAATCCTCCAGATATACTACCAGCAGAGGAAGAGTTACACGTTAACTGCGGAAAACCAAGCAAAGAAGAAATAATGAAAGCCATCAAACTATTAAAAGATGGTAAAGCCACAGGACCAGATGTTATTCCTTCAGAAGCCATCAAAGCAGATATTAACACCTCAACCAAGATGTTACATGATCTATTGGATAAAATTTGGGAGAGGGAAGAAATACCTAAAGACTGGAGAGAAGGTTATATGATCAAACTACCAAAGAAAGGAAGTTTACAGGAGTGCCCAAATTATAGGGGAATTATGCTACTATCAGTGCCAGAAAAAATATTAGGCAGAATCATTCTGGAGAGACTAAAAGAGGCTATAGAGAAACACTTGAGAGAAGAACAAGCAGGTTTTAGGAAGAACAATGTGCTGATCAAATAACTACTCTACATATAATAGTTGAACAAAGTTTAGAACTAAAATCCCCACTTTGTATTGGATTCATAGATTACGAAAAGGCATTTGATAGTTTAGACAGAAGAATGCTTTGGAAGTTGCTGAGTCATTACGGAATCCCCATAAAATTTATTAACTTGATAAAAACAATGTATGAAGGAACAAAATGTAGTGTGGTGCATGAAGGACAGCTTACAGAAGCATTTGAAATAAGAACAGGAGTAAGGCAAGGATGCCTTCTGTCTCCATTTCTCTTTCTACTAGCGATAGATTGGATTATGAAAATAACTCAAAACAATAGAAATGGGATCCAGTGGTCACTGACCAAACAACTTGATGATTTAGACTTTGCTGATGACATAGCTCTCCTATCACACAGCCATCAACAGATGCAGGATAAAATGAGTATATTAAATGAGAGATCACAACAGCTAGGACTAAAGATTAATAGAGATAAGACCAACATTATGAGAATTAATGGCAATAACCAAATAAAACTAGGAGAAATACCTCTTCTAGACGTACAATCTTACATATATCTGGGCAGTAATATAGATAGAGAGGGAGGAACAGAAAATGATACCAAAATAAGGATATCAAAAGCAAGAGGAGCTTTCATTGCACAGGGAAACATATGGAAATCCAAAGAAATTAGGCTAAATACAAAAATAAAAATTTTCAACTCAAATGTTAAGTCGGTCCTATTATATGGCTGTGAAACATGGGGAATAACAAAATTGACAATCACGAAGGTACAGACTTTCATTAATGGATGCTTGCGCAGAATAAAGGGATGGAAATGGCAGGACAAAGTCACTAACATGGAATTATGGAAATGTCTTTACAGCAAAGACGATGGCGATGGATAGGAAACACACTACGGAAGCCAACTGAGAGTATTACACAACAGGCCCTTTTTTGGAATCCCCAGGGGAAAAGACAAAGAGGAAGACCAAGGAATTCTTGGAGAAGACAGATCGAAGCAGAGATGAAGATGATGGGGAAGACATGGAATGATCTTAAAAGAATTGCAAAAAACAGAACGACTTGGAAAGTGTTTGTTGAAGACATATGCTCCACTGGGAGCTAAAATGTAGAAGAGAAAGAAGAAATGAGGCACTTCATAAATGCAAACCACATGAAAACACTAAAGTTCTAGGGGATTTTAACGCAAAAGTAGGAAAGGAAAGAGTTGAGGAAGTAGTTGGTCATTATGGCTTAGGCGAGAGCAATGAAAGAGGTGAGAAACTTATTGAATGGGCAAGAACACACAACATGATGATAGGAAACACCTGGTTTAAGCAACATCCAAGACGTCTGTGGACATGGAAAAGCCCAGGGGACAACGCACGTAATCAAATTGATTATATAATGATAAGCAATAGATTTAGAAACAGTCTGGTGTGTGTGAAAACTAGACCAGGGGCAGATTGCAATAGTGATCATGTACCAGTTGTGGTAAAGCTTAGAGTAAAATTAAAAAGAACAAAACGAGCCTCAGTTAACATCAAGTTAAATTTAGATTTACTAAAATCAGACAAGAAGCTGCAAGACAAATATAAAATCACAATTCAGAACCAGTACAATGCAATAGAGAAGATACAAAGCATTGATGAACAGTGGGAAATGCTAAAAGAGTCAATGCAACAAACATCAAAAGAGTTCATACCACCAGTGAGGACAAATTCAAGGAAGAAATGTATGACAGATGATATTTTGCAGCTAATGGATACAAGAAGAAGAAATAAAGAAAATAAAGATGAGTATAAGAGATTCATCATCATCGTCGTGTGCCTTCTCTGCAACGAAGGTTGTCTACCATGGATCGCCATTCTACTCCGTTTCTTGCTTTGATGGTGCAGGCTGTCATAGATTGACTTGACCATCTTTTGATGTTACTCGTCCATGTTAGTCTTGGTCTGCCTCTTTTACCTTGTATTTTTCCTTCCAATATTACTTTTAGTGGGCTGTTCTGTCTTTTAACATGCCCCAAAAATTTCATTTGTCTTGTCTTTATTGTATTTAGTAGTTCTCTTGTTATTTTCAGTTGTTTTAAAACTTTATCGTTTGTTATCTTTTGTTTCCATCCAGTTCTACCTATTCTTCTATAAATCCACATTTCAAAGGCTTCAATTTTCTGTTCTGTTTTCTTGTCTAATGTCCATGTTTCTGCACCATACAGGAATATTGAGAAGATGTAACATTTTGCCATTCTTAGTTTCAGCCCTGCTGATATTTGTTTTGTTGTTAGTATATTTTTCATGGCATTAAAATTACTTTTTGCCATACCTATTCTTTTCTTTATTTCAGTTTTGCATTTTCCATCATTGTTTATAGTATGTCCCAGATAGTTGTAACTCTGGACTGTCGCCAGATGTGTTCCCTCAACTGTGATATTTAATTGTAGGTCTTGAGAACTTTCATTGTTTATGATCATAGTTTTAGTCTTTTTGATATTCATTTCTAGTCCATATTTTTTGCTTGTTATGTTTATCACATTAAGCAATTGTTGTAGGTCTTTAGGATTTTCTGCTAGTAGAACAGTATCATCAGCATATCTCAGGTTATTGATTATCTTTCCATTAATGTTTAGGCCTGAGATCTCTGAGATGTTTTTAAAGATTTGCTCAGTGTATAGATTGAACAAGCTTAGTGATAGGATGCATCCTTGTCTTACTCCTCTTTTTATGTCCATGGGTGTAGAGTTCTCCTTGTTATATCTTATTATTGCTGTTTGCTCCCAGTACAAATTACATATTAGTTGTATGTCTGCGTCATCTAGATTTATATCCTTTAGGCAGTCTACAAGTTGGTTATGGTGTATTCTATCGAAAGCTTTGGTGTAGTCTATAAAGCAGGCATATATTGGTTTGTTTACTTCTATGTTCTTTTCAATCAATGTTCTCATGCTGAATATGACTTCTTTTGTACCACTGTTTTTTCTGAATCCAAATTGTTGCTCATCTAATTCAGTATTGATTTTATTCTGAATCTTTCCCTGTATAACTTTTAGTAAAATCTTTGTCACCTGGTTCATTAGGCTTATTGTTCTGAAGTCACTGCATTCAACTGCACCATTCTTTTTAGGCAATGCAATGAAAGTTGATGTTTTTAGATCGTTTGGTATGTATCCTGTATGGTATATGTCATTGCATATGTCTGTGATCACTTCGATGCCAAACTCTTCTACAGCCTGTGTCATCTCTATCTGTATATAGTCAGGCCCTGCTGCTTTTCCCTTTTTCATTGTTTTTATAGCTTTTTCTACTTCAGATTTCAGGATTTTGTAGTTGTATGTACATTTTATGTCTGGCTTTTTGTCCCTTTCGTCATGAAATAATTCTGTTATATATTCTATAAGAGATTAAATAAAGAAATTGTAGTAAAATGCAATGAAGCAAAAGAAGCATGGCTAAAAGAGAGATGCAACGAGATCAAATTGCAACAAAAAGGAGATGCTAAAGCTATATACAAACAAATTGAGGAATTAACAGGAAGAAAAACGCAATAAAAAACTGGATGTTTAAGATCAAAGAAAGAAGAACTGTTGATTGATCAAGAAAACATAAGGGAACGATGAACAGAATACAGATTAAGGATCTTTATAATGATGAACGAACGGAAGTAAATATTAAGGATAATGGAGAAGGACCAGAAATACTCAGAGAAGAAGTGGAAGACGCCTTGCGCAATATGAAAGCAGGCAAAGCTCCTGGACCAGATAATATAACTAAAGAAGAGATTGAAGCCATGGGTGATTTTGGAATAGAAATAATAACAAAAATATTGAATGATATCTACAACAGCGGATATATACCAGACGACATGCTCAAACCAATATTCATAGCCCTACCAAAGAAATCGGGTGCGATTGAATGCGATGATCATCGCACAATAAGCCTTATGAGTCATATGACTAAGATATTACTAAGAATCATCATGCGAAGAGTGCGAAACAAAATCAATCCAGAAATTAACGATGAACAGTGTGGTTTTGTTAGAGATAAAGGAACAAGCAATGCCATTTATATCATAAGATCTTTAGTAGAAAGAGCCATAGAGGTGAAAACAGATCTATACCTATGTTTCATAGATTACACCAAGGCATTTGACAAAGTAAAGCACCAAGAAATAATCAACATTTTAGAAAGCATAAACGTAGACAGCAAAGATCTAAGAATAATAAAGAACATGTACTGGCAACAAAGAGTGGCCATAAGAACTGGAAACCAATTGGGAATGTTTCAACAAATAAAACAGGGTGTTAGACAAGGTTGTGTGCTGTCACCAGATTTGTTTAATATTTATAGTGAGATTATTTTAAGATCCATAAGGGGCATGCCTGGAATAACAATTGTAGGTCATAATATAAATAATCTAAGGTATGCTGATGATACAGTATTAATCGCTAAGAGTGAAAATGAGTTACAAGAAATGTTGGACATTATAGTGAAAGAAAGCAGAAATAAAGGATTCAGCCTTAATAGCAAAAAGACAGAGGTAATGGTAACAACAAAGAAAAAGACATCACCTCAGTGCAAAATAAAGACAAGTGGAACAATATTAAAACAGGTAAATGAATTTAAATATTTGTGAACTTTGTTAACCTCAGATGGAAGATGTACAAAAAGAGGAGAGATGCAGAATGGCTCAGGCAAAAGCAGCTTTCCAAAAAATGAGGAAAATACTATGCAATCCATTTTGACAATAGAAACAAGAAAAAGAGTTCTTAAATGTTACTTAGAGCCAGTCTTAACATATGGATGCGAGTCAAGGACAATAGGACAAAAGACAAGAAAATCACTGGAGTCTGTAGAAATGTGGTTTTACAGAAGAATGTTGAGAATACAGTGGACAGCTAAGAAGAGTAATGAAAACATTCTGAAAGAGGCCAAAGGCAAAAAGAGAGCTAATTTCCAATGTTAGGAAGAGACAATCATCATTTTTTGGCCATGTAATGAGAAGAGAACAACTTGAATATATTGTAACAACTGGAAAAATTGAGGGACGATGAGATAGAGGGAAGTAAAGAGAAAAAACAACAGACAGCTTAAGAGAATGGCTTGGCAGAAGGTCAACAACAGAAATAATAAATAGCTGCCGAGATCGAAAGTTGTGGAGAGACATGATCACCTACACCACTAGGCCCGGTACTTGATGATGATAAGATGGAAGTAGTTGATATATATTGTAACAACTAGGAATAATTTAAGGAAGAATACAGGGAAGCAGAGAAAAACAAAAGATGCAAGACAGTTTAAGAGAATGATGTAATAGGAAATCAACAACAGAACTGATAAACAGCTGTAGAGAGTGAAAGTTATGAAGTGACATGTTCACCTGGCCAGAGAACACAATTTTTTATTTGTCATTTTTTAGTGAGTCATTTTCAGAGTTTGGATGAACTCTGAGGTCATGTCTGATTTACAAAAGGAATCAGTCTGAGTGAATCATGATTGCAGCAATATAAATCCCAGTCTCAGTGAGTCATGATTGTAGCAGAAGAAGAAGATTTAAGATTGAAAGTTAATTTCTGTATCCGAGATTTTTTCAGCCTACCTTATTGAAACCTCCAGACACAGATCTTAGGTTAGAGATATGACCTTGCAATGAATGACCTTGGTTCAATAAATTCATACTATCTTTGATCCTAATTTTATATGATGTCATCCATCTGAAAAGTTAAAAAAAATGTTTATTTTAAGAATGCATTCTCCACTGCTTGTCTCAATAACATTAATTCAACAGAGACAATCTGGTGTATATTTTGACACCTGGTGTTAATATGCTTAATAAGTTCACATTTTCGAACATGCCATATCACAGATTCATCTATGTATAATATGCCTTACACAAAAAAAGGTTTCAAGGATGAACCTTTATTTGTGTAAATCATACTAGACATACAGGAATCTGTGATAGTTAACTATAACAAGATGTAGTTATCAGTCTGAGTGTTGTTGTCATACTTTTCAAGCCACTGGTTACACTTGTTATGCAGCTCATTCCTGAGATCTTTCTCCTCAATGCTCCATATATCCCATGAGTCTAGTTCTTTTTGAAACTGTCTGTGTGGGTCAGCTAATCCAAGGCTGGTCATAACTTCAAGGACTGCTGATCTGAAATTTTGGACAGGCAAATAGCATTTACTCATCATGAACTTGAAAACTGTATTAACTCTCTGCTAGTTTAACCCTAGATTATGATACCATTGTAAAAATTACTGTATCAAAACACACATTCTTCCAAATTTGGCATTTTGCCATGGTCAAACAAATCCCCCCAACCCCCATCACTGGTTACCCCTGAGTACTGGATTTGTTTCTGTTAATGTAGGAATTTTTTCCCCCATTTCATGAGATACGATCTTGTATAATGAGAAAACAAATTGTCAACTTTCAAGAGTGACCTGGGAAATTTCCTTGAAACAACCTTTGTAACTTGGTAAACCTAGTAAATAATGTTATGAGGTTGCTGAACATACTGATGGACTTATAGCGACCATACCATAGATAGACATTGTAAGACGTCCGGTCCATGGGGTCAAATCATAAATCAAACAGAGCCAAGAAATCTGAGTCCCTGTATCTCATCTAGTGTGAACACATGACTGTGTTCAAAGAAATTACTATTTTTTGAGCACCTAATGTTACATTTCAAGAGCTGCGATAGCTCAGTGGTTAGTGAACTGGACTACCACGGACAAGGGGTAGGGTTCGATCCCAACCGACGGCTTCCGGGTTCACCCAGCCTTAAATGAGTACCGGATTTTTTTCTGGGAAAGTAAAGCAGCACGGGCGTAATACTGACCACATTACCCAAAAAATCACGTGCTGAAGGTCTGTAAAATATAGGGTCACTAACACCATATTTCCCTATACGCCACTTGGCGTGACGGGGGTACTTTACTTTACTTTAATGTTACATTTCAGTGGTAGTAATTGTTACTATCCATCTATCTATTGACCTTTTTAGCCATAGCCAGCCCATTGGGCATAAACCCAGATACTCTTTCTCTTATCTAAATTTTTATTCTAGCAGTTTTCAATCCTTCTAAAGATATTTTATCAAATCATGCCATTAGTCTTTGTTCTGTGCAAGCATCTCTATCTCATTGCGGGAGCTGATTCCTGTTGCTCTTGCCTCTTTGATCAATGTTCTTCTCAGTGTCTCTCTGGATCTTCCTCTTTTCCTCTTACCTGTTGTTTCCCACATGAGGGCTTGCTTTGTTATTTGTTTATTATCTGTCCTCATCACATGTCCAACATATGAACATCATCTTTTCTTCATTACTGAAGATATTAGTGGTTGGTTGGTGATTTCTCTAATTTCTTCATTTGTTTTGAATTCGTTCCTCGCTATACCAAGTATTTTTCTTAGACATTTATTTTCTAATGCATTCAACTTTGTTTCTATGTCTCTTGTTGTTTTCCAGCTCTCACATGCATATGTAAGGGTAGATAGTATATTTACTACATAATTTTTACTACAGTATCGTTAACATGTCAGCCACAGAGAAGTATCGTAATTAAGGGTTAGCAAAAGCTGGAAAACAACTAAAGAAGTGGAAAATAAATTTGATGCATTTGAGAACAAATGCCTCAGGAAAATAGTTTATATATCATGAAATGAATTTAAGACTAGTGCAGAAATAAGAGAAATGACAAAGCATCCTAAAAATATCATATACAGTCAAGAAAAGAAGGTAGTCAAATGTTGACCATGTGAAGAGAAGAGACAACAAGAGAGAGAATCTCAAAGTAAGCCCTCAAATTGGAACCAGAGGGTAAAAAAAATAGAGGCCCAACTAGAAGAACACTAAATATAACACTGATGTGAGAGGCAACAACAGCAGGTGTCAGTTCCCTCACCAAGACTGAACAACTCACCCAGAACAGGGTTGTGTGGTGAGATACAAAGCAGATAATGCACAAGGTCTGATGCTAAACAAAGATCATTGGACACAAAGAGTCTAAAATTTGTGCTCTATGTGACATCTTCGGCTCGAAAGGGCAATAGATAGATAGTTTAACAATCCATAACTGAAAAACAAAAATAGTATCTCATTATTTGACTGTCTGTATCTATTTATTTATCTAAATTAAATTTTTCAATTACTGATGCTCATCTTTATCAATCAATAAAATTTATCAACATTTAGAGTTTATAAAAGGAGCACTCAAAATGAATCTTTTTCAATAATCATCATTATCGAGGGCCATATTAGCAGGTGTAAGCAGTCATGTCATTTCACAATTCTGTCCACAGTCCATTGTATCAATTTCATTGTTGACTGTTTACTCTGCCATGGTGCCAAGCTATTTAATATCTCCTTTCTCTGTTATCTGTGATCTCTATTTCTCCTTATTTTGCCAGTTATAACAAAGTGTTCAACCTTTCCTCTTTTCATGATGTTCATTAAAAATGTTGATTGTTTCTTTCTGTTTCTTAGAAGTCCCCATTTTATATTTGCATCACTGAGAATTCACACGTTGGTCTTTTCAGCTGTTCAGGGAAGTCTCAACATTCTTTGAGAAACCTCATCTCTGAGGCCTCAATTCACCTTTTCATTTGTCTGTCTACTGTCCATTATCCACTTCCACAGGTCAGAATTGGCTTTATATAACACTGTTGAACCCTCTTTCTCACTTCTATTGACATAGACTTGTTGTACAAAATGTTTTTCATTTTTTATGAAAATCTATTTCTACCTGTGCTAATTTTCTCTTTTATTTCTGTCATGCATTTTCTGTCTGATGTTAATATTGTGTCCAAATATTTGATGCTTTGCAATTGTTTCAGATTTGTCCAGTTTATTTTTATATTGTATGATGGTGGTGGTTGTTTCCTCAATATGACCATTACTTCTGTTTTCTTACTGTTTAGGCTGAGACCTTTTTTGTTGCTTTCTTTCACTCTTATGTTTGTAATTTCTTGTAGTTCATTCTCCAGCTCTACTGTTTATAGTGTGTCATCCATATATTGCAGATTGTTTGTGTTACGTGAAAAGCTGTGAACACAAAAGTTTATGGAAAGAACAGTGCAATCAGAAATACTATTGGAATTCTACCAGCAACTGAATACACAGAGTAACAAAGATTAAAGTCTTTGAACATTTAATGCAGATAAACCCCTCAGCACCAATGCCAAGAGCTTATAACAACAAAATGAAACAACCCGGAGTTGGAGGTAGTCAAAGAAGAAGATGGATTGAGGGAGTTTACAACATTTAAAAAAATACAATATCACTATGTTCCAAGCCACAGAAAGTGCCCTTCATAGAAAACACATCATTGACTTAAGTTTGCTACCGACAAAAAGCAAAACAGGATTAAAAAAAACAAATAAGAAGTTTATGTTGTGACCATTGCCTTTAATTCCTTTTTTGTCTGCTATTGATCTCAGTGAGAACCAAATCCAATGACAGAACACAACTTTGTCTGACTCCTTGTTTTATATATTGGAATTTTCCTGCATGGTTTCCAGTACTTATGGCTAATTTTTGCCAATACAGGTTTTTTTATAGTTCTCAAATCCTTGCTATCAATGTTTAACTCTTTCTGTACGTTTTGATGCACCATGCCGATTTTGGTCCCATATCTTTAGCCACATAGTGCGTCATTCTCAGTTTGATTAGTGTAAATCATCTTCAAACCATATTCTTGATACATGTCTTGTATCATTTTGGTATTGGTGAAATCTAATACTTTGTTCATTTATCTAAAAATCTATATATAATGTGTTGTTAGATAGATATAAATATGTAGATTTATTTTTAAATCTATGAACAATCTTGTCTCTGAAATCTATTCCGTTGCTTCGATAAAAATCTTCTGTATGGAAAGAGTTAGTTTCTCCAATATATTAATTATTTCAGCACGCTTTACTTTGTCAAATACATTTGAGTAGTCTATGAAGCACATATATAGATCTTTCTTTACCTCTATACCTCTTTCTATCAGTGTTCTCTGGATGTATATTGCATTATTTCAATAATTAGTCAAATAAAACAGCAAACCTTTCCAAACCTACAATTCATAAATCCTTCTACTAAACAGATGCTTAATTAGTGACTAGTAAGAACACAGTAACACTTACCTGACATCCCTATCACCAATCAAGAACTGAACCATCATTTCAGCTACAATATCTTTTTCCTTAACTACAAAAGCTGCTAGGGCCTTTAAAGCTGACAGAATAAAAGCTTTCTGCTCTACCACAGAACAAACAGGAGGTGACGCTTGGTGGTTTAAAACTGCTACAAGGCTTCTGGCAACACTTAAAGTGACTGATTCATTCAGACCTTCCTCAATGTACACACACAGAATGGCATCTGTTATGCTCACTCTATCAATCCATTCAGCAATTCGGAGAAGCTTACTAATCATAAGGACAAAAGTGTCACTGGTCCAAGGCTTTGGCAAAGTCTGGTGTTAAAACAACAGTTTTAATGTTATACAACAAATAACATGAAACTTTATTAAGTCATTCAATACAGTTTATATTATTTACTATCTGTTCTTCAACAGTTCATCATCATCCCCATCATCATCAGTCTCATAACTTTGGCACTCACTGGAACAAAACTCTTAATATTTTCACAATTTTACTTCAAATTTTAAGCGCTGCTTTATGAGATGTGATGAAATGTTCACCCTGACCATTCTCTAATGTTATCTTCCTACTGCTTTCTCTGTATGCCTTGCCTTCTTTTGCATGGTACTTTACCCTGAAAAATGATGTTAGCAAGGCCTATAAATCATGTAACATACCAGTACAATTTCAATTGTTATGCTTTTACTGTAGATACTATAAAGATAGTAAGTCTTTCAATGGTCCTGTGGACTATTGGATTTTGTTGTACACTTCCACATTGGTGATATGCACTGTATCCACTCTGATCTGAGTACATGTTTGAACATTGCACCTTGTTCAGAGCCAATGGCCCAGTGTATCCGATTTCTGCCAGTATTTTATTTGGGGTTGCTATCTTTAGCCTTTTATTGTCCCCAATCTTCCTGCAAGGCAGCAGATTATCTTTTCTGTATGGTGATTCTGTCCTTAGATGGTCAGCCTTCCTGAGATTATGAACACCATCTGCCCGAGCTTGTGTAGAGTTTTCTCATAGGTGGTCTGATCTTTGGAGCTCTTGAGCACCACCTGTCTGTTTGATTAAGAAGAGGAAACAAGATAACAAGGCATTTAACCCCTGAAGTGGGGATGGATTAGTTCAGAGAGTGCACCACTCACTGGTGGGATCTGCATCTTCAATTAAAGGGTTCCATCTACTCCTGCCATTGGCCCCTCACCAAGGACCTGTTCAGATTGGGTTACCAGGAGTTAAGCTCCCGCTGGCATAGCTCCTTGGATCCCGGAGGCACACAAGCCCTCTAACCACAACAAGGTGAGCCTAATGTGGAGGGATATGATCTGTATAATATATGCACAATATCTTTCTGTACCATTTCATTTTCAGAGTCTGTATTCTTCTTTCATGATCAGAAGTGAGTGTCCATGTTTAACAGCAACAATTTAAAAAGATAACTTCTATACACCTTTCATATATATTTTAGGTGAACCTGTACACCAGACCAAAAAGAAAAACATACAAAAGGGGGGAAAAAGTACATGTCAATTTTAAGTATTAAATTTATAACAATAATTATTATTATTAAAAATCTTAAATAATATTTATAATAAATATTTATTTTATTATAATATTGTTCTTTATTTTTTTTATTTATTAATTGCATAATAACAGTTTCTTTAAGAAGTTGACTCAGAGAACGGATATGACATCGCTATATTGTGATTGTCAATTACTTTCAAATTTCACACTATGATAATATGTTTAACCCTAACTTTTAACTTTTTATTTAACTTTAAATTAAAGCTGAATTTTTTTATCCATTTTTATTTCAAACAAATATTATCCAATAAATTAATTATTAAACATTTAAAGATGCAGAGCTATTGACAGAAAAGAGTGATTTGACTAGCATTATTTATTTTTATGGCTAATGCCTTGGAATTGTCTTAGTGAAGATGCTTAGATTCCATTAAAAGTTTTAATCATTATTGACATTATTGTTTTGACGCGAATTAATAAATCGACAGATCACTTTGTAAAAAACTTTGCAAAAATGTAAAATTGAATGCTGTTTTGTATTAAGCAGTTCTGTTTAAAAAGTTTAAATTAATGCAGAATTAAAAAAATTCACTGTTTTTAAATCTGTACTAATAAATTAATAATATTTAAAAAAAATGAGGAAAGCACATCTACCACGCTCAATGGCAAACACAATATCCTGAAAACAACCACAAAACTCATAATTTTGCCAAAATATCAATAAAATACTTTCTTCACCCCTTGGGAACACTGTCTTCTTCTTCTTCTTCCTCTACCTTTCAGCTCCCTGTGGTGCATAGGTCTTCAACAAACACTCTCCAAGCCGTTCTGTTTCTTGCCATTCTTTTAAGATCATTTCATGTCTTCCCCATCATCTTCCCAATCATCTTCATCTCTGCTTCTATCAGTCTTCTCCAAGAATTTCTTGGTCTTCCTCTTTGTCTTTTTCCTTGGGGATTCCAAAAAAGGCCCTGTTGTGTAATACTCTCAATTGGCTTCTGTACTGTGTGTCCTATCCAGCGCCATCGTCTTCGATGTATCTCTTTATCCACTGGCATTTGACTGGTACATTTCCATGATTCTATGTTAGTGATTTTGTCCTGCCATTTCCATCTTTTTATTCTGCGTAAGCATCCATTAATGAAAATCTGTATCTTCATGACTGTCATTTTAGTTGTTCTACATGTTTCACAGTCAAATAATAAGACTGACTCAACACTGGAGTTGAAAATTGTTATTTTAGTATTTAACCTAATTTCTTTGGACTTCCATATGTTTCCCAGTGCAACAAAAGCTCCTCTTGCTTTTAATATCCTTATTTTGGTATCATTTTCTGTTCCTCCCTCTTTGTCTATATTACTGCCCAGATATATGTAAGATTGTATGTCAAGTAGAGGTATTTCTCCTATTTTTATTTGGTTACTGCATTAATTCTCATAATTTTAGTCTTATCTCTATTTATTTTCAGTCCCATCTGTTGTGATCTCTCATCAAGTATGCTCATTTTATCTTGCATCTGTTGATGGTTGTGTGATAGGAGAGCTATATCATCAACAAAGTCTAAATCATCAAGTTGCTTGGTCAGTGACCACTGGATTAAATTTCTGTTGTTTTGAGTTATTTTCATAATCCAATCTATGGCCAGTAGAAAGAGAAATGGAGATAGAAGGCATCCCTGCCTTACTCCTGTTACATATTTCAATTGCTTCTGTAAGCTGCCCTTCATGTACCACACTACATTTTGTTCCTTCATACATTATTCTTATCAGGTTAATAAACTTTGTGGGGATTCCATAAAGACTCAGCAATTTCCAAAGCATTCCTCTGTCTAAACTATCAAATGCCTTTTCATAATCTATGAATCCAATATAAAGTGGGGACTGTAGTTCTAAACTTTGTTCAACTATTATACGTAGAGTAGTTATTTGATCAGCAAATGATCTGTTCTTCCTAAAACCTGCTTGTTCATCTTTCAAATGTTTCTCTATGGCCTCTTATACTCTCTCCAGAATGATTCTGCTTAATGTTTTTCCTGGCACTGATAGTAGCATAATTCCCCTATAATTTGTGCACTCCTGTAAACTTCCTTTCTTTGGTTGTTTGATCATATAACCTTCTTTCCAGTCTTTAGGTATTTCTTCCGTCTCCAAATTTTTATCTAATAGATTATGTAACATCTTGGTTGAGGTGTTAATATCTGCTTTGATGGCTTCTGAAGGAATTTCATCTGGTCCATGGCTTTCTATCTATCTATCTATTGACCTTTCGAGCCGTAGCCGGCCCATAGGGCGTAGACCAAGATACTCCTTCTTCTATCTGAATTTTTGTTTTAGCAGTTTTCTTTTAAAGATATTCTATCAAATCTCGCCATTTGTCTCTGTTCTGTGCAAGCAGCTCTATCATTGAGGGAGCCGAATCCTGCTGCTCTTGCCTCTCTCATCAATGTTCTTCTCAGTGTCTCCCTGGGTCTTCCTCTTTTTCTCTTACCTGTTGTTTCCCATATGAGGGCTTGCTTTGCTATTCGGTTATTATATCTTCTCATCACCCATGGCTTTACCATTTTTTAAAAGTTTGATGGCTTTCATTATTTCTTCCTTGCTTGGTTTTCCACAGTTACCTGGTAACTCTTCTTCTGCTGGTAGTATAAAAGGAGGGTTATTTGAACTGGGTCTGTTCAAAAGTTCGTCAAAGTGCTCTTTCTATCTATCCATTTGTTCCCTTATATTAAAAAAACGTAAAGTACCCCCCATCATACCAAGTGGCATGTAGGGAATATGGTATTAGTGACCATAAATTTTACAGACCTTCAGCACATGATTTTTGGGGTAATGTGGTCGGTATTATGTCCGTGCCGCTTTACTTTCCCAGAAAAAAATTTGGTACCCATTTAAGGCTGGGTGAACCCGGAAGCCGTCGGTTGGGATCGAACCCTACCTCTTGTCCTTTGTAGGCCAGTTTACTAACCACTGAGCTATTGTGGTTGTTCCCTTATATTACTAAGCAGATTTCCTTTCTTATCATTAATAAAGGTATTGATCTGTTTGTATTTACCACTTAATTTCTTTGTGTTGTTGTTTAGTTCTTTCACATTCCCTTTATTTGCTGCTTCCTCTACCTCTTTAGCTAGTTCATCTATATATTTCCTCTTATTCCTTTTAATGTATCTTCTTACTTCTTTGTTCACCTCTGTGTAAGCTTCCTGTGCCTTGGCTTTATTACTTCTCATTTTGCTTTTATTTATGTCTGCTTTCTTATTCTTTCTTTCTTAAATTTTATCCAGGGTCTCTGCTGTTATCAATGCCTTATTTTGGTGTTTTCTTTTCCCCCGCATTTCTTCGCATGTTTTTTACCATATATCCTTTACCTTTTTCCAATGATTCTCGATATTTATTGTATTTTATAGTTGTTGCAGGACTTGGTATTTGTTTGATATTGTGACTGCAAATTTGTTTTTAATTCCTTGTTCTTTAAGAAACCCTACATTGAAATACTTTCTACCCTTATTCATTGTAGTATATCTTTTTAGTATAAGTTTAAGTTTGGCTAGCAGAAGATGATGATCTGAAGTCACATCTGCTCCTCTACATACTTTCACATCCTGTAAGGATGACTTAAACTTATTATTAATACATTTGTGGTCCATTTGATTCTCCGTTCTATGATCTGGTGACACCCAAGTAGCTTTATGTATTCTTTTATGTTGAAATATTTTGGGAACACTGTAGGGTACCATATATCTATTATTTTATCTTTGGGTTTTGCCCTACTTCTTGATGAAAAATGACCCGCTCAATCTTAAGGCTAAGTTTTCCAGGTTATATTAGACCACAATTGCGATCCAAAAATGAATGGACTGGCCGCTGAAGCTCATGTTCGTAGAATTGTATTGCAAAATTATTTTCCTAATCTTTCACTTGATGTGTATATATATATGTGTATATATATGTATGTATATGTGTGTGTATATATATATATATATATATATATATATATATATATATATATATCTATTGTCCTTTCGAACCGAAGACGGCACATAGGGCAGAACCACAATCTCAAAAACAGAAATCTTTGCGTGCCAAAATGGCACATATTGCAGAGATAACTTCTAAAATCTATGGCCTGTTTCCATAACAATGCTTTTTACAATGACAGCTTGTCAAGCCATCGATGAACCTCCTTAGTCTCCTCTTACGACATGCCTGGAAGGTCACAGTGTAACTATTCTTTACATCCCACATAATGAGGCCCTGGTAACACACGGGATATATATATATATATATATATATACACATATACATACATATATATATATATATATATATATATAAAGTAACACTATAGTAATCATAAGACCTCCATATCTCCAGTTAAATGTGCTAAAATGCATGTCCCTTCGATCATTCTCAGTAACTTCCTGACTAGAAAAAATTGGATTTTGTTGATTACGGATGCAGCCGAGCATACATTTTTTATTTAAAATGTTCTGTGTACATAAATTTGAAGGAGGAAAAAAGTGGAGTTTCACAAAAATAGTCTTTACACATATTAATGGGATGTACGGCCATATTATAAGAAAAACGAATTAAAAATGTACTGAATACGAGTTACCTGTACTATATAGGGAGGTGCCATCTCCTCTATAAAGAACAAGGAATTAAAGACAAATTTGCAGTCACAATATCAAACAAATACCAAGTCCTGCAACAACTAAAAAATACAATAAATATAGAGGATCATTGGAAACAGGTAAAGGATATATGGTAAAAAACATGCGAAGAAATGCGGGGGAAAAGAAAACACCAAAATAAGGCATGGATAACAGCAGAGACCCTGGATAAAATTTAAGAAAGAAAGAATAAGAAAGCAGACATAAATAAAAGCAAAACGAGAAGTAATAAAGCCAAGGCACAGGAAGCTTACACAGAGGTGAACAAAGAAGTAAGAAGATACATTAAAAGGAATAAAAGGAAATATATAGATGAACTAGCTAAAGAGGTAGAGGGAGGACGTGGCCGTGGGGCTAAAACCACTGTTCCGCTGGCTGCAAAGCCGGCATACAGTGTTCGAAGCCCACAGTAGACAGAAAGGATTTTTTCTATCGGGGGTGAAATAAAAATCCTGAGTCTCACATGTCGTGGCGACTGCTTGAGCAAACGGGCTTTATCCCTCTGGTTCTATCATTGCCCCTTGACATACACCAGCAATGGTACTATGTGTCATAAAGATAGTTAGTTATAGTTGTATTATATAGAAGGTATGTTTCTGTCATAACATAAACCATTATGCTTATCTTATGTCATTTTTTCTTGACTTAAAATATTATCTTTACAATTCTTTACAAATTTATTCTGTTCAGAAACAGTTTCAGCTAAAGGTATTCAATAAACCTCAACTTCCTTTTTCTTTTCATTTCCCCCCCCCCTTCTATATTTTCCAGTTTAAATAAATAATATAGTTAATATCACATCTAAATACTTACATTTTCATTACAATTTGGAAAGTATTTCAGGAACCATTCCATTGTAACATACTTTTTGATAAAGTCAGGCAGTGGTGTAGTAGATGGAGCTGGAGTAGGTGGTCTGGGAAGAGCTATGGTTTGAAGCTTGATCTCAGGATGGCTAATAAGCTTAACAACAGGTTTAGTCAAGACTGTAGATGGATGCTTCATTTTTTGGGGAGGTGGAGCTGGTTTTGGTATATCCTCAGTCTCTGTCTGATAACAAAAATATTAATATAATCTCAGTGACAAAATATTCTTCTTCTTCTATTTTTCCTTCTATGCCATTCGTGTCAAGGGGAGATGAGGTCTGCGATTCTATGCTCTTCTGTTGGCCTCTTCTGGTGATATCCCTCCTAGTGACTCTAGTCTCTAGGCTCTAGACTCTTTATCCATGTCTTTCTCGGTCTTCCTCTTACTCTGGTGTTTTTGTAGTGTTTTTTTATGGCTCTTTGAGTCATTGTTAGTAGTGACAATTTTTTCAAACCTTTCAGTCTTTCAGTGGCCACCCTGTACAACTAAAATGTGTTTAGGTGATAACTACCTACTATTATCAAAGTGCATAACTCTGAAAAGAGGAACAAAGTTGTAGAAAAGAGAAAACAATACCTGCACGACACTTTTCAAAATTAAATATCCATTTATAATATGAAGATTAATTGAACCAACAATAGACTCTTGATACTCCATGCATACAATGAAGTTTGATAGAATAATTGTCACTGGTTATTACTTTCACTTATAAAAACAAAGCATTCTCAAACTAAACACATTTTATTTTCAACTTCTGTACTTGGCATGAAACCAAGAACACATTTCAAGAACAAAAGTAAATCAGCATATTTTTAAATTAATTGCACGTTTCATTTGTCAACTTCCAGGACACACAAAATAAATCTCAATCTTCAACATTCTAATCAATGACATATGTTAATAGGGGCAAAAATTAACATATGTTCTCTGTTTTGTTTACAGCTAAATTAAAAGCTTACAAGAACCATTTCAACTGCATTTTGATTTTCAGAAAAAGTGAAAATAGAATTTGAAAAATATTAAAACAAATATTCTAAAATAATTAATATAAAACAGACAATCACTTGAAAATAGAACAGATTTCCCCCATGCCCTTCCCCCCCCCCCCCCCAACCACTACCCCACACACAAAAAATAAGCTATGCAGTAAAGCTTAGAATGGAAACATCACCTGATAATGAATTTATAGAAAAAAATCTTCATAAAAGACCACTTTGAAGTAATAATGAGATGCTGCCATCTACTTTCATGATTTCCAAGTCATAATACACTACTCACTCACACAAATTCTCACTCATATAAACACTTACACAAACACTCACTTTCATACAAAAATTCACTCAAGCAGACACACATTACACTTACTCAAACATACACACACATTCACACAAACATTCACACAAATACCCACACAAATATTCATTCACTCACTCATTCATTCACTCACCCACTCAGTCACCCACTTTCTCAATGACAGAATTAACAGAAAAGGATAATAAAACTTTTCACTAACTTTCTCTGGAGAAGGTGTATTGATGATTCCTTGAAGTTTAGACATGAGAGATGATTTTCCCAATTGTCCAGGATGACTAATTATGGTGCCACTTTGTTCTTCATCATTCTCTACATCTTCATCCATCACATATGTTTTCTTTCTTTTTTCTTTTTGACTTTTCCCAGCTGTTTTAGTTGGTGGAACTAAATTAAATTTTAATAGGAGAAAAAAGTTACAAATGACCAAGAACAGTTTATTAAAAATAAACAACTCACATTTTAAATAAATTGTATGTTTTTATTGTATGATGGTTGTTGCATTGGTCTATGATGTCAAATATATTATGGTATTGAACAAGTAATGATGATGATAGGAAACTATATATAGCTTTGCAACAGGAGGCAATCTTATCATCAGAAGGAACCACATTGTGTTTCAACCTTCATGCTCCTTGACACTCTATGGGAAGGCAGACACACTTATCTATGACCTCAGGTGTAGGTCTCCTGTTGCATTCTCAGCCTGAAAGCTCATGAAAAGTTCTTTCTGAACATATCTGTTTGTACTTCTAGTTTATATTGGTGGAACTGTAGGCTGCACACAACTTTCTGATCAAAACAACAGTACAAATTTAGCTGCAAACTACCTGTCACCACCCTACCCTACTTGATAATACATACTGATATTGCGATTGTGATATAATGGCCTTTAAATAAATTGGCATTTCTAGGTTTCACTTAAAAATGTGATGGTTGCATGACTTATGCATAAAAATCCAGCCACTTTGTGACAAACAATATGATTTGATAAGCATGGAGTATTTCCTGCGATTGTCATTCAGCCATAATAAACCCTGAAATGTCGGTTGAATGCTGTTATCTGATACTCTAGCCAATTCCACCACATCTTATAACATTAATCTTAACCTTTTGTATGTTTTACACCCCAGGTTTCACTTTTTTGAGTTCATCTGCAATTCAGAATATTATTGGTCAATCTATTTCTGCTGTTTGTGGAATGACAAAAGTCAATTCAGCAGAAATAAACTCAAGATACAACAAAGCTTGTCAAATCATTGGACAGCTATCACCACTATTGTCTAACAAGGAAATAACCCTAGAGGCAAAATGGGCACTCTACAATACAATCTTCATCTGAATGTTAGCTACCAATGCTAGTCCTGGACCCTAGATGCAAGAACAATAAGAAAAACAACTGTTACCATGTTACCATGATGAAATGTGTTAGACAAATGACAGGAAACAGTCTGAGAGATAAGATTAGAAATGAAGAACTAAGAAAAAAGATAGGAATAATCCCCACCAAAGAATACATCAGTCTGAGAGATAAGATCAGAAATGAAGAACTGAGAAAAAAGCTAGGAACAGCCGCTGCCATAGAATGCATAAAGAAACAACAGATAAAATGGTTTGGCCATGTGACATGGCTGAAAGATCAAACAAGCCTTCAACAAACATGTGAGAATACCAGACCCAATGGTCGACCTCGAAAAAGATGGATGGATGGAATATTAGAAGCACTAGGAAACATAACAGCAGCAGTGGTGAACAGAAGAGCAAAAGACAGCAAATTACATCTCCCCTCGACGCTGAAAGGCAAATGAGGAAGGTTAGAACACAATAATACAAGAAGACAAGAATACATAAACAACAGATAAAATTGTTTGGCCATGTGTTAAGGTAGAAAGATCAAAACACAATACAACGAGCCTTTAATAAACATTGTGAGAGCACCAGACCCTAGGGCCGACCACACAAAAAATGGATTGATTGAATATTAGAAACACTAGGAAACAATAACAGCAGAGGCAAACAGTATAGCAAAAGACTGCAAATTATATCACAAAAGACTAGAAATTATATCTCCCCTTGACATTTAAAGGCAAATGAGGAAAGAAAGAAGTAGAAGAAGATTGTTTCATCTATATGTTTGTGCCATCACATCTCCTCTATTACATAACTTTGTATTCACCCTATTTCTTGTAATGAATATTCCACTGCCAACAAAATGCTTGTTAGTTGTTTCAGCAATAGTTTTCAATACTTTTCTTTGAAACCCTTCTTTCAGCCCTAGCTGCTTTAATAGGTCATATGAGAACTTAACCCTAGATTACGATACTGTAGTATAAATTACTGTACCAAAACACAAATTATTGACAATTAAAAATGTTGCCATGGTCAAACATTACCCTCCTTTGTGTACCTTCCTAATTACTACTTCCAGTGATCACTGTGTGTTGGATTTTTTTCTATTGATGTAGAATTTTTTTTTTATTTTGTGAGATATATCATTTTTGTAACAAAAACAAAATCGCCACTTTAAAAAAAAAATGTGTAGTTTTTTCTTTTTTTTTTCTTGCTGTGACAAAGCAAATTTTCTCAGTCGGCAGCAGGCATCAAACAACCCTTTGTGACATGGGAAACACAGCGAATAATTCAGTTCTCTGAACTAAGAAGTGGCCTAACATAATGACGAGCTTACGCATACAATATTGGTAGACATTGTTACACATCTGTTCCATAAGGTGGAACTCAGTCATAATCTTATCAACCTGAGTCAGAAATTTTAGTCCCCATGTTTTTCCTAGTGTGAACACATGACCATGTGTCAAAAGTTCAGAGAAAATACTATTTTTTGAGCACCTAATGTTACATTTAAGTGGTAGTAATTGTTACCACGGTATTGTAAATGGGAGAGTTATAAATAGGTATCATAATTAAAGGTTAATAGGACATATAACTAGTCAAAATAAGGAAAACTAAAGTAGGTCATTATTTCAGTTTTTGTTGGTATTATTAGAAAATGGGGTGACCATGACATTGTTGGATGTAGGTCTGAATCATGGTAAGGTCAATAAGTTTTTTCTTTCCATAAAGGGTGAAATAAATACACCATAACACCTTGTGGCAACTTCACAGAGCAAGGGGATTTAATTTCCCAACTCTATAGTCCTCTCTGAAGAACCCAGAAATGGATGAGACAAATACCATAATGATGTAACAATTGTTTTTTCATTTCTATTTTTAAACATCACACTATTATTTTTGCCATTATCCTAATCTTGTTTTAATAAGTTACTTTTCATTCTATATAGTTTATATGTGAAAAGTGCAACATAACTGCTGGGCAATACTTGACTACTGGTTGACATATACTATTTTTAATGTTAAAAATTTGACAGCTGGCATTAATTTATTTTGCAGTACATTTATAATTTTGAACACTTTAAAACTGCAAGATATAGATAAAATATTAAGAAGGCTAAAACTATGATAATAAACAGAGTTAACACACAAACTTACAAGTCAATATCAAGTTAAATGGAAAGAATCTAGAGATAGTTCAAGAATATAGCTATCTTAGACAGATCTTAATGAAACAGAAACAGGCAACAATAGTTGACTGACAACATCAAAAGATGGACAGAAGAACCTATGATAGCATGTATCATCAAGGCAAGAAACTGAGGGAAATGGTGCTCCATGGTAGATGATTTTCAATGTGGAGATTACATTGTTACTTTTATTACACTTATTTTCATTTTTTCATACATTTAGCACAGCCTTAAGAACAGAATATGACAGTGACTCATCAGTAAATATGAAACATTACACAGTTTGACATCCAAATAATATACAGGTTTTATCAAAGAATAAGAAGTATCGACTCTCAATATAAATAGCTTGAACGAACCCACATCAAACATCAATATCAAGATATCAAAATATTATAGCGTCATCAACACAACATAAATCAAAACAAACAATTTTAGTTGTTCAGTAAATACTTCTTCACTAGAGCCCAACCTGCAGAATCCCCCTTCCTCCGCAGAGACTTTTCTGACAGAACACTGTCTTTATCCAATTTATGCTTCTTTTTTACATCAGTCTTATCATCGTCTGTAAGGTCTACCTCAAGCACACGAGATAAGTGATCATCATCATCATCATCAGTAAAAGTTCTGGGTGTCAGCTCAAAATCTTCTATATCCAGACCAGTTCCTTGTTTCTGTTTTAGAATCAGAAAAAAAGTCTGTAAGCAAAGGGCATTTGTGATCAGAAAAAAAGTCTGTAAGTAAAAGGTATTTCTTCATCTTCTTTCCTTCCTCATTTGCCTTTCAGCGTCGAGGGGAGATATAATTTGTGGTCTTTTGCTCTTCTGTTCGCCTCTGCTACTGTTATGTTTCCTAGTGCTTCTAGTATTCCATCAATCCATCTTTTTCGTGGTCGACCATTCTGGTATTCTCGCAACGTTTATTAAAGGCTCGTTGTGTTGTGTTTTGATCTTTCCACCGTGTCACGTGGCCAAACCATTTTATTTGTTGTTTCTTTATATATTCTATGGTGGGGGCTATTCCTAGCTTTTTTCTCAGTTCTTCATTTCTGATCATATCTCTCACACTGTTTCCTGTCATTCGTCTGACACATTTCGTCTCAGTAGAGGTTATTTTTCTTATTGTTCTTTGCTACTAGGGTCCATGACTGGTATTGGTATCACAAGGTTGGGATGAAGATTGTATTAAAATTTGTATTTTAATTTAATAATAGAAAGGGTATTTGGGATCAGAAAAAAGTCTGTAAGTAAAGGGTATTTAGGATTATTAAAAAAGTCTGTAAGTAAAGGCTTTTTGGGATCAGAAAAAAAAAGTCTGTAAGTAAAGGGTATTTAGGATTATTAAAAAAGTCTGTAAGTAAAGGCTTTTTGGGATCAGAAAAAAAAGTCTGTAAGTAAAGGCTTTTTGGGATCAGAAAAAAAAGTCTGTAAGTAAAAGGTATTTGGGACCTAAGAGTGCCCATGACCACTGGCACATTTGTGAATGATGTTGGTCAGTATCAAACCAGGCCACTTTAATTTCCCATGGATAATCTCCAGTACCTATTTCTTTTTAGATTGGGTAAACCTCACAGGCATGTCAGTTTGAAAAGAAAAGCTTAGCCACACTTAGGAACTAAGTCTGAACCCCCTGGTCAGCATACAATTCACTGACCCCTTCATAGTAGTCGCCGTTTAGGAAAATGTTGGATCTCAGAAAGTAAAAAAAAAAAAAGTAAAGTACATCCGTCACGCCAAGTGGCGTATAAGGAAATATGGTGCTAGTGACCCTATATTTTACAGACCTTCAGCACATGATTTTTGAGGTAATGTGGTCGGTATTACGCCCGTGCTGCTTTACTTTCCCAGAAAAAAATCCGGTACCCATTTAAGGCTGGGTGAACCCGGAAGCCGTCAGTTGGGATCGAACCCTACCCTATGTCCTTTGTAGTCCAGTTCACTAACCACTGAGCTATCGCGGCTCCCTAGATCTCAGAAAGAATATTTTAAATGCTGGTTAATCATACAGCAATTATGATCTGAATACAAGAATTAGAGCAAGAATTAACATAACTTTCATATATAATTACAAATAGGACAAGCCACTGTGCACAATGGCAAAGCTAATCACACTATTATGATAAGTTTATATTTGTCAATCACTTCATATTTTAGGAATATGATTCCTTTTCAATTTAATAATAACTGATAAGAGAACTTTGCAAAACTATTTCCAGCTGCTCTATTATGCTCTTCTTATTTGTACCATGAGAACATTTGATGACAAGACTATATTTTTCACTTGAAGCTTATAGTACAAAATCTACTAGACTGGCAATGTAAACAAATTAATTTTTTAACCATCATGCTAATGCAGAATATGTGGATATATTGATGTTAAGTCAAGCTATTTTTAAACAAACTTATTTAAAAATCATCTTTTGTTGCAAGATCAAATAAATGATTTTAGTCTTACTGATATAAGTAATCTAAAAAATAAAATATAAATCATTGTCTTCATTGTACAGTGAAACAATTAAAACATTGTTATATGTAATTTGTCACTTATGTATTTGAATTGGAGACCCTTAGATGCTTAATGATCTAATATGGATCCACTCTACCATCTCCTACAGACACCATCATCATCATCATCATCAAGTACTGTAACCTGCTGGGATAGGTGATCATGTCTCTCCACAACTTTCTATCCCAACAGTTATTTTTCATTTCTGTTGTTGACCTTCTGCCATTCTCTTAAGCTGTCTGTTATCTTTTCTCTTTGCTTCTCTCTATCTCTTCCTTGCAGTTAACCATTAAATCCAAAGACATCACTTGATATTTTTTTTTTCCTTCATTCGCCAGCTTTGACCTCTGACGAAGTCCCTAGAGAGTAGGAACTTAATTTTGCGTGTTCCATCACCTGATATAATTTTAATAATATATTACTTGTGAACTAAGAGACAAAATTATCATCTAAGACAGAAAATTTGGAGGAGGAACATATAAATAGAGAGCAAATATTAAGCTCTATAAGTTTAGTTAAAATGTATTAAAAGAATAATAGTTTTGAAAGATAAAAATATGAAATCCAACACCTGTGTAGGATGTCTTAATTGCAACTGAACGCAGCATTTCTTTAATGGTTTACCACTAAAACACTTGTTCCTCCAGTGGAAACCAACACATATTCAAGCTATCCTGTAGGAACTCACAGCTACTGTACACTAAACACTCAACGAACAACAACCCAAACATTTTGTGTAGGCACCCACAGTCAGTGACAGAGATCAGTAGTGAGGAGCATTAGGCAGATGTGTCACAACAATTAGGCTCTACACATTCAAAATACAGCAACATTTCTTCAATTTCTCATACAATAAACGTAATCCTGTTCCTTTTTCATTGTAATATTTTAATTGGTGTTATAATTATTGAGAAAATGTTGAGTTTGGTAGTGAGTGAGACACCCTGTATAAATCATAATGAACTATCCAAATGAAATTATAACTTACTTTGTAAATACTACGGATCTCTGCTAATTGTTTTGAAGTCAAGTCAGGTGGTTTGTATGGTCTCAACTCCCAAGGCACTTCTTTTGGAGCAGGGGGTGGGTATAGAATTTTAATAAGCACTGAATTTGGGAGGAAGCCTGATGGAGCAGAGGGATAGCATTGATGCAGGAATGTTGATGGATTATCCTCCAATAATTTCTGTCCAAGTTCTGAGAAAAAACCATAAGCCGCCTCCTCTGGCTGATACTTGTCACCTATGAAATGAGACGCATAGTCATAAAAAAACATGTTTTTAAAGTGATCTATCTGTTTCTTAAAAAACTTGAAAATTCTTGGTGGTTATCTCATGTAATACCTAGAAAGAGGTCCAACTTCCTGTTGAAAGCTTTTTTCTCATCAACACAGTTTTAAGACCTAGGATATAAAAATGGAGAATAGATTCTTTGGAACTGAAGTGTGGAGTGATATAGTGCTGGGTATATCACTCATAGAGATAATGAACAAATATAAGCACTAATACTACATTTCCTAAACAGTGCTGATTAACTATTTTTAAATTTTAGATAGTACAGTTAACTCTTTCTGTACATTTCATTCAGCTGGTGTCACATCTATTTCAGGCAAATCTGTTTTGATGCACACTGCGTCACTCTGCATCTAAATTTATTCCATGTAAACAGTATTACACATTTTTAATTAGCTATTATATATAGTTTCTTGTTACATTCTTCATTGGAGAGTTCCTTCTTCCATCTATACACAGTGTTTATAAAAAAATCAAATGTCATTTTTAGTGTGATTACCCATTTGGATTAAATAAAGTTTAAATAAAATACTTTCATGCTTCATCCAATCCAGATTTTTGAAAATCTCTTTTGGATGTTATTGAGTTATTTGCGGGTCATTATCATTTCACTCTGAACATGTCCATAAGTGCTCAGCAAGTCTCACAGTGTCCAGCGACTGACAGTTCTGTGTTGGTTGATAAGTCTTCTTACACGCCCACTAAGTTTCTTGTTTCTTGCTGTGCCCATCTTAACTCTCATCTCTTTCATCTATAGGAGTAACGTGGATTCATGGTTGTTTTGAACAGCAGAGAGTGGTCTTACTCTTTTGGGAATTTACTTTTGTAACTCTTTCATACTGGTGCTATTAGAAGTAGTTTCAATGTGTTTTTAATTGGTTCAATCGTGTGTTATTCCAAGCGATTGAATTTTCACTGATAAGAAAATGGCTTCCTTATAAATGTAACTAATGATTTACAGTTGTACATGCCTCACAATTAATTCAATCATGAATTGCTGTTAAAAATATAGAAGATGTATTTATCCACCACATGGATGGAATTTCAGATTCAGATTTTTTAATTGAGAGATAATATTGATCATCAGAACATATATGGGTAGATAAGATAAGGTGCTCTTGCCCATTCTTTCTTCTAGCTCCAGAAATAGTAGGTTACCTCTTTCCTAACCACTAACCGACACAACTGCTCCACTTATGAAGGCATCTATCTATCTATTGACCTTTTGAGCTGTAGCTGACCCATAAGGCGTAGACCAAGATACTCCTCTTATCTGAATTTTTGTTCTAGCAGTTTTCAATTCTTTTAAAGATATTTGATCAAATCTCGCCATTTGTCTCTGTTCTGTGCAAGCATATCTATCTCATTGAGGGAGCTGATTCCTGCTGCTCTTGCCTCTCTCATCAATGTTCTTCTAAGTGTCTCTCTGGGTCTTCCTCTTGTCCTCTTACCTGTTGTTTCCCACATGAGGGCTTGCTTTGCTATTCGGTTATTATCTCTTCTCATCACATGTCCAACATATGACCATCGTCTTTTCTTTATTACTGAAGATATTAGTGGTTGATTGGCGATTTCTCTAATTTCCTCATTTGTTTTGAATTCGTTCCATGCTATACCAAGTATTTTCCTTAGACATTTATTTTTGAATGCGTTCAACTTTGTTTCTATATCTCTTGTTGTTTTCCAGCTTTCACACACGTAAGGGTTGATAGTACATTTGATTTGAATAGTCTAAGTTTTATGTTTGTGCTGATGAGTTTTGATTTCCACAACTTTTCAAGGCTTCTGAAAGACATTGCTGCTTTAGCTATTGTGATTATAATTTCTTTGCTTGTATCCCCTTCTCGATCAATGTGACTTCCAAGATAGATAAAGTGATCGATCTCTTCCACTGGTTTGTTTTCCATGTATATTTTGTCATCTGTTGGAATTAAGCTTTTCATGACTTTAGTCTTTTCATGATTGATCTCGAACCCAATTTTGCTGGCTATTGATGATAGTTCATTTGTGTTTTCCTGCATCATTTTTACCTGACTGCTGATGAGAACTATGTCATCAGCAAAGTCGAGGTCCTCCAAATGGTCTCCTTGTATCCATTCGATGCCTTTATTACCAGTGCAGCATTTCTTCATTATAAAGTCCATAACAATTCCAAATAACAAGGACGATAAAATACATCCTTGTTTAACCCCAGTTTCTATTGGGAAACATTCGCTCAGTCTTTCCTCTGTTCGAACTGCACATATGTAACCATCATACATGTCTTTAATAATATTTATGATTTTTGATGGTAAGCCATATTGCTTCAGAATTTTCCACAAAGAATCTCTATGGATACTGTCAAATGCTTTTTAGAAGACAATGAAGTTAAGTACAAAAGGTTTTTGCTTTTCAATGTGTTCCTCCAATATAAGTCGTAGAGTAAAAGTGTGGTCAAGGCAGCTTCTCCCTTTTCTAAACCCAGCCTGTTCTTCACGCATTACTGTACCTATTGAATCCTTTATTCTATTTAGGATGATTTTGCAGAATAACTTTGAAGCAACTGACAAAAGTTTCATGCCTCTCCAGTTGTTACAATCTCTAAGACTGCCCTTTTTTGAAATCTTAACAATGATTCCTTTTTTCCATTTTCCATGAAGGCAAACCTGACTGCTAAAATCTACACACTGGCTCGGACCAAGTACGGTTGAATATTTTAAAGTAAAGTAACGACTCTGTATAAATATTCACCAATACTTGTATTAAATTATCTAGAAGAAGCTTCATCATTACTTCCTTCGATTATGATGTGGTATTTTATTTGTTTTTGTAGATACAGGAGTTGCGTTTTCGAAGTAAATGTGTGTTTTTTCTGACAAGCAGTGGCCATGTGACCACACAATTTCTTGTGCATAAATTCATTATTTGTGGATATAAATTCATCAAGTAAAGTGTTTTATGAAGTTTGAAGAACTTTGGATTAGTTTGTGTTTAATTTCAAAAAGAATGGATAGTAACATGATCCTAGTCAGAGAAAAATAGGAGTACGTGAAATATAATATTTTTAATAGAAAATTATCTGCCTTTGAATATTTTAATACTGTATAATATATTTTTTCCTTCAGATATCACCAATATAATGCTGTTTTCATTTTCTTCAACCATTTTCCTTTCCGGTGATGTATAACATGTACGACATTTATTTATATTATTGTGTGAAATTGTAAAAAGAAAAAGACATGTGATGGAATATAAATCATAAATTTATAAATTGGAAATTGATCTGGTCCAAACCTAATGAAAACCTAAAGTCCGCTAAAGTCAAGAGAGTGTTAATCATGTAATTCTTTGTAACTTTTCTAACAAAAATATTATTGTAAATACTTTTTATAAGAAGTACATTTAATTCTACACATTTTTATATATGATACATCACTGTAATGTGAATTTTTTAAAAATATTGTGACATTATTATGATGTGAACTCTGCCATATTTTTCTTTTTTTTTTGCCGACATTGGATCATACACATTTTTAAAATTGACACAAATTTTGTTTTTAAACATAAACATTTGAAATTTACATATTTGTGTAAAAATGAATATATTTTACAATAAATTAGATAAAGAGTGCTACTGACGTGCATAAAAAAAAAGTAAAGTACCCCCGTCACGCCAAGTGCCGTATAGGGAATATGGTGTTAGTGACCATAAATTTTACAGACCTTCGGCACATGAGTTTTTGGGTAATGTGGTCGGTATTACGCCCATGCCGCTTTACTTTCCCAGAAAAAAAATCTGGTACCCATTAAAAGCTGTGTGAACCGGAAGCCGTCTGTTAGGATCGAACCCTACCTCTTGTCCTTTGTAGTCCAGTTCACTAACCACTGCACGTGCATAAACTCATAAATATTATTTGTAAGTGGATTTTTTGCTTTATGCTTTTCAATTTATTATTTTTTTTATCAGGTTTTTCAGTTACTTTTTGTACTGTTCTTGAAAAAACAATATTTTAAAATACATTTTATTAAAAAAAAGTTCATTGAATTCTACAAATTATGATATAAAAATACATCATAGTAATGTTTCAGGTCAAAAAGTTGTTATGATATGGTTATGGTTATTTGAAGGCCCTAGTATCACTGCGAATGAATGGAAATCCATAATCGCTCAACCGCCTGTGCCAGTGGAATCATCCAAATTAACATCTCATTGAATATCCAAACAAAGAAAGGCAGTTGCAGTAACCATTGTAGCAAACACACACAAGTCAAAAGACATAAGGTGTATTATAGCACTGACAGTGAACGCATCTGAACTGTCCTTTGTCATACAATATCATTCATCGTAAGTAATTGGAATTTAGAAACAACATCAGGATGAATCACACTGCTCATGGTGTGCACAGAGCACGACTCAGTAGCTCAGACAGAAAGCCGGACTTGGAATATGAGGAAACTGCAAGAAGATACTGCAAACTTTTCAGACTGAACCTGAACTGATCCCTGTCACCTATCCGCAATATTGACTGGACGTCCCTGTTATGATATTAAGATACACACGCATGCCATAATTTTTTTTATAAAAAATACTCTGTAAAAACAAGGATTTTGAGACAGTACAGTATGAGTACACATAAGGAGTGCATGGCCATGCGGCAAAAATCACTGTTTTGCTGGCTGAAAAGCAGGCGTACGATGTTCAAAGCCCATGGTAGACAGAAAGGACTTTTTCTATCTCGGGTGATATAAAAATCCTAAGTCTCACATGTCATGACGACTGCTCTGACCAAGTGGTCTTTACTTATCTAGTTCTGTCGAGAGTCCCCCACCTTGACATACACCATCAGATGTATATGGTAGATGTGTTGTAGGATAGTATTTTTTTTTTTTTTTAATAGTATGAGTTATGAAGATATGTGAATATAGGAATCATACCAAAAATATATGGCCAGGAGTTATGTGTACAGGAATAATTAATGTGAAGAGAAATCACAGCACCAATCCAAAATATACCTTTATCACAGAATGACTCTTCAGCAAGCTTTTTCTGCATTGAGTCTTCTTCATATTCATCATCAAGATAAATCTAAAGTACAAAAGAGTGGTAGAAATAAAGTTAAATTTTTTAACTGCTTCATTAAGATTTAGTAAGTGAGATTCTCTTAATGGAAAACCATGGCTCAATGTCTTTCTCTTTTCTTACATAATCTATGGTTCCACATTTGTACTGTTATAATATGGTTAACTGATAAGCAACATAAATACTATTTAAGAAAATTGTAATCTCAAAACACAAATAATTCAGAAAATGAATTATTTTCAATATTACTCTTGAATTGAAGATAAGACACAAATATAAAATATCATCATCATCAACATCATCTGTGTCTGCTGGCGTAGGTGATCATGTCTCTCCACAACTTTCTATCTCAACAGTTATTTATCATTTCCGTTGTTGACCTTCTGCCAAGCCATTCTCTTAAGTAAGTACAGTAAAGAGCCCCCTTGACGCTAAGTGGCGTTTAGGGAATATGGTGTTAGTGACCATAAATTTTACGGACCTTCGGCACATGATTTTTGTGGTAATTTGGTCAGTATTACGCCCGTGCCGCTTTACTTTCCCAGAAAAAATTCCGGTACCCATTAAAGGCTGGGTGAACCTGGAAGCCGTCAGTTGGGATCCAACACTACCTCTTGTCCTTTGTAGTCCAGTTCACTAACCACTGAGCTATCGTGGCTCCCCCATTCTCTTAAGCTGTCTGGTATCTTTTCTCTTTGCTTCCCTCTATCTCTTCGTCCCTCAATTTTCCCAGTTGTTACAATATTTTCCAGCTGTTCCCTTTTCATTCATCAGCATCATGTGCCGCACCAGTTGGCGTTGACGATCATGTCCATCCACAGTCCATCGTATGAGTTCTGTTGATGACTGTTTTCCATGCCATGACACTAAGCTATCCTATTTTCTCTCTTTGTCGTCCGCGATCTCTCTTTCCTTTTATTTTGCTAGTTGTAACCAAGTATTCTGGAGAAGGACCAGAAATACTCAGAGATGAAGTGGAAGATGCCTTGCACAATATGAAAGCAGGCAAAGCTCCTGGACCAGATAATATAACTAAAGAAGAGATTGAAGCCATGGGTTATTTTGGAATAGAAATAATAACAAAAATATTGAATGATATCTACAACCTTAGACAAGGTTGTGTGCTGTCACCAGATTTGTTTAATATTTATAGTGAAATTATTTTAAGATCCATACGGAACATTCCTGGAATAACAATTGTAGGTCATAATATAAATAATCTAAGGTATGCTGATGATACAGTCTTAATCGCTAAGAGTGAAAATGAGTTACAAGAAATGTTGGACATTATAGTGAAGGAAAGCAAAAATAAACTTCCGGTTTCAAGATGGCGCGGTCATGTTTACGTCAACGTTCACTGTTACGTTTTTTGTGCCAGAAAGATGGTTAATTCTATCTTTCCAATGCAGATCAGTGTATAAATCAGAAGTTCCACTGTTGGGATCTTCCCCGGTGAAGCGGAGTACATGCATGTGATCTGAAATCCTCTACAGTGTGCGCAATAGTGTTTTCTGTGTTGATTGCAATATACGTCATCATTTGAATACCGGTCAATATGACAGTTAGGTGGCAGGAACTTTTAATTACTGTGTCTGAAAAGTGTTCATTGTTGCAGTTTCCTCATATTCCAAGTCAGGCTTGTTGCAGGAGCTACTGAGTTAAGTGCTCTGTGCACACCGTGAGCTGTGTGTCTCATCCGTTTTTATCATGTTTCGATATTCCAATGGTTTACGATGAATGATGATATCATATGACAGGGAACAGTAGGCTGTGTTCACTTTCTGTGCGGTTTCGCCTTATGTCTTTTGCCGTGTGCTGAGACTGCTATGATGGGGACTACAGCTACCTTTCTTTGTTTTGGAGATGAGTTAGTAATTTGGATGATTCCACTGGCACGGACGGTTGAGCAATTATGGATTTTAATTCGTTTGCAGTGATACCGGGGCCTTCCATAACCAAAACCAAACCAAAACCAAAAATAATGGACTCAGCCTTAATAGCAAAAAGACAGAGGTAATGGTAACAACAAAGAAAAAGACATCACTTCAGTGCAAAATAAAGACTCGGTAAAAATAAAAAGTGGAACAATATTAAAACAGGTAAACGAATTTAAATATTTGGGAACTTTGTTAACCTCAGACGGAAGATGTACAAAAGAGGGGAGATGCAGAATGGCTCAGGCAAAAGCAGCTTTCCAAAAAATGAGGAAGATACTATGCAATCCATTTTTGACAATAGAAACAAGAAAAAGAGTTCTTAAATGTTACGTAGAGCCAGTCTTAACATATGGATGCGAATCATGGACAATAGGACAACAGATAAGAAAGTCACTGGCGTCTGTACAATTGTGGTTTTACAGAAGAATGTTGAGAGTACCATGGACAGCTAAGAAGAGTAATGAAAAAGTTCTGAAAGAGGTCAAAGCAAAAAGAGAACTATTTTCCAATATTAGGAAGAGACAATCATCATTGTTTGGCCATGTAATGAGAAGAGAACAACTGGAATATATTGTAACAACTGGAAAAATTGAGGGACGAAGAGATAGAGGGAAGCAAAGAGAAAAAATAACAGACAGCTTAAGAGAATGGCTTGGCAGAAGGTCAACAATAGAAATGATAAATAGCTGCCGAGATAGAAAATTGTGGAGAGACATGATCACCTACGCCAGTAGGCACGGTACTTGATGATGATGATGAACCAAGTATTCCAACTTTCCTCTTCTCATGATGTGCCCAAAAAATGCTGATTGCTTCTTTCTGATGTCTTTTAAGAGCTCCCTTTTTGTGCTGGCCTCTTTGAGAACTTTCTCATTGGTCTTTTTAGCTGTCCAGGGAACTTTCAACATTCTTATGAGAAATCCCATCTCTGTGGCCTCTAATCGTCCTTTCATTTGTATGTCTATTGTCCATGATTCATCCATAGGTCAGAATTGGTTCTATATAGCATCAATGAACTCTCTTTCTCATTTCTATTGACATAGATTTTCATTACATGGCCAAAAAATGATGATTGTTTCTTTCTAATATTGTATATTGGCTCTTTTTTTGCTTTGGCCTCTTTCAGAACATTTTCATTACTCTTCTTAGCTGTCCTTGGTATTCTCAACATTCTTTTATAAAATCACATTTCTACAGCCTCCAGTGATTCTCCTGTCTGTAGTTCTATTATCTATGATTCACATCCATATTTTACAAATGGCTTTACATAACATTTAAAAACTCTTTTTCTAGTTTCTATTGTCAAAAATGGATTGCACAGTATCTTCCTCATTTTTTGGAAAGCTGTTTTTGCCTGAGCCATTCTGCATCTCACCTCTGTTGTACATCTACCATCTGAGGTTAACATTGTTCCCAGATATTTAAATTTATTTACCTGTTGACAAGACAGAAATATCAAAAGACAACACAATGAGCCTTCAACAAATGTTGTGAGAATACCAGACCCAATAGTCAACCACGAAAAAGATGGATCGACGGAATATTAGAAGCACTAGGAAACATAACAGCAGCAGAGGCAAACAGAAGAGCAAAAGACCATAAATGATATCTCCCCTCGAGGCTGAAAGGCAAATGAGGAAGGAAAGAGGAAGAGGATTTACCTGTTTTAATATTATATTATAATGTCTAACATTTCTTGTATCTCATTTTCACTCTTAGCGATTATGACTGTATCATCAGCATACCTTAGATTATTTATATTTTTGACCTCCGATTGTTATTCCAGGCATGCCCCTTATGGATCTTAAAATAATCTTACTATACATATTAAATAAATCTGGTGACAGCATACAAGCTTCCCCAACACCCTGTTTTATTTGTTAAAATATTACCAATTGATTTCCAGTTCTTATGGCTGCTATTTGTTGCCAGCACATGTTCTTTATTATCCTTAGATCTTTGCTGTCCACTTTCATGCTTTCTAAAATTTTGATTATTTCTTGGTGTTTTACTTTGTCAAATGCTTTGGTATAATCTATGAAACATAGGTATCGATCATTTTTCACCTTTATGGCTCTTTCTACTAAAGATCTTATGATGTATATAACATTGTTCGTTCCTTTACCTTCAATAAAACCAAACTGTTCATCACTAATTTCTGGACTGATTTTGTTTTGCACTCTTCACATAATGATTTTTAGAACATCTTAGTCATGTGACTCATAAGGCTTATTGTGCAATGATCATCAGATTCATTTGCATAAGATTTCTTTGGTAGGGTTATGAATATTGATTTTAGCAGGTCGTCTGGTATATATCCGCTGTTGTAGATATCATTCAATACTTTTGTTGTTATTTCTATTACAAAATCACTCATGGATTCAATCTCTTCTTTAGTTATATTTTCTGGTCCAGAAGCTTTTCATACTTTTATATTGCGCAAGGTGTCTTCCACTTCTTCTTTGAGTATTTCTGGTCCTTCCCCGTTACCCTTAATATTTACTTATGTTCATTCATCACCATAAAGATCTTTAATATATTCTGTCCATCATTCCCTTATGCTTTCTTGTTCAATTAACAGTTCTCCTTCCTTTGATTTTAAACATCCAGTTTTTTATTGCATTTTTTTCCCTGTTAATTCTTCAGTTTGTTCATATATAGCTTTGGCATCTCCTTTTTTGGTGCATTTCAATCTCTTTGCATCTCTGTTTTATCTATGCTTAATTTGCTTCATTGCATTTTATTACAATTTCTTTATCTAATCTTTCATACTTATCTTTGTTATCCTTGTTTCTTTTTCTTGTATCCATTAGCTGTAAAATGTCCTCGTCATCCATTTCTTTCTTGAATTTGTCCTCTCTGGTAGTATGTACTCTATTGATGTTTGTTGCAATGATTTTTTAGCATTTCCCACTGTTCATCAATGCCTTGTATCTTCCCTATTGTATTGTGCCGGTTCTGAATTGTGGTGTTATATTTGACTTGTAACCTCTTGTCTGATTTGAGTAAATCTAATTTTAACTTGATATTAACTGCTGCTTATATTTTTACTCTAAGCAGTCCCAGAACTGGTACATGATCCTATACATACTATTGCAATCTGCCCATGGTCTAGTTTTCACACATACCAGACTATTTATAAATCGGTTGTTTATCATTATGTAATCAATTTGATTATGTGGGTTCTCTACTGGGCTTTTCCATGTCCACAGACATCTTGGATGTTGCTTAAACCATGTATTTCCTATCATCATGTTGCATATTCTGGCCCAGTCAATAAGTTTCTCGCCTCTTTCATTCCTCTCGCCTAAGCCATAATAATCAACTACTTCCTCTACTCTTTCCTTTCCTACTTTTGCGTTGAGATCCCCTAGAACTATCGTGTTTTCATGCGGTTTGCATTGACAAAGTGCCATATTATGCTCATGGTAAAAAGTATCAACTGTTTCCTCTAGACTGTCAACTGTTAATAATAAACTTGTATAAGATTAATTAAACAAGGGGTTAAACAAGGATGTATTTTATCGCCCTTGTTATTTGGAATTGTTATGGACTTCATAATGAAGAAATGCTGCACTGGTAATAAAGGCATCGAATGGATACAAGGAGACCATTTGGAGGACCTGGACTTTGCTGATGACATAGTTCTCATCAGCAATCAGATAAAAACGATGCAGGAAAACACAAATGAACTATCATCAATAGCCAGCAAAATTGGGCTTGAGGTCAATCATGAAAAGACTAAAGTCATGAAAAGTTTAATTCCAACAAGTGACAAAATATACATGGAAAACAAACCAGTAGAAGAGATCGATCACTTCATCTATCTTGGAAGTCACATTGATCGAGAAGGGGATACGAGCAAAGAAATTAGAATCAGACTGGCTAAAGCAGCAATGTCTTTCAGAAGCCTTGAAAAGTTGTGGAAATCAAAACTCATTAGCACAAACACAAAACTTAGGCTATTCAAATCAAATGTACTATCAACCCTTACGTATGCGTGTGAAAGCTGGAAAACAACAAGAGATATAGAAACAAAGTTGAACGCATTCGAAAATAAATGTCTAAGGAAAATACTTGGTATAGAATGGAACGAATTCAAAACAAACGAGGAAATTAGAGAAATCGCCAATCAACCACTAATATCTTCAGTAATAAAGAAAAGACGATGGTCATACGTTGGACATGTGATGAGAAGAGATAATAATCGAATAGCAAAGCAAGCCCTCATATGGGAAACAACAGGTAAAAGAAAAAGAGGAAGACCCAGGGAGACACTGAGAAGAACATTGATGAGAGAGGCAAGAGCAGCAGGAATCGGCTCCCTCAATGAGATAGAACTGCTTGCACAGAACAGAGACAGATGGCGAGATTTGATAAAATATCTTTAAAAGAAAACTGCTAGAACAAAAATTCATATAGGAGAAGGTGTATCTTGGTCTACGCCCTATGGGCCGGTTACGGCTCGAAAGGTCAATAGATAGATAGATAGATAAGATTAATATCTATTGGCTTTCCTTTCAATTTCATGAAATGGACTTGTCAGATATTGTCCAAAAGCCTTTCACTGTTCTTGGTCTTTCTTCATCCAAGATGATACCTACTTCTCTTTTGTGTTCAGTACCTCCAGAATAGATGATTTTATGTTCATCAGAATATATCCCTGAACCAGTGTACTTCATTTCATAGTCACAATAAATGTCAACCCATCCTTTTCATTTCCTGTTTGATGTTTTCCAGTTTTCCCTTCTGCATGAGTGTTCTTACATTCCAAGTTCCTATTTTCAGTGTCTGTTTTATCTTTATCTTGCTTACAGTAGCTTAGTGACAATCGTGTATCACCGGTAGCACATGATGTCCTAACCGAACAAGGGAATTCCATTGGAATCCCCCTTAACGTTGTTGTGAATTCTATAATTGTGCCGATTCATGATTATACAAAGAAATTACAATGGTGATTTGCTGTTGCCTTCCATCAGTTTGTTTACAGTTGGTTCCACTGGCCTTTGACTAAAAAGTCTCACCTACAAGGCAGTGGGGTTGTTTTACTTCAGGGTACCCTCCTTTAGCCTTTTACTCTCCTGAGCATACCTGCAAGGCAGCAGGGCAGCCGCATGTTGTACTGTCTACTGCATACAGTAGCAGGTAAAATTACTCAACCTGACATTATTTATAAAATATTAAATCCTCTGCGGGGTTGCAAGGAGAGCTGCGGAGAACATGTAAAATAAACATGAAATTGTATCTAGCAGCTAAACTATTAGAAATGAGACAAACAATGACATTTCTGCAAACAATGAAAATAGAAAGCTGAAATAAAAATAGGCATATAAAATGTTGTGCATAGAACATAATGAATTCAGATAAATCCACCAATGTAGAGAAAGGAGCAAAATAAAAAATTAAAGGAAGCTATTAAGTTCACTTTTAAACTTCTTTTTTTCTATCTGCCATGAGTACCATAATGAAAGCTTTTAAAATGAAATAAATCAATAAAATCTCTAACCTTTTCTCTTTCTTTGTTATAATATATTTTCATGTATTCTCTAAATGCAGTGTTCTGTGTTTTTCTGGTTGACTTTGGTTTGTTTTGTGACTTGAGTGAGCCATCACGAATTTGTTTGATTTCATTCTCTCTCAACTCCAGCAGCTTGAATGCCTAAGGAAAACACAACTTCATTATGACCAAGTATTGACCAACACAAAACCTTTAACATTCTCTCAACATTGTTCAACAACTGCAATTTTCTTTGATTTTCACTCGTGTTCTGAAAACTATATAGTCAGTGACAAAAAGGTGCAAATAATTAAAAATACTTTTACTACCTCTTCTTTATTGTCCATCTCTTTCCTTTTCTCCTTTTGCTCATCAGAGAGGAAAATATCTGTGAGTGGTGCATGCCTAAAACAAGAAAGAGAAATATATATGACAGGAGTATGTCTAAAACAAGAAGAAAAAATATATATGGTAGGAGTATGTCTAGAACAAGAAAGAAAAATATAAATGGTAAGAGAATGCATAAAACATGAAAGAAAAATATTTTTAATAGGAGCATACATAAGACAAGAAGAAAATATATATATTATAAGAGCATATCTAAAGCAAGAAAGAAAAAATATATACACAAGAATACATGTCTAAAACAAGAATACAAAATATATATTATAGGATCATGTCTAAAAACAGAATGAAAAATATTTGTGATAGAAGCATCCCTAAAACAACAAGAAAAACAAATATAAAAAAAAAGAAGCATGTCTAAAACAAGAAGAAAAAATAAAATATATGTGACTGCAGCATGTCTAAACAGAAAAGAGAATTATATATATATATATAAAGCATGTCTAAAATAAGAATAAAAAATATATATTATAAGAGCATATTAGTTAGTTTGTTAGATAGTCGTTGAATTTTCCTCATCACACAGGAGTTCATAAGCACTCAGATCTCCCCCCCCCCCATCAAGATTCGCAGTCTGAAACGATAAACTAGTTCACAAGTCTACCCCTGATCTCTTCATAGCTCTCCTTAATCTAGGCTACATCCTTCGTGACTAGATGAAAATCTGGGAGTCGCACCAGGGCTTGCAAATTCACAAACAAAACACCACAAACAAAATGCCATCATTTCACACTTCTTTACAATCGTACGATCAGTTTAGGGATACATACGAATGTCCATAATGATGATGTAGCACACAAAACAATGGATGACTCATGATGTCCAATCAACTCCAAAGAATGCAGCAAAAAAATGCATGAAACTCCATTGTGATGGCGCAGAATCCCCAAAGTGCAATCTTCTGTTGTCTTGGCAGAACAATTCATATTAAAGAGTTTTAACTTGTAAGTAATTGGCGCCAAACAGATCCAAAGATAGCTATTGAACAGCTCTCAATATCATAATGATGTAGCACACACGAGTCACAGATACACCCACAAAGCCCAATCCATTCCAAAGAATGCAACCAAAAAATGCACAAAACACCATAGCAATGGCGCAGAATCCCTAAAGTGGAACCTTTGGTTGACTTAACTGAACAATCCACATAAAGGGGCTGTGGGTCATTGGCATCAAACAAATCTAACAATGGTTATTGAACTCTCAATGTGATGACGTAAACCGCATGTGGGCTTTACGATGGGGAAAGTTGGATTCACAAAGGAGTCAGTAGTGGGGTGTAGTATACACTAGAAGGTATGGCGACAGCTTTAGAAAAAAGGAACACAACAAAATACTGATGTTTTGGCCTGCGGCCTTCTTCAGAAAATGGGGACAGCTACAACAAATGGTGAGGCACAGATATCTATAGCTACATGTCGGATGATGAAGTTAGGGAGAAGTGGACAGAGGGATGAGAGATGGGATGGTGAGATGAGAAAGAGATGTGTCACATGTTAGAGGATAGGTGAAATGTAGAGATATAAAATCATAAGTATAGAGCAATAATGAGGAAATGAAAACAAAGAAACAAAGAATAAAAAGTATAAAGTATATTATATACTAAAATATTTTAAAATATAATGAAAACGACTTAGCTGGAGTGACTTGGCTGTTCCGGGTAAGAGAATGTACCCAAATGTTCCAAAATGTTAGGTAGAGATAAACCATTTGGAATAACAGTCACGTGGTAAGACTGAGTCTGTCGGGCGAGACACAGACCAGGGGTAATAAACAAGAATACTGAGGGTAGATAACCCAGGTGGAGATAAATCGTGAAGTATTGGATTCACAAAACTTGACTTGACAAAGAGGGTTGCTGCCAAGTGCATGGATTCAATAGCACCAATGCAAATCAATTAAGCGGAACATCTGGTTGACTTTAACAAAGAAATCAGCATTTTTAGAACTTAAATTAATCAGTTTTCAAATACAAATTCTGCAGCTGTCAATGGAAAATAAACTCTATTCCACCATCGTGAAAAACATTTGTGACATGGACATGCCTAAACCAAGAAAGAAAAATATTTGTGATAGGAGCATGCCTAAAGCAAATAAGTGCACAACCTATAAAAGACCCATTATTTTTTTAGCAGTCACAAAATAAAATGTACTAAAGTTATTTAACAAGTACTATGATTGTTTTCTCATCGGTGTTATAGCAGATGAGACCGTTGACCTCGGCATTAACCATGACCGGGTTCTGTTCCCTACTTTCCTGTTGAGTGTGACAATACACGAGAAAGTCCCTTTGAATGACGTAGGCACCGGTATCCACTCTTCACCAACGCTGATATTGGTAAGCCCACAGACCTGTTTGATGATATATTCTGCTCAGCCCACCCATGATTTGCCTCTTTTTTAGCCTGGCACCTTTCACTGTGTTGAGCACGTGGTGCAATGGATGCTCTGTATCTGTACTAATCTTCAGGTATGCTATGGCTCTCCAGATCTTGATTTTGTCATTCATGGTTGGAAAGTCAAGGAGATACCACATTGCTACACAGGTAGTGTCCCTCGTACATCCCAGGCTAATGCACATGGCTTCATTTTGTATTTTCTCCAGCCTATCAATTTGAGTCGTACTGACAGTAAGAATTGCAAGGGCATACTCGATTGGTGTGAGGACTAATCCCTAGAACAGAAGAGTAAGTAGCCTCTGCTCGATGTTAGCAGCTGCCATGACCTTCAAGGTGGCTAATCCTTAGTGGGATTTTGTTATCACATGGTCGACGTGGTCCCAAAAACACGGGCTGCGATCAAACTTAACTCCGAGGTATGTGATCAACTTGTCCCTAGTCACCTCATCAGCTCTCAATCGTACTACCGGTGTGGTCATATTAACTATATGATTGTTAAGGGAGAACCATGAAACTGATGCTTTATTAGGATTAACCAAGGCACCTGAAGCCCCACACCAGGAAGAAATGCGATCGAGTTCGTCTTGCATTGTGGAGGTGATTCCCCGTCTATCTCTTCCCTGTCGATATACCAGAGTTCTTCCCCTCCCAACCAGCTGTTGTTCCGTGATCATTATTGTGTACACATTAAATAGAACTGGTGACAATGGTGAGCCTTGTGGCAGCCCTGGACAAATGGATATTGGCACGGAAGACCAATTTCCACATCTGAGTATCATCTTCCTCCGAAACAGTGCCGCAGCGATCCATCTAATGAGCCAGTTTGAGGAGCATATGCATGAGATATTCAAATGGTACCCTGTTGTATGCATCCTCCAGCATCCTATAGCAGCAGCACATGTCTCCTCTCGTCTGAGGAAGCCTTCGAAGATGTCATAGGCAAAGACTGCCGCATTGAGCCATGTCTCTTTGTTATATCTATAACCTCCGAGTGTGGGTGGGAATACGCGTTTCTGTTCACGGTGACAGGTGAGGACACGGGCAACTATTTTCTCCAGCAGCTTACCCGCAGTGTTCTGCATTGTGATGTTTCTGTAGGCACTGATCTGAGAATGGTCCTTGTTTGGCTTCGGTAGTGGTAGTAAGTAGCTGTGTAGCCACTCCTCCTTAATCTGGCCACTCCGAATACTGGCATTAAACTCATTGGCCAGTTTTGTCAAGTCGTCGTAAGCTAAATCACCTATGTCATCGTACCGAACACCATCTGGACTAGGAGTAGTGTTGTGTGACCATTTAAGTGTCATGTGAATGGTATCGGTTGTGATTGTGAGATCTTCTTCCAGCCCTACATCCTTACACAATTTTGACAGCGATCCCTGTATCCTCATTCTTACAGCCTCATTTCTTTGGTCCGTCTGCTCAATGTAGTGAGCAAGTAGGGCCTTCCCTTTGCTCTCATAAGATTTGTGCCATATCCGGCCTGTGCTCTGAAAGTCTGGTATGCCTCTGTTTCATGTTGTGCCATTCATGCTCTGATAAAGGCGCCAGAATGTGGCGAGCGATTTTTCTGAGCACACTTTTTTCTACACAAGTCATCCCATTTGGCATCCTTAGCCTGCTTAGCGCATAGTTTAAAGTGCATCATTTTTTGGTCGACCTCTACTTTCAGACGCTTCAAGAGCTCAGGTTGTGTTCTTCCATTCCTTCTGTCTTTCTGCCATGTCTTGGCCATTTGTCTCTTGCTCCGCCAAGCTTCCTCGACAACTACGTTCCAACAGGGTAGCTGCGTCCATCTCTCCTGCCTCCTACGAGGGGCGCTCTGTTTCCTATGTTTGATTTTGCTAATGACATCCTGGTCTGCTTTCTTGTAGTTGAATGTATGGAGCTTTCTTTTCTGGCTTCTATTTCTGCTTTTCTCAATTAAGAGGACACATGGATAGTGATCACTTCCGTGGAACCCCAGTGCATTCCACCTGCAAACCGGTGCGAAGGTGGAAGACACCAGTGCCAGGTCTATGACACTATCAGAGTCCCCTGTTCGAGTGGTCATTCTTGTTGCCCTTCCATCATTCAAGCACACTAAATCAGCCGACACCAGTGCGTTCTCTAGGTCTTCTTCCTGCTTGTTGTTTATGACGTTACCCCACGGGTTTCCTCTAGCATTAAAGTCTCCGCAAAAAATGACGTTCTCTTCATCGAACTCGAAGAGATTCTGCCATTGTTGTGTGTTCACCTTCCCATTACAGGCATACACATTAACAATCATGAAATGAACTGGGGTCTGTACCCTAACCACATGTACCTGCAATTCTGCATTGTCCCACGCAGACATATCAACCTCAGCTGCCACCATATTGTTGCGCACAAGGATGGCCTGCCCAAGGTGTCATCTATTGTAAAAACAATGAAAGCCAGGAGTACTTACTGTCCTGTCACCAAGAAGAGTTTCTTGCAAAACCATTATATCGGTGCCACACAGTAGCTTATCAAGAATGGGCTGCCGTTGATTTATGGACCCACAATTCCGATAAGTAACACGCACATACTTTAGGTCTAGCCTCTCACACTTCGATCTTTTAATGCCACCACGCTTGCCCTGTCGTGTTTTCCTTCTTCGATGTTGTCGTTTGGGCTACATCTGAATACATATACATACATTGGGCTGCATCTGAATACATACACTTACCATCATCATAGATTATTTTGTCGCTGAACGTCGATGCTGTGGATGGTCCAGACTCACGTGCACTTACTCAGTCGCATGGTCCAGAACCCATTTCCACATTTTGAACTGGCTAACTCTGCAGTAAATAACTCTGCAGCACACGGATACACAGAGAGCCTTTCACAAATTAAATGAATTACACGACCTTGACGACAGACCGGCGTAAACAAATCGCCATTTTTGACGCGTTCAATAGTGCAATCAACAACAAGGATGAGTATAACTGATTAAATAAGGAAATTGTAACAAAATGCAATGAATTAAAAGAAGCAACGTGATTTACATCAAATAGAAAGCATGAACAATCACATAATCCCTTAAAATATCAATAAAAACAAACAAATAAACAGAAAAGTTCACTGGAAATCAGCACTTATCTGTGAGTCCTCTGAAAAAGCCATCGAACAGGGCACCATATTCCCCGGAAGTCCCTATGTGCCACACCAAATGGAGTATCTGAATGTTCAATGATACTTCACACTGCTGAAGTATCATTGAACATTCCGACACTCCTTTTGGTGTGGTTATGGAGTTTATATGTTTGTTATGTACATTTCTCATTTCTCTGCCCTCCACGATGAGAAAGATGCAGTCATCTATACAGATGGATCTGTAATACGACACCAAAGAAGCGCATGGGCATTTACAGCACGCTCTGCAGGCAGAATAGTCAAGGAAGACAGTGGTGCATACATCATGACCACGAGTAGCATGACAATGGAGGCAATGGCAGTGACCAAGGCATTCAAATGGTTTGTCACAAGACTACACCCACGCATGTATACTGAGTGATTCAATGAGCATGATTAAAAAAGTGGAGGCGGGATCTGTACGCATGCAATGGATAGAGTTGTTGCAGAAATCCAAAATACGTAAGGTCCCCTTTGTCTATGTCCCTGGACATGCTGGAGTACGGGGAAATGAAAGAGCGGACAGGTTGGCTAGCTGCGCTGTTGTTGGGGACGGGCAACCAATGGATCGGGCGGACATCATCAATGCTCTCTGAGATGTGGGAAGAGCACGGGACTTCGACAAACACAGATCCGTCACCTCTTCGGATGATGGAAATGGGAGTTAAGATGGGCACAGCCAGAAATGAGAAACTTAGTGGCCGTGTAAGAAGACTTATCAACCAACATAGAACTGGAGTCGTCAGTCGCTGGACACTGAGGGAATTGCTGAGGAGGGGATCTGAGCACCTATGGACATGTTAGGAGTGGAATGATGATGACCCGCAAATAACTCAATAACTCAATATGATTGTTTTGCAATCTCAAAAACAGTGACAAATTAGTCTTAAGTTTCTCTTTAATCCACAATTAAATCTAAATGTTTATGCTAAAATATAAATAATTAATCACTTTCTTAACTTTCTAAAATGGAAAAATAAGGCAAAATATTCAACCATTTACAACATACATTGTATAATAACTACAATAATAACTTAAGTTCAATACCTACAATTGCAGTTGATATAATCTGTTAATTTTAGTTATCTACAACATAATGGTCTTTAGTGTTAATTTTGTGTTGTTCCAGGCCCTTCCTGTGACTTTTTCAAAAGTCATAGCTGTCTTACCAATTCAGCTGTTTATTTCATCGTCAAGAGAAATGGTTGACGTGATTGTGGATCCAAGATACGTGAATTTCTGAACTAATTCAAGTTAATAGTCTTTTAAAGTGATTAAGAAAGGTTTGATGTTGCCTTGACTTAGAATTACTGTTTTCTGAATACTAATTGACAGTGAATAAAGGTTGCATGTTTTGTCAAGGTTGTCGATCAGCGATTGTAGGGTGGTTTCACTATGAGCGACTGGGGCTGCATCGACAGCAAATAAAAGTTCTTAAAGTAGGGTAACATTTGTTTTTGATTTTGCTCTTAGTCATGCTAAGATGCACAGTGAGCCATCTGATCTTGTGTGAATATAAATGTCTCCTGAGCTGTTTTTAAAGCTGTAATTAAGAAGAGTAGCAAAAAATATGCCATAAAGGGTGGGAGCGAGGACACATCCCTGTTTCACTCCGTTGTTGACTTTAAAACTCTCTGATGAACTCCCATCAAAGTTGATTTTATCATTCATGTTTTCATGAAAGGACATAATGAGCTAAGTAATTTAGGTGGGAAGCCTATACCTTTTAACACCCTGTAGAGCCAATCTCTATTTACTGAGTCAAAGGCCTTTGTGAGATCCACAAAGGCAATATAGAGAGGCATATTTTATTCTCAGCACTTTTCTTGCAATTGTCTAAGTGTGAAAATCATGTCTATAGTTGATCTTCCAGCTCTGAAGCTGCATTGAGACTTTTGAAGAATATGTTCTGCAAATCTATGCAGCCATTTTAGTATTACTCTTGCAAAAGCCTTGCCTGCTGTACTAAGGGGAGAGATGCCTCTGTAGTTATTGCAATCACCCCTATCCCCTTTGTTTTTGTATATTGTGTTATAATCTTAGCATTTCTTATATCATGAGGTATTTCTTCTTGTCACCAGCATTTGATTTAACAGGTTATATAGTTGTGGAAGTAGTACATTTAAGTTTTCGTTTAGATTCTCTGTGGAAATGCCATCATTTCCTGCAGCTTTTCTGCTTAAGAGGGCATTTATGGCGTCAGCAAGTTTGTTCGTAGTAGGCTCAGTGTCCAGCTCAGTCATTGTAGGATATTTAGGTACTGACTGGGCTAGAAGTGTGTTTGCTGGTCTGTCATCATGGTATAGGTTGGAGTAGTGTTCTACCCATCTTTCCATCTGTTGTCCCTTACAGTAATAGGTTCTCCAAACTTGGATTTTAGGGAAAAGACGATTGGCGGCCACAGAGATGGGATTTCTCAGAAGAATGTTGAAAGTTCCTTGGACAGCTAAAAAGACCAATGAGGAAGTTCTCAAAGAGGCCAACACAAATAGGGAACTCTTAAAAAACATCAGAAAGAAGCAATCAACATTTTTCGGGCACATCATGAGAAGAGGAAAGTTGGAATACTTGGTTACAACTGGCAAAATAAAAGGAAAGAGAGATTGCGGGCGACAAAGAGAGAAAATACTGGATAGCTTGGTGTCATGGCATGGAAAACAGTCAACAACAGAACTGATATGATGCACTGTAGATAGAAGATTGTGGAGGGACATGATCACCTACGCCAACCGGTATGGCACATGATGATGATGATTTGGTTATTTTTGGTCCAAGGGCCTTTTTTATATTGTCATGCTTGGTTTTTGAGTTGCCCCTGTCTGAAGATTTGTGGATTTCATAGCATAAATTGTTCCAGTATTCATTTGCACATCGGCTTGCTTTGCATTGCAGAATGGCTTGTACATGTCTAAGCTGGTCCATGGTGCTTTGGTTGGGGTTCTTTTTGAAGTTCAGTAGTGCCTTTTTCTTATCAACTATTAGTGGGTCTAGTTTTGTTGCATTTTCTTCGACCCAGTCGTTTTTTGAGAACTTTTTCTGATTGTAGGTAGATAGAGCGCAATTATAGATCTGTGTTTTCAGAGAGTACCATTTGTCATCCACGCTTGATGAATATTCTGCTTCTTCTACAAGTTCTTCAAACTTAGATCTAAAAATGTCTTTGTTTGATGAGATTTCAGTCGCTGAGATATTGATCTTCATCACTGAAGGCACTCTTGATTTATAAATGTGACCACTTCTGTCTTTAATCTTACTGATGACGAGAGCGTGGTCTATATTGCAGTCTGTACTGTGATATGTTCGTGTTATTCTGATGTTGTTTAAAGACTGCCTACGTGTTAGAACTAGGCGTGTTGGTGCAAGTGACCACTTCTAGCATGGCGCCATGTTGATTTATGTTTATGTTTTACATTAAAGTAGGTATTAGTTACACATTGATGATTATCTGAACAGAATTCTAGGAGTCTCTGGTCATTTTCATTGATTTCTCCAATGCCATGATGGCCTAGGCATGTTGGTAAAGATTGTTTGTCGGATCCTGTGTGTTTGTTTAAATCACCAAGTATTTATATTAGCTCTTCTTTTGGAAGTGAATCTATGATAATCTGAAGTTGTTGATAGTAATTGTCTTTCTCTTCACCTGATGCAGCCATCGTTGGTGCATAGGCACTGATGATGTTTGTTAATCCACTTTTTGCACACTGCTGAAGTATCATTGAACATTCAGACACTCCTTTTGGTGTGGTTATGGAGTTTATATGTTTTTTATGTACAGCAAAGCCTACTCCATGTAAACGTGGCTTTTTAGGGCTTAGACCTTGCCAGAAAAAAGTATAATTTTCTTCCTTTATAAAACTACAGTCTGAGAATCTTGTTTCTTGGATGGCAGCAATATCAACCTGTAGCCTATTTAATTCTTTGTCTATGAGGGCGGTTGTTCTAATTTGCCTTCTTTCAGTCTGTTTGCTTTAGCAAGTCCAAGGCACATGGTCCTTACGTTCCATGTGCCAAGTTTAAACATTGGTTCTCTCTTCCTCATTTCTCTTTGCCTACTCTGCCTGGGCACGGAAAATGGATAGTGCTTTACCCAGTCACATTATCTCACAATATATATATATATATATATATATATATATATATATATATATATATAGGGAGCCATGATAGCTCAGTGGTTAGTGCACTGGACTACAAAGTACAAGCGGTCGGCTTTGATCCTGATCAATGGCTTCCTGGCTCATCCAGCCTTTAAAATGGGTACCAGATTTTTTTCTGGGAAAGTAAAGCGACATGGGCGTAATACCCAGAAAATTATCCACAGGCATAATACCCATTACCCCAAAAAATCAAGTGCTGAAGATCGAAAGAAGTTTTAAAACAACTAAAAATAAAAAAAGAACTACTAAATACAATTAAGACAAGACAAATGAAATTTTTGGGACACATTAAAAGACACAATAGCCTACTAAAAGTAATATTGGAAGAGAAAATACAAGGTAAAAGAAGCAGAGGCAGACCAAGACTAACATGGATGAGTAACATCAAAAGATAGACAAGTCAATCTATGACAACCTGCACAATCAAAGCAAGAAACAGAGTGGAACTGTGATCCATGGTAGCCAACCTTCGTTGCGGAGATGGCACTCGATGATGATGATGAAGATCTACAAAAATTATGATCACTAACACCGTATTCCCTATACGCCACTTGGTGTGACGGCACCCTTTAATTTTTTTCTATCTATCTATTGTTCTTTCGACCTGAAGACGGCACATAGGGCAGAACAACAATCTCAAAAACAGAAACTTTGCATGCCAAAATGACACATATTGCAGAAACCCCTGCTTCTAAAATTTATGGTTCTGTTTCCATAACAATACTTTTTTTTACAATGTCAGCTTGTCAAGCCACCAATCAACCTCCTTAGTCATACATTTTTTTACTTTTATATATATATATATATATATATATATATATATATATATATATATATATATATATATATAATTATAACAAATTAAAAATTACAAACATTAATTAGCTCTAAAACTTGTTTGTGGTGTCACAAATCAAACAAATACCTCTCAAATATAAATTTTAAGAATTCTATCTATCTATTGACCTTTCAAGCCGTAGCTGGCCAATAAATATACCAAGAATAGACCAAGATACTTCTTCTCTTATCTGAATTTCTGTTCTAGCAGTTTTCAATTCTTTTAAAGATATTTTATCATATCTCGCCATTTATCTCTGTTCTGTGCAAGCAGCTCTATCTCATTGAGGGAGCTGATTCCTGCTGCTCTTGCCTCTCTCATCAATGTTCTTCTCAGTGTCTCTCTGGGTCTTCCTCTTTTTCTCTTACCTGTTGTTTCCCATATGAGGGCTTGCTTTGCTATTCGGTTATTATCTCTTCTCATGTCCAACATATGACCATCGTCTTTTCTTTATTACTGAAGATATTAGTGGTTGATTGGTGATTTCTTTAATTTCCTCGTTTGTTTTGAATTCGTTTCATGCTATACCAAGTATTTTCCTTAGACATTTATTTTCAAATGCGTTCAACTTTGTTTCTATATCTCTTGTTGTTTTCCAGCTTTCACACGCATACGTAAGGGTTGATAGTACATTTGATTTGAATAGTCTAAGTTTTGTGTTTGTGCTGATGAGTTTTGATTTCCACAACTTTTCAAGGCTTCTGAAAGACATTGCTGCTTTAGCTATTCTTATTCTAATTTCTTTGCTTGTATCCCCTTCTCAATTAATGTGACTTCCAAGATAGATAGAGTGATCGATCTCTTCCACTGGTTTTGTTTTCCATGTATATTTTGTTGTCTGTAGGAATTAAGCTTTTCATGACTTTAGTCTTTTCATGATTGATCTCGAGCCCAATTTTGCTGGCTATTGATGATAGTTCATTTGTGTTTTCCTGCATCATTTTTATCTGACTGCTGATGAGAACTATGTCATCAGCAAAATCGAGGTCATCCAAATGGTCTCCTTGTATCCAGAGTGGATCTGGCAGACTCTAATTGTGATGTTCTGTCTGTGGGGGCGATCAACACACTTAACCTGACAGCTGACTTCATGTGAGAGTCTGGAATCCTACTCTGATTGAGTCCTGATCGCAGAGAGAGAGAGAGAGAGAGAGAGAGAGAGAGAGAGAGAGAGAGAGAGAGAGAGAGAGAGAGAGAGTATCTATTCGATGCCTTTATTACCAGTGCAGCATTTCTTCATTATGAAGTCCATAACAATTCCAAATAACAAGGGCGATAAAATACATCCTTGTTTAACCCCAGTTTCTATTGGGAAACAGTCCTCAGTCCTTCCTCTTTTTGAACTGCACATGTGTAACCATCATACATGTCTTTGAAAATATTTATGATTTTTTATGGTAAGCCATATTGCTTCAGAATTTTCCACAAAGAATCTCTATGAATACTATAAAATGCTTCTTTGAAGTCGATGAAGTTAAGTACAAAAGATTTTTGCTTTTCAATGTGTTCCTCCAATATAAGTCGTAGAGTGAAAATGTGGTCACGGCAGCTTCTCCCTTTTCTAAACCCAGCCTGTTCTTCATGCATTACTGTACCTATTGAATCCTTTATTCTATTTAGGATGATTTTGCAGAATAACTTTGAAGCAACTGACAAAAGTGTCATTCCTCTCCAGTTGTTACAATCTCTAAGATTGCCTTTTTTTGGAAAATGATTCTTTTTTTCCATTTATGAGGCGTCTTCTATGCTTTCCAAATGATGTTGAACATTTTCTTGAGATGTATTAAATTATGGCTATCAATTGCCTTGAGGATCTCAGCTGTTAACTTATCTTCTCCAGCAGCCTTGTTATTGGCCATATGCTTTAAGGTGGTTTCTATTTCGCTCAAGGTGAAGTCATCTAAATTTACATCTAATTCTGCTGCTGGTGCTTCTAATTCAGCTTCAAAATCTATTAAACTGTGGGGGTTGTGGATGGTTAAGAATTTCTTTGAAGTGTTCCGCCGAACGGGCTTTTGTGTCTGCGCTTGTTGTTAGTATTAATCCAGATTTGTCTAGAATTGGTGTTCCACTGGATGTATAGGTGTTTGTCAGCATCTTTTGTACAGTATAAAGAGTTCTGTTGTCTCCTGTAATTGCAGCTGTCTCTGCTTTCTCTGCCAAATTGTCTATATAAGCTCTTGTATCTCTTCTTGCTGAACTTTTCACTTTGTTGTCTAATTCTTTGTATGTTGCTTTTGCCAGGACCTTTCCAAGATCTGTCTTTACATTAGTCCTGCTCTCTTCGCTTCTCTTCTTTCTTTGATGTATTTCCATGTAGTGTCTGAAATCCAAGCTCGTTTTTCCATTTCCTTCAGTCCGGCACTTCCTTTTGCTGCTGTCATTAGTATTTTGCTCTGTGAGTCCCACATTTCATTGATATCTAAGTCTATTTCACCGAGTGCTGTATAACAATTACTTAGCTCTATGTTAAACTTTTCCTTTATGGCATCATCTTTCAGTTTATAACTATCAATTTTATGTGTAGTTGATCTCTTCTGTTGGCTTTTAAATTTTAATCTTATTTTCCCAATGCACAGGTTGTGGTCACTATTAACATCAGCACCTCTGCATGCTCTTACATCTATTAATGATGATCTGAATTGTTGTTTAATACATAGGTTGTTATTTTCATTTGAGGTTCTATCATCAGGAGATGTGCATGTTGTTTTGTGAATATTTTTGTGTGGAAATAATGTCCCACCTATAACTAAATTTTCTATTAAACATAATTCTGTTAATCTTTCTCCATTCTGACTTTAAGAATTAGATGAATGTAATTTATCTATTGCCCTTTCAAGCATAGATAGCACAAGGGGCCGATATTCAAGGCTCGGTATGTTCAACAATCATTGTTATCAAGCACTGGACTTTGCACAAGACCCACATTGTTTTCACTACCAGTCCTTGCTCTGGATTAGCCCCTCAACCTTGGGTAGGTTGCTAGTGCTCAATATTGTTGCCTCAAACCAGTGTTTTTTTCAGTATTTCTATAGATTGATCACTTTTTTTTTACCTTCTGTTCTGTTCAAAAGTCAAGATTTTTGTTTTAATAACAATGGATGTTTCACGATGGTGGCTTGTGCTAATGAAGGACTCCCAACAATCCTCCATCTTGACTGTAATTGAAAACAATGAATGTGATTAACAGATTACTTTTACTTATAAATGCTGCAGAATTAATAGAGTCATGGTTCAAACGTAACACATTACAGGGCCATACTACACAGCACCCTTGTATTGTAACACCTTTTGTAGCACCTTTCTGTAATAAATTTGTCACCTCTATTGTGTACACATCGCGACATAGCCTTTGTAACACAGTCTTGTAACACCAATATGACATACAGCACCCTTTGTATTGTAACACGCTCTTTACTTAGCATGTTATTATTCTAACAACGATGTTATCTTGTAAATCGATGTTGTTGTAGCTGCTGTTGTTGGTTTGAAAAACTGGGTATTGTCTTCTCGTAACCCAGCCTCTCGTAACCGCTACACAATGATGCTAATGATGTTATATGAGCAGTGCTATGGTAGCCCGCACTCGCACACCTTCTCAACTGTGAATCTCAATGGTCACCATGTCTGTGACCTGTTTTACTGTCAGATACACACTGTACCCTGATCGTACTTCACTTGTAAGCTGGATCGTACTTACTGGCTTCTTGATTCTCTGATTTATATGTGTCTGTGACAATTTCCATTCAGCTCAGTGCCATGGCATATGTAACAACTGCTGAAATAAGAAATGGCTTCACAATGAAGACTTGTGTTGGAAAGGTCACATAACTTTATTCAGCAACCCACCTGAGAAGGACAATGTGGGACACACGCTTCCCTGGAAGAGAAACTAAATGGGGCAACCGAATCACTTAAACAGACAGCTGCCTTCATAGGAGAGTCTGGAATCCTAGTCTGAATGAGCCATGATTACAGAAGAAGAAGAAGAATTCAGCAACCCTAACAATGTCAAACTATTCACAAAATATATACAACGGCCAGCAGTCTACACATCCCGCTTGGCCTTTCACACATTGGTACAAGGAAATGTACATTCTCCACTGGACACTCTCACTTCAAGTCTTATATCGCACAGAGCCTTATTAATCTAATTTCTGCTATACTAAGTTGCTATTGTCCTGGCTGCTATTGCTAAGATAATTTCACTGTCTCTTCAATACATGAGAGACTCTCTTCTAACTTGGTTCTAACTACCTCCTAATCTCTTAATAGCTATTCTAACTTTGGGCTCGCTTACAGGCTAACGCCTCACGGTGTCACCAATCCAGTTCCTCCCTATGTGTGAATATTCTCTGGAGAGCCTCCCCTTCTAGCTCTGTGCAGGAACTTATATACCTCGTTCCCTATCCAATCAAAACTCACTTCCTCCATCTCCCTACCAATAGAATTCATCTACGTAATCTACTCAACTCTATGTTTACACTCTTACCAGTCACGAGATTCCTGCTCTACCTCTAACACAATTCTACTTCTATTTATCGTGACTGTTCCCCGTGCTATGTTTCCTCACTCTCTCCAACTATCCCCTACAATCCTTCTCACCCACTGCTACACAAATACCACTTTTAAAATAAAACTGTGTACTGTAACAACCAAACAATCCTTGTCTGACTTGCTAACAAATTGATAAATAATTGTCACTGGGCAATGTTGAAAGTGTTTTTAAATAGGCTTAGGCTTTCACAAAAAGTAATTTAAAACCAGATACCTTAATTTTAGTTCAGCTTACACTTATTATGTTGCTACATAAAGATACATTTTTTAAAGTATATCAGGTTGCAAAGAATATAAATTTACAGAAAAAATAAAATATTATAGTTATCTTATATTCTGTATTACACATACTTGAAAGAGGAATAAGAGCTTTTCAACCGTTGTACATCACTGTTCTCCATTAAATTCAATCTGTTTTCATCATATGCCAAAGGCTGCTCAATCTTGACAGGTAAAAACTTCATGCAAACTTGCTTCCTCTTGTATGACTTTGGAAGAACTAATAAAATAATAAGAATGAAGCTTTGTAACTGCCATTGTGTGCTTTATAATCTCTCCATTGCTATTTTTTTCTACACGGTGACAGCCCACCTGTAGCAAAACTTAGCAAAACTATCCGTAATGCCAGCCTCATCTCATTCTCTATTTACTGACATACTGTAATGAAATAGTAGGATATCTTGTACATTATTTGTGACTAGGTCAAGTAATTAGGGATTTCAGATCTAAAGGTTGTTACCATCCATACACAATGACATAGACAGTAGAAAGATGAAAAAATTATCATAAAGGTGGATAAAGAAGGGAAATAAAATTGAATGTGACACCTACAGATACATATAACTAATACATTATACTGAAACTGAAATAAACATTAGAGCAAAGAAGCAAACCACTCATAGAAGCAAACCACTCATAGAAGTCTAGTTGGAAAAAAGGTTTATCTCTTCAGCTCTTCTGATACTGTTTAGGCCATGAAGTGAAACAAATGTGACTTATGACTCATTTGAGAATTTATATTAGTAGTTCTCAAAGTTCTTGCAAGGAGGGTGGAGAGGGGGGGGGGGGTATGGATATCGGAGCACCTACAGATTTGTCCGCGGTGCAGTAGTGATGATTCTAACAACAATAAGAACTTTATCATGCTTGTGAAAATGAGTATATTCAAAACAGAAACAAGAAATAGATCACTGGCACACTTAATATTAACATTAAAAGGTCTATCTTCCAATCGCCTGAAGTATTGTCTATATCTGCAATGTTGTTTTCTGTATAAATGTTACTGTCTTTTTTTTAATTCTTGCAGTGGCCCATATAGTTTTGTCTGTAGTGTTGTATCTATGGACCAATGGATTTTATTCAGTACAGTCTTGAAGTAAGTGTTTAGCAGTCTTGGGCGCCTGTCCACATGTACATGTAGTTGAGGTGCCGATCATGAATTTTGTATATATGTGACTGTAGAGTCCATTGTGCCCTGTTCTGAGACGTATAATGATAACTTGTTTCATATAATGAAAGGCATTCTGATTTGGGACTTGTGGTTTCATGATTGATTTGATTATCTGTCTCTTCTGAAGGTATATAACTGGTGCATTGTTAATATCAATGTGTAGGTCTCAGAATTCAAGTACCTGGAAAGTATTTTCATAGCGAATTGAAAAAACTGAAAGAGGATACCAGACGGCCAATACAGTGGCCATAACTCTTAAGTCTTCTCTCATAACATTAATGATTTTTCTCAAACATCTCAACTCACATATTGAATCTTTCTTTCAGGTGTTTTAGATCAGGACTATGTATGACATTGATAACAGTGTAATGGTAGAAGTTTAGTATTTATCTATTGTTGATATCAATTTAAAAAATAATATAAAATATAATCATGTTATTCATTTATGATTTAGATACTTTAAATTATTGGAATAATCACAAAAATCAACTAGTCAGCACAACTTGACATATGTCAATTACATTTTCAAGTACAGAGTGTAATGACTTACATTTTGAGTGTGGTATATGAAAGAGATGGGTGTCAATTCCAATCAATAGATCACCATGGGGACTGCAGAATGCAATGCTGTGTATAACAGTGTTAAGGCGAAGTAATCTGGAAAAGTGGGCAAAACATTAAACAAATTATATATACGGTTGACCTATTTATTTATTAATCCCTGGTTACTCACTGAATATTATCATCAAATATCATGTATGCTGGTGTAGGTATCATGTCTCTCCACAACTTTTTATCTCTACAGCTGTTTATCAATTCTCTTGTGCCTACCAAACAGTTCCATTAAACTGCCTTCAATCTTTTCTCTATGTTTTTTTGCAGGAAAACCCGCTGATATGATCATGCTTAATATATCTCCAATAACTCACATCGTTCCACAAATGTGTTATATCAGTAACTATAACCAGACTGCTACAAAACTGAAAATGACAATCATTCAAGTTCACCAGCATGAGTACAGCAGTTTCATTTTTCAAGCAGAAAATTTAAACTAATTTTAACATTGTTGGATAATGTTTACTACACACTACACTGATGATAACAAATAAGTAAGAAAATTTGAAAATCTATGTTTAATGAAAAATAAATTTAAGAATACACTTTCATAAAAATATACCTATATTTGTTAAGAAGATACAAATGAAATTTACATTTAGTAAATGAGGTACATAATTAAAAATTAAACCTCTTGAGTCTTGAGATTCAGTTACATTAATCAGCAAAATTTATTATTTTATATTTCAAAAACAGTTCAAATTTTTGTAATTCTTCTTTAATACCAAAAGCTTTAAAACCTTTTAAAATCCAAGCAAGTGTATATTCATGGGGGGAGGTATTTAGGGTTATTTCAAGAGTGTTAATAAACACTAAACATGGAATATTAAAATCTTTCCAGAAAATTAATAAAAACCAAAGACGTTTATTTTAGGATTTATTAAAAACACTAAACTCTTTCAGGCAATGTTAAAAAAAAAAATCACAAACCTTTAATGGAGAATTTTATTTTAAAAAAACTGTCATTCAACTCATTGTGGTTTTAGTCTACTTTGTAATTCATCAGCTGACACCTGATGTGCTGAATAGTCTTTCTGTTATTACTGTTGATGGTGGTGTGATTAAGAATGTTTAGAGTGTCCTCAAATTTTTAGATTTAATGTTGTCCTTCAGTAATTAATGATATCCCCAAATGGCGGACAAAGTGTTTCTGCTAAGTAGGCATTTATTTCTTCTTCAGGAGATAAACTGTAGCTCTGCTCACATCTGATAAATAGTTTTATCAATTGAGAATACTACTCCATGTGCTATGAACATTTTTTTGTTTATTTGGCAATTTTTTAGTGGTATCTCTTTGACTTTGCTATTATGATTGCAGATCAGTGCTTGCAAATACTACACTGAAATTTCAATGGCCAATATTGATTTAAATTGTTCAAGGTTTTATTTTCTCAAAATACACTTCCATAGAATTGGGGTTCCAGTATAGTACAAATGCATATAATTTGTTGGTCTCAACAGACTGATAGCACCTTTATAGAGATATAAGCAAGTCATTTATAAAACCATGTAAGGGACCTAAAGTTAATTTGAAGTTTTGTAGAATACTAATGATGTTATTAACTAAAAAAAGGAATTATTTTTTAAATTGTTACTTGGTTTAAACTAGCCACAAATCACTATCAAACACATCTAGGATTCATATCACTTCTTCAATAGCTGACCACTGTCAAGCACTATTATCAACCAGCAAATTTAATTCTGATGCAGATAATAAAACAACTTGCTTTTGTTTCATAAGGCGAATGAGCATGTGAAATTAAGAATTCTATCTAGTCAATTCATCCTGTATCAAACAATAGAGGTTAAGACTTAGCTTAGCATGAGAGGCCATAAGAATTTCATGACTTCAGAAGAGTGTTTGAGATGTCCAGCAGGAGGGATTATTTATTTATTTCAATCTTATCTATTAATCCATCTTTGAAGACTAACTCAAAAGTATGAGCCAGGCATGGTGAGTGATCAAAGGTACAGCATTCTAAGGTTCTGCTACTGGTGAAACTTCTACAAAGGAAAAACATTCTAAGCACATGTGATGATACCCAAAGTTTTCATCCATAAAGTAATTGTCAAACTGATGTGATTGTTAGAAGACATTCATGTCCACATATCTTTTGTGACACCAATAAACTCATTTTTTTTTTTAATTTCTCAGTTTTTATTTGTCATTTTTCAGACATCTCTGGAATTATGGTTTGGACAGAGTTTTTCCTCTTTGAATTAATATATCTTGACTCAGTGTGGTATATAAATGTTTTAAAACCATTATCTTCTACTACAGGCAATTGTTTAATATATTTGCAGATAATTTCTGTGACTAATCTGGTAATTGCTTTAACTCTTTTGTCTCCAGGCTTATAAAACAATTCTTTTTATCAACAAATGCTCTCAGTCAGTTAGAAGACACTGATTTGTGTTTTACTGGGGTTGCTTTGAAAGAATTTTGTTCTATATGACGAGAAGAAGTCACTGAACCTGGTCTAGGAGTTGAACTAACTGATGAAGGACTCCCAACAACAACTGAACTAGGAGCTGAACTAACTGATGAAGGACTCCCAACAACAACTGAACTAGGAGCTGAACTAACTGATGAAGGACTCCCAACAACAACTGAACTAGGAGCTGAACTAAGTGATGCAGGACTCCCAACAACAGCTGAACTAGGAGTTGAACTAACTGATGCAAGACTCCCAACAACAGCTGAACTAGGAGTTGAACTAAGTGATGCAGGACTCCCAACAACAGCTGAACTAGGAGTTGAACTAAGTGATGCAGGACTCCCAACAACAGCTGGTGTAGAAGTTGAACTAACTGATGCAGGACTCCCAACAACAGCTGGTGTAGAAGCTGAACTAACTGATGAAGGACTCCCAACAACAACTGAACTAGGAGTTTAACTAACTGATGAAGGGACTCCCAACAACAGCTGAACTAGGAGTTGAACTAACTGATGAGGGACTCCCAACAACAGCTGAACTAGGAGTTGAACTAACTGATGCAGGACTCCCAACAACATCTAAACTAGGAGTTTAACTAACTGATGAAGGACTCCCAACAACAGCTAAACTAGGAGCTGAACTAAGTGATGCAGGACTCCCAACAACAGCTGAACTAGGAGTTGAACTAAGTGATGCAGGACTCCCAACAACAGCTGAACTAGGAGTTGAACTAACTGATGAGGGACTCCCAACAACAGCTGAACTAGGAGTTGAACTAACTGATGCAGGACTCCCAACAACAGCTGAACTAGGAGTTGAACTAAGTGATGCAGGACTCCCAACGACAGCTGGTGTAGAAGCTGAACTAACTGATGAAGGACTCCCAACAACAGCTGAACTAGGAGCTGAACTAACTGATGCAGGACTCCCAACAACAGCTGAACTAGGAGTTGAACTAAGTGATGCAGGACTCCCAACAACAGCTGGTGTAGAAGTTGAACTAACTGATGCAGGACTCCAAACAACAGCTGGTGTAGAAGCTGAACTAACTGATGAAGGACTCCCAACAACAGCTGAACTAGGAGCTGAACTAACTGATGCAGGACTCCCAACAACAGCTGAACTAGGAGTTGAACTAAGTGATGCAGGACTCCCAACAACAGCTAGTGTAGAAGTTGAACTAACTTATGCAGGACTCCCAACAACAGCTGGTGTAGAAGCTGAACTGATACAGGACTCCCAACAACAGCTGGAGTGGGAGATGAATTAACTGATGCAGGACTCTCAAAGTTAGCTGGACTAGGAGTTGAACTAATTGATGAAGGACTCCAAACAACAATTTCATATTTTATTCATGTGTTTACACCTGTGTGTGCTAAATTTTTTTTATTTTCTATTGGCTACTTCTAACATTTAGATACTATTAATTTGATTTTAAACATTCTTTCAATTCATATTAATTTGAATTGTTTATTTTGCATGTTTGTTATTACCTTGTTTCAGTTTCAACCAGTTTAATCTTTAGCTCATGTGTGACTGTGCAGTCTTAGTGCCACAAACACAAAAATGTTGCAACACACATCACAAATTTGTTATGTATATCAAAATATTATCACTTTTTAAATTTACATAATATGATTGTTTAAGTCACTGCACATTTTTTTCACTTGAACATTTCTCATAACCAAGGATTAAACTCTTTAACCATTAACTTTGACCAGTCATCGCTTGGAACGGACACTATCTTGTAAATACTTGGGGGTTTATCTCCAGAATAATGATTTCACATGACCATCGCATATTTCCAATGTTTAAAGCTATATTTGAGAGGCCAGTGGACGGACAGTGATGATAACTTTTTTTTAAACTGTTATTATTATATTTGGCTATATAATGAAGATTAAAGAGTCATGTCAAGGTGCAAAAAAATGTGAAGAAATTGGAAAGTTATTTTAAAATAAAACACCCTTATTTGGGACTTGAACTCTGAACCTTCACATGTAGCAAAAGGAACCTTTCAGCCACCTAGGATTCACTTAAATAGTAACACAACAACCACTTCACATGTTCTAAGAAAACATTTCTATAAGTCAGTATTGATCTGGCAGTGGGCTACTTCCAGTTCAGCCAAGATTGATAGCTTCGTGAATTTAGAAAATTATTGAGAGATACCGAAGTACTTTAAAGGTATGGAGAGGTCTATATTTTTAATTATCAACATGCTTGTCTTTGAGCACCTGTTTTATTGGGTTTTTTTTAAATTTCAAATTTTCATGATTTATAACTGTGTGTTTGACTTTAATTTAGGCGTTAATGTATTTATTATAATTTATTAATTGTTGGTTCTGGAATAAGAAGCCTTAGCTGTGAGTTTTGACTGTTTGAAGTATGTGGATGCTAATACTAACAGAAGTTTACAATTTAAATTATTCACAATGTCAGTCTACCACCAACCTATTAATCTCTGTTATGCAGAACAGTTCTATTTTATTATTCAATTTGTTTAGTCTTGTTTCAAAATTAGTGTTTGTAATCATCATCATCATCATGTGCCATACCAGTTGGCATAGGTGATCATATCCCTCCACAATCTTCTATCTACAGTGCATTGTATCAGTTCTGTTGTTGACTGTTTTCCATGCCATGACACCAAGCCATCCAGTGTTAGTAATAGTACTGGTTAAAAGAATTTATTTAATTCTCATGAAATTGTATGTTGAAACAGTAAAAACTTATGCTTATAGGTAGCTTATACATTTTAATAGTAAACCCATAATAGTACTTGATTTAAACTTTAAAATGTTTTTGATCAAAGCACCAAACATTCTGCAGGGTGGTCAGAACAAATAAGAGGGAACTATGGTCTCAGCATAGTGCCATGATAGCTCAGTGGTTAGTGAACTGGACTACAAAGAACGAGAGGTCGGGTTCAATCCTGATTGATGGCTCTGGGTTCACCCAGCCTTAAATGGGTACCAGAATGTTTCTGGGAAAGTGAAATGGCATGGGCATAATAACAACCACATTACCCCAAAAATAATGTGCCGAAAGTCTATAAAAATTATGGTCACTAACACCATATTCCCCATACGCCGCTTGGCGTGGTGGGGCTCTTTACATTTTTTTACTATGGTCTCAACATAAGTACAAATTGTATTAAATATATAATAACAGCTACAGATTAATAAATGTATGCCTCCAAGTTTTAATACAGAGGATTAATTTTTTAAAATCTATAAGCAAACAACAGCTCAATATGGTTATGAATTTATCTTTAAATCAAATTATTATAAGAAAATACATAATGCCACTGACCTAACCAATGTGTTGTTCTCACTCCAAATACAGACAGTTCCATCAATACTACTTGAAGCATACAATTTCATGCGTGGACATGACGTAAAGCCTGTTATAAGATCCATGTGGTCATCATCTGGCTTGTGGTCAAAACGATCTAACAGACAATATAGAAAATATGTCTAGATATGATGTTTTTGTATTACTTGTTTGCTGGCTCAAATTATTTTCTTTTCCTATTTACTGTAGGTTGTGAGATACAATGCAATCCATTTTTGACAATAGAAACAAGAAAAAGAGTTCTTAAATGTTATGTAGAGCCAGTCTTAACATATGGATATGAATCATGGACTATAGGACAACAGACAAGAAAATCACTGGAGTCTGTAGAAATGTGGTTTTACAGAAGAATTTTGAGAATACCATGGACAGCTAAGAAGAGTAATGAAAATGTTCTGAAAGAGGTCAAAGCAAAAAGAGATCTAATTTCCAATATTAGGAAGAAACAATCATAAATTTTTGGCCATGTAATGAGAAGAGAACAACTGGAATATATTGTAACAACTGGAAAATTCAAGGGCGAAGAGATAGAGGGAAGCAAAGAGAAAAAATACCAGACAGCTTAAGAGAATGGCTTGGCAGAAGGTCAACAACAGAAATGATAAATAACTGTCGAGATCGAAAGTTGTGTAGAGACATGATCACCTACACCAGCAGGCCCAGTACTTGATGATGATATATATATATATATATATATATATATATATATAAATAAAATATACACATGGACACATATCTATCTATCTATCTATCTATCTATTGTCCTTTCGAGCCGAAGACGGCACATAGGGCAGAACCACAATCTCAAAAAACAGAAAAAATTCGTCCCTTGTATTTTTCAAAATGGCTACTAATTTACATAGTACAGAATGTGTTAACAAAATTACCAAATTTACATTTTCAAGAGATTTAAATGATTTCATGAACATTTTACAAAAAACACAAACTAAAACTGTATTTTTATTGATATTTAAATAATTTAATATTTGGTCTGAAGTGTTTAACCCCAGATAACGATACTGTAGTAAAAATTACCGCTTCAAAACACAAATTCTTCAAAATTTGATAGTTTGAGATGTTCAAACACTACCACCCTCCATGTCTCTTCTTCTTCTACCCTTTTAGCTCCCAGTGGAGCATAGGTCTTCAACAAACACTTTCCAAGTCGTTCTGTTTTTTACCATTCTTTTAAGATCCCCTCCATGTACTTTCCTAAAAAAACTACTTCTGGTGACCCCTTCCAGTGATTTAATTTGTTTCCATTGATGTAGGAATCGCCAATCAACCACTAATATCTTCAGTAATCAAGAAAAGATGATGGTCATATGTTGGACATGTGATGAGGAGAGATAACAACCGAATTACAAAGCAAGCCCTCATGTGGAAAACAACAGGTAAGAGGAAAAGAGGAAGACCCAGAGAGACACTGAGAAGAATATTGATCAGAGAGGTAAGAGCAGCAGGAATCGGCTCCCTCAATGAGATAGAGTTGCTTGCACAGAACAGAGACAAATGGCAAGATTTGATAAAATATCTTTAGAAGGATTGAAAACTGCTAGAATGGAAATTTAGATAAGAGAAAGAGTATCTGGGTCTATGCCCTATGGGCTGGCTACAGCTTGAAAGGTCAATAGATAGATAGATGTAGGATTTTTTTTCCATTTTGTGAGATTATCATCATCTCATCAAGTACCGTGCCTGCTGACATAGGTGATTATGTTTCTCCACAACTTTTGATCTTGACAGTTATTTATCATTTCTGTTGTTGACCTTCTGTCAAGCCATTCTCTTGAGCTATCTGGTATCTTCTCTCTTATCTTCCCTCTAGCTCTTCATCCCTTAGTTTTCCCAGTTGTTACAATATATTCCAGCTGTTCCCTTCTCATTACATGGCCAAAAAATGCTGATTCTTTCTTTCTGATATTGGATATTAGTTCTCTTTTTGCTTTGGCTCTTTCAGAACGTTTTCATTACTCTTCTTAGCTGTCCATGGTATTCACAACATTATTCTGTAAAACCACATTTCTACAGCATCCAGTGATTGTTTTGTCTGTTGTCCTATAGTCAGTGATTCACATCTATATGTTAAGACTGACTCTACATAACACTTAAGAACTATTTTCCTTGTTTCAATTGTCAAAAATGAATTGCACAGTATCTTCCTCATTTTTTGGAAAACTGCAGCAGGTAAAATTACCCGACTTGTCGTTGTGTGATACGATCCTATTATCATCACATGCCATACCGGTTGGCGTAGGTGATCATATCCCTCCACAATCTTCTATCTACAGTGCATTGTATCAGTTCTGTTGTTGACTGTTTTCCATGCCATGACACCAAGCTATCCAGTATTTTCTCTCTTTGTCGCCCGCGATCTCTCTTTCCTTTTATTTTGCCAGTTGTAACCAAGTATTCTAACTTTCCTCTTCTCATGATGTGCCCGAAAAATGTTGATTGCTTCTTTCTGATGTTTTTTAAGAGCTCCCTTTTTGTATTGGCCTCTTTGAGAACTTCCTCATTGGTCTTTTTAGCTGTCCAGGGAACTTTCAACATTCTTCTGAGAAATCCCATCTCTGTGGCCTCTAATCGTCTTTTCATTTGTTTGTCTACTGTCCATTATACAAACAAAATTCACAAAATTTCAACAAAGTGGTAGTTTTTCATTTTTTAAAATTCTCTTTGACCAGGGAAATTTTCTCTGTCATTGGCAACATCAAACAATCCTTTGTGACTTGGGAAACTCAGCGAATAACGCTTTGAGGTAGCCTAACGTCTGAATAAACAAATTACAAGCCCAGTCAAAATGGTCAATTTCAGGTCATATATCAACCTGAGACAGAAAATTCGAGTTCTCCATGTGTCTAATTAGTAAACACACAGTTGTGTGCATAAAGTTCAAAGAAAATACTATTTTTAGAGCTCCTGATGTTACAATTAAGTGGTAGTAATTTGTACTATGGAATGTAATGAAGCACGCCACAGGTAGTTGTTGTAATTAAGGATTAAGTTACTGCTTTTTTAGTTTTGTTTGCTTTTACTGATATGTTAGTTATCATTAATTTTTGCTATGTGTCTATGTGTCTATGTATCTATGTGTCTATGTGTCTATGTGTCTATGTGTCTATGTGTCTATGTGTCTATGTATCTATGTGTCTATGTGTCTATGTGTCTATGTATCTATCTTTTGTTCGTCCAAAGTATTGTCTATATCTGCAATGTCGTTTCCTGTATAAATTTTACTGTCTTTTGTAATTCTTGCAGTGGTCCATATAGTTTTGTCTGTAGTGTTGTATCTATGGGCCAATGGATTTTCCTCAGTCTGCTATATTCAGTGCAGTCTTGAAGTATGTGTTCAGCAGTCTGGGGTGCCTGTCCACATGTACAAGTAGTTGAGGTGCCGATCTTGAATTTTGTATACATGTGACTATGGAGTCGATTGTGTCCTGTTCTGAGGCGTATAATGATAACTTGTTCATATCTATTCATATTATGGAAGGCATCCTGATTTGGGGCTTGTGGTCCTCTGATTGATTTGATTATCTGTTTCTTATGATGGTATATAACCGGTGTATCTAGTTGTGTGTCTGTTGAACCTTCCTTTGCCAACTGATCTGCTTTCTCATTTCCTGGTATTCCACAGTGAGATGGAATCCACTGCAGGGCAACCCTGTGGTGCTTGCAGAGTTCAGTCAATAAGATCTGCAGATGTGGTCATTTTCTAGATTGTAGTTCCTGGAGAGCTGATCTTGCATCTGTCAAAAACACTACAGGCTGTGGGCTAAGATTACTGTTCAGCAGTTTCTCTATTTCTGCATCATAATTGTGACAATATTTCCCTGTTGCTATTTTATTCATATCCCTAGTGTTATTTGGGTACTTTATACATGCACCTGCTCCCCCATTCTTTACTGCATTCTGTGCTGATCCATCTGTGTACACACGAATCCATAGGTCTTGTGGGTATTCTTCGTCCAAGAAACTGAGAGTTATTGTTTTTTACTGTAGACTATTCTGTTCCTCTTTGTCAACTATTCCTTTCACATCTGTTCGTATTTGTATTGATAATCCTGATTCCTCTGTCCAGGGAGTCTGTTCTGGTATGGGCAGTAGGGGGTTAACAACTCTTGGCATGACTGGTGTTTGTCTACTAATATGCTTGGCTTGGTGGATAAAACTGTTTCTCTTAAGTCATCCCAATGCAAGATTTTGGAATTGGTCCTTCATTGTATGTCTCGGCATGCAAGCAAATTTTTCTGCCTGTATCAGCACCTTTGTGTCCCTCCATTCTCTCAGTGCTGGTATCCTCCACAATTTCTCCATCTCCAATATTGGTGTTAATTTCCTTGCTCTTGTGATGACCCTAAGTGCCTGGTTTTGTACTTTGTCCAGTTCTTGCAGTGTGGTGTTTGATGCTGAGCACCATGCAGATGACCCATATTCTAAATGTGGGCGTATACTCTGTTGGTAAGCTTTACTGAGTATTTTCCCACTCGCACCCCATGTGGTTCCACACAGCTTTCTTAGAATAGCCAATTTCCTCCTTGCTTTTTGGGTTGCCTTATTTATCTGCTGTTTCCAAGATAGTTTGTTATCAAATGTAACTCCAAGATATGTAGCTTGTATGTCTTCCTTCACAGGCTCATTGTTTATGTAGATGGCTCCTGCTTTTTGTTTTTGGGAGAGAGTGAAAAGTGTAGTACTGCATTTGTCTGTATTGATACTCTCTATTTGTCCACGAATTCAAGTGCATTCATAGCTCTTTGTAACAATTTGGAGGCCACAGTTGCATACTCCTCTGTGCACCACATTACCAAGTCATCTGCATACATTGCCACTTTGATGCCATGTGGTAGTTCAGTAACTAGGTCATTGATGTAGATCAGAAAAAGTGTTGGAGATAGTACTCCTCCCTGTGGAACGCCCTGGCTCAGTAAGACCTTTTTACTCTTAAGACCATCCAGTTGCACTCTGGCTCTCCTGTTATGCAAGTATGCTTTGACCCATTTGTACATCCTGCCATTTACTCCATAATTTCTCAGTTTCTTCAAAAGCCCTTCCTTCCATACCTTATCAAATGCTTTCTTTAGGTCTATCCATGCTGCTAGTACCAGTTTCTTTTCTTGAAACGCATCCTCAATTTCCTGGGAAAGATAGCTTCCCTGATCTTCGGTAGAGTAACACTGTCTAAAGCCTGCTTGTTGTGGGACAAGGAAATTTTCACTTTCTAGGTACCACCGCAGTCTGAGATTGATTATACGTTCCATTGTTTTACACAAACAGCTTGTAAGGCTGATTGGTCTATAGCTGGATGTCGTTGAACCATTTTTTCCTGGCTTTAGTAATGGTATCATAATTGCTTCTCTCCATGCCTGTGGCACTCTACGTGTGATCCAGCAAATGTTGTAGATCTGCATTAGTTTTGCTTTAGCTGCAATTCCCAAGTTCTTAATCATTTCATTGGACACTCCATCACTGCCTGGTGACTTTTTCATTTTTAATTTGGATATTGCCAGCTCTAGCTCTCTTTGCGTAATGGGTATTTCCATGACTTCATGTGTGGTCTCTTTTTGTCATTCATTTTGTTATTTTAAGCGGGTCTCTTGTCGTTTCTCTAGGCTAATTTCAATATTATTGTCATTTGCAAAGGAGTCTGCAAAGTGATTTGCTGCATGTTTACCTGTTAGGATGTTTCCATCCTTCTTCAGTGTAATTTTGGTGTTCCTTTCTGTACCTATTTTTGCTATGAAAATAACTCCATGCTGCTTTAATGACTGCTGACTTTGCTCATTATGAATTCATATTTTACCTAATTGAACTGCTTTCAATGGACAGGTTTCCCTGAAAGACAGCACATGCTTATTTTCTGCATGAAATGTCCAGAACCATTGAAATGTTATATATTGCTTTTCATATTTTATTATGAATTAATATATTATCAATATAAAACACACACATATATATATATATATATATATATATATATATATATATATATATATATATATATGTACACGTAACTCTACCATGCCTAAAGGTGTCCTGAAGACTAACAAAGGGAAGGAGATATCTTACTTCTCTTATTAATTGAGAGATATCATCCTAGCCCACTTATAAAGCTGTCAGCATACAAATATTTTGTCATGAAAGCTACGAAGAATCTCTGGGTTTGTCCTGAAATATGTAACATACCTTCCATATAATACATTTTTCCAGCATTTAATATGCTTTTTATGTTTGTTTGTTTTTTACACGGCATATACTCTCAATTAATACGGAGAAAAAAAACATTTATTTTGTGTTTCAAAATTCCACATTTTATATCTTTTTAAAATTACTCTACACATAAAACATCAGTCATATACATTGTTAGCCAAATTGCTCATTTCTGTCAATAGCTCTAAATATTTAAATATTTAATAATTAACTTACTGGATAATATTGAAAAGAAAAAAAACAAGATTTTTGAATTTAGCATTAACTTAATGTTAAACATAACATAAATGCCACATTTGAAAGAAATCTGATGATGATGATCATGGTACATGGTGACGATGTCTTGCCGAGTCAAATTTTCTTGCAGGAATTATTATTATTTTTTTAAATATTTCATAGTATTAGTATTAATGATATTTAATTGTATTAATGCTATTTAGTATTATTAATATTTCATATTATTTATATTAATTATTATTATAAAATTAACACTTAAAATTGACATTTGTGATTTTTATTCATATGTACAGGTTTTTTTGGTCTGGTGTATAGGTTCACCTAAAAAATATATGGAAGTTATGCTGTGATCTAAATTCTAACAAGTAACAAGCTATTCTCTCAGGTCCTTAACAACATTATTCTTATTCTGGTATATCGACAGGGAAGAGACAGAAGGGAAATCACCTCCACCATGCAAAATGAACTCGATCACATCTCTTCCTGGTGTGGAGCAACAGTTGCATTGGTTAATCCTATTGAGTTATTTGCGGGTCATCATCATTGCCCTCCGAACACTGGTTAATCCTAACAAAGCATCAGTTGCATGGTTCTCCCTTAACAGTCATATCATTAACACGGAAACATCAGTGGTATGAATGGGGGCTGATGAGATGACCAGGGACAGGTTGATGACATACCTCGGAGTTAAGTTTGGTCGCAGCCTGTGGAAATCTCGCAAAGGATTAGCCACCTTGAAGGTCATGGCAGCTGCCAACATCGAGCAGAGGCTACTTACCCTTCTGTTCCAGGGATTAGTCCTCACACCAATCGAGTTTGCCCTGGCAATTCTTACTGTCAGTATGACAGAAATTGACAGGCTGGAGAAAATACAGAATGAAGTTATGCACATTAAATTGGGGTGTAGGAAGGATACTCCCTGTGTAGCAATGAGGTATCTTTTTGACTTTCCAACCATGGATGACAGAATCAAAATCTGGAGGGCACAAGCATACCTGAAGATAAGTGTAGATAAAGATCACCCATTGCACCACAAGCTCAACACAGGGGAAAGGTGTCAGGCTAAAAAGAGGCAAATCATGGGTGGGCTGAGCAGAAGATGTCATCAAACAGGTCTTTGGTCTTATCAATATCATCACTGGTGAGGAGTGGATACCAGTGCCTATGTCATTCAGAGGGACATTCTCATGTATTGTCACACTCGACAGGAAAAGTAGGGAACAGAACTCATTCGTGGTCAATGAGAAAGTAAACGGTCTCACCTGGGATAACGCCAATGAGAAAGATGTGAGATGACACCAATGAGAAAGATGCAGTCATCTATACATACAGATCTGTAATATGATACTAAAGGAGTGTATGGGCATTTACAGCATGCTCGGCAGGCAGAATAATCAAAGAAGACAGTGGTGCATATGTTATGACCATAATCAGCATGACGATGGAGGTGATGGCAGTGACTAGGGCATTCATCTGGTTAGAGTCACAAGACTACACCCACATCTGCAAACTGAGTGATTTGATGAATATGATAAAGTAAGTGGAGGCAAGCTCTGTACACATGTAATGGTTAGAGTCATTGCAGAAGTAAAAAATATGAAAGGTCACCTTTGTCTATGCAGAAGTATGGGGAAATGAAAGAGCAGATGGGTTGGCTAGCTGCTCTATCACTGAGGATGGTCAACCAATGGATCGGGCGGACATCATCAGTGCCCCCCAAGATGTGGGAAGAGCACAGGATTTCAACAACCATGAGTCCATGTCACTCCTTTGGATGAAAGAGATGGAAGTTAAGTTGGGCACAGGCAGAAACAAGAAACTTAGTGGGCGTGTAAGAAGACTTATCAACCAACACAGAACTGGTGTTGTCAGTCGCTGGACACTGCGGGACTTGCTGAGGAGGTGATCTAAGCACCTATGGACATGTTCAGAGTACAATGATGATGACCCACAAATAACTCAGTAATAACTCTTCTCAGATGCTTTGAAAACATTAGATAATTCTCATTTCAGGAGATGATGATTATTTAAAGAAAACCATGCAGTGTCACACAATGGCTAGTTAGTTGTGTTTGACTTACTTTTCTCTGATAAGCTGTAGAGAACAACACTGAATGTTGCTGTGGATGGATCCTGGAAAGCTACACCCAGACGCATCTTGATAGTAGTCATGAAAGATGGACAGTGAGCACAGTAGAAGGACATGAGTGGGGTCAATGCTTCTTGTGCAAAAGGATAAAGGCGCCATACTTTGATGATATTGTCTATAAAAAAAAAGAATTAAAACTGTGTGGTTAATGTATAGTCAGTGAGTGAAATAACATAATAATGGATTTATGAAACTCTTAATTTTAATGTCTTTTTGGAACCTTCTAATTATTAACCAAATCATTTTTTAAAAATCAAAATTGAACTGTGTGGCCAAGAGGTAAGACCTCAACATCTGTACAAGAGGTGGGTAACAGGTTTAAATCCAAACACAAGTGGTGGAAATTGTTTCTTGATGAATCTGTGGTTTTTTCATGGCTTTACTCTCCAGCTGGTCTCAGGGCAGTAAATCAAATATCTAGGCCTCTTAGATAACAACAACAAAAAATAGGAGGTCCTGTTTGCATATGTTAAAGAAACCTTAGCAATTAAAAGTAAAAACGAATAGGCCAAAATGGCTGCTTCCCAGGCAAAATTGTAAAGCAATGAAAAAATGTACTTAAGATGCAGAAGACAGACATATCAGGTCAAAAGATATAGATATCATGACTTGCTGTAAACTAGCAAAATAACATATCCATGCCCACTTAAAGAGTAATTGTTAAATAGGATGAAGATCACCACCATCATCATCATTAAAAAAAAAAAAAAGTAAAGAGCCCCCGTCATGCCGAGTGGCGTATAGGGAATATGGTGTTAGTGACCATAAACTTTGCAGATCTTCGACACATGATTTTTGGGGTAATGTGGTCGGTATTACGCCCGTCCCACTTTACTTTCCCAGAAAAAATCCGTTACCCATTTAAGGCTGGGTTAACCCAGAAGCCGTTGGTGGGGATCGAACCCTACCTCTTGTCCTTTGCAGTCCAGTTCACTAACCACTGAGCTATTGCGGCTGCCTCATCATCATCATGTTTTGTGTTATTTATGATAAATTCTTTCTCCACATTATCTTTTTTAGGATGTTTCACTTGACCTTTGTTTTCTCAATTACTTTTCACTTTTCCCCAGATCTTTCCTCTTCATCTTTCTGAACTTCTGTCCACAATATTTTGTCCTAAAAGGTCTCCGATCTTTCTAGGTAAGTAATGTCATGGAAGATGCACCACAGAAATGGAAGGCAGAAAATAAAATAGCAAAAATAGCATTTCAGAAAATGATAAATGTCTTATGCAACAATTCTATGTAATTTGAAGTGAGAAAGAGTACATCGAGGCTATATAGAGCCAATTCTGACCTATGGAACCAAATCATGGACAGTAGACAAACAAATGAAAAGACGATTAGAAACCACAGTAATGAGATGTCTAAAAAAATGTTGAAAGTTCCCTGGACAGCTAAAAGGATCAATGACAACATTCTCAAAGAGGCCAACACAAAAACGGAGCTCCTAAGAAAGAAACATCTGAAAGAAACAATCAACATTTTACAGGCACATCATGAAAAGAGGAAAGTAGGAATACTTGGTTACAACTGGCAAAATATAGGGAATGAGAGATCCCTGATGACAAAGAAAGAAGATACTGGATAGCTTGGTCTCATGACATGGAAAAAGTCAACATAATTAATACGCTGTAACTGTAGATAGAAAATTGTGGAAGGACATGATTGCCTATGCCAGCCGATATGGCACATGGTAATGATGTATGTTATGCTAGTTCCTATTGGGGTGATGATGACACATACAGCAGAAATAAAATAACTCTCCATGTCCAACAATTCATTGCTGTTATCCAACCAGTATTGTCAGACTTTGCACAAGCCCCACAGTGTGTCTCATTACATGTACCTGTTCTGAGCAAGCCTCATTAAGAGAATTGATTTTAATTGCCTCACTTATCAGTGTTCTTTTTTGGTTTTCTCTAGGTCATTTTTACCTGCTGTGTCCCATTTGAAGGCTTGCTTTTCAAATTCCCATTATCTCTTCACATGACATGGTCATCGTTTGCCCTTCTTCTCTTGATCATAAATAATATTGTTGGTTGAACTGTAATTTTTTTTATATATTTCTGCACTAGTTTATGAATTAATTCCACATTCTTCAAAGAATTTTCTTCTAATATAAGTCTCAAAATGCATGTAATTTATTTTCTCATTTATTTCATTGTTTCTCAGCTCTTGCATGGATAAGTAAGGATGGATAATACATACCATTTTTAAAGTACAGTCACATTAAATTTAAAAGTCTTATAAATTAAGAGAAAGGTTCTTTGATGAAAAAAATAATTATATTCATCTTCTTCCTCTACCTTTCAACTCCCTGTGGATCATAGGTCTTCAACAAACACTTTCCAAGTCACTCTGTTTCTTGACATTCTTTTCAGATCATTCCATGTCTTCCTCTCTGCTTCCACCTGTCTTCTTCAAGCTCTTAGGGACCCCGTACCTTTTCTGGATGGCGGATTTATTTTTTTTCTTTTCTTTGACCTGTCCATGTTTGTGAAGTTTTTGCAGTTTATTTTTTACAGTGCTATATAGCCATTCCCATGCCCAATCCTCCTTAGTCACCTCTTACGAACTTGCCTGGTAGGGACTACAGGCAGCATTAAAATTCTTTATGCCCCTTTTGGGCCCCGACAGCACACTGGTGAATAATAATATTAGAAGCGTTAAAAAACAATTATTTATTGTAGGTTGTGATAACAGCAGCATAAGACATGGATTGGTGATGCACATATGTGACATGTGTTGATTGGTACATGTGATCAAAGACTGTTATTTTCTTTTAAAGTATGATTTATAAATGTTGACAGATCTGACTTTATTGAAATAACAATTTTTTCTGTGATTTGTAGTGGATACATAATGTGGACACCACAGGTGTCATTACAATACTAAGTGAAACATGAGTTTACCAGGAGATATCACTAGAAAAAAATATAACATAAAATATTAGTGATCCATTAGAGCAATTGTGATGTGAAAATTAATTTTACATGACTTACATTATTTTGCAATCATTAATGTTCATGTTAAAACAAATGTAGCCTTCATTAAATTTAATGAGAAGAATAAAAAAAACACAAACCAGCTCCTGCAGAAATCAGCTGATCTGATCTTGTGTTTGCTGTCATGCTAAGGACACCTTTGCTGCCATGAGCCTAAATGAAAAATAAAATATTTGCAACATGTTTTACAAATTAAATAGAGACATAAAACTCATATTGATGTGTGCTTTTTCAGTTATAATGAGGTATTAACTTAGAATTTAACTTACCATTATGAAGGAAAATAAAACATTATCTTTAGAGAGAGACAGGCAAGATGTAGAGTATCTGCTATCAATATATACATATAAATAGCAATCTTCACATACCTCAGCCTTAAAAGTGACTTCCCCAGTATGCCAATCAAGTACACAAATGAAGCCATCTTTTCGACCTCCAAGCAAAAGCGTTCTGTTTTTGCTATTTTGCTGTTTCCCAACACTACGCCATTTGCTTGTTTGAGCATTCTGCTTTGTCAAGGTCCAAACATCACTTGATCCATATGAGTCCACCACATACTCATACATGAGCAAACAGTTGCATATTTCTGTAGAGATGTTACATCAGCAAGAGATTAAACAGTTTGGCCATATGACAAGACAGAAACAATTTAATTTTACCCACATGGCTATCAACAATTGCTGCAAAAACAACAGAGAAGAAACATCTTTAACAAAAATGGAATAGCTGAAATACAGAAACACTTATATGAGAGCAGTCATCAATTTTGAAAGGGAAAAGCGGAAGGAAAGAAGAAGAAAAATGTTACATCTATTAATTTTATTAAATCTATTGGGATCTATCAATACATGAAGGCTTTTATATGCCTGAAATCTTCTAATGAAAAGACAATTAGAGGCCACAGAGATGGGATTTCTCAGAAGAATGTTGAAAGTTTCCTGGACAGCTAAAAAGACCAATGAGAAAGTTCTCAAAGTGGCCAACCCAAAAAGGGAGCTCTTAAAAAACATCAGAAAGAAGCAATCAACATTTTTTGGGCACATCATGAGAAGACGAAAGTTAGAATACTTGGTTACAACTGGCAAAATAAAAGGAAAGAGAGATCGTGGACAACAAAGAGAGAAAATACTGAATAGTTTGGTGTCATGGCATGGAAAACAGTCAACAACAGAACTCATACGATGCACTGTGGATAGAAGATTGTGGAAGGACATGATCGCCAACGCCAACCAGTACGGCACATGATGATGAAATCTTCAGTAATAATCTTGGTTTTACTAAGGAAATAGAATAAAAAATTAGGTATATAATTATTTGTATGAGCTGCTGTCTTCTTCTTCTTTTCACCTCTCTGTGGAGCAAAAAGTCTTCAACAAACACTTTTCAAGCCGTTCTGTTTCTTGCCATTATTTTAAGATCACTCTATGTCATCCCCATCATCTTCATCTCTGCTTCCACCTACTTCTCCAAGAATATTTTTGTCTTTGTCTCTTCCCTTGGAGATTCCAAAAAAGGGCCTGTCATATAATACTCTCGGTTGGCTTCCGCAGTGTGTGTCCTATCCAGCACCATCATCTTAGTTGTATCTCCACTGGTATTTGACTGGTACATTTCCATAATTCTATGTTAGTGATTTTGTCCTGTCATTTCCATCCTTTTATTCTGCGCAAGCATCCATTAATGAAGGTCTGTATCTTTGTGATTGTAATTTTTGTTGTTCTCCATGTTTCGCAGCCATATAATAGGACTGACCTAACACTGAAGATAAAAATGTTGTATTTTTGTATTTAACCTAATTTCTTTGGATTTCCATATATATATATATGTTTTATAGATATGTTTCACTTGCTTTTTGTATCCTTATTTTGGTATTATTCTCTGTTCCTATTTCTGTGTCTATATTACTGTCCAGATACATGTAAGATTGTACATCTAGTAGAGTTATTTTTCCTATTGTTATTTGGTAATTGCCAACTGCATTAATTCTCATAATTTTGGTCTATATCTATTTATTTCAGATGGGAGATGCACCACAGAAATAAAAAGCAGAATAGCTCAGGCCAAAATAGCATTTCAGAAAATGAAAAATATCTTATGCAACAAATCTATGTCAATAAAAATGAGAAAGAGAGTTCATCAGTGCTATATAGAACCAATTCTGACTTATGGAAGCGAATCATGGACAGTAGACAAACAAATGAAAAGACGATTAGAGGCCACAGAGATGGGATTTCTCAGAAGAATGTTGAAAGTTCCCTGGACAGCTAAAAAGACCAATGAGGAAGTTCTCAAAGAAACCAACACAAAAAGGGAGTTCTTAAAAAACATCAGAAAGAAGCAATCAACATTTTTCAGGCACATCATGAGAAGAGGAAAGCTGGAATACTTGGTTACAACTGGCAAAATAAAAGGAAAGAGAGATCGCGGATGACAAAGAGAGAAAAAATACTGGATAGCTTGGTATCATGGCATGGAAAACAGTCAACAACAGAACTGATACGATGCACTGTAGATTGAAGATTGTGGAAGGACATGATCGCCTACGCCAACCGGTATGGCACATGATGATGATCTATTTATTTATGGGCTACTGTAAACACACAATAAACAGAACCCAAATTGTGACTAGAATGTCATCATTAGAAAGAACACACAGAAACAAATATTCAAATTGTACACCAAATTTCTGCATTTAAAAAAAACAGTTTTAAAAATAAAACTGATTCCGTTTTTTAATACAAAAAGTAATCACTTAATGAAAAAGCCAGACTTAAAAAACACAACCCATTTAGCTGCTCAATTGATAAACATTTCATGAAGAATGGTTTTTTTATAATTAGGCATTATTATTAGATTATAATTAGGTATTATTAACTCTTAATGTCCGTGGGAATGCTGATATGGTTACTTACTTATTTACATTTTGCCAAGCAAACGCTGACATGGTTACTCTCATTTTGTTTCGTTATAATGAAATTACACATTTTAAACTACCACATCCGCAAGGGATATAACTCTAAGAGAATTTCCTTCTGTAGAAACACATCGGTCAATCAACGTGGGCTTAATTTGTTCACAAAATCGTCAAAATTTGTGTTGTTTTCTAAAGTCTTCAATCAGCTGATTCGTGATTATAAGAGAAAAATGGCTATCAGCAGTGAAGTATCTATCATTCCTAAACGTGAATTATTATTAACAGCAGAAAAAGCTAGGAATTATGTTCTGAGAACTTTAAATGTAATAGTGATCTTAGTGACTTAGTTTTAGTAGCACTGTTGGATTAAAATGTACCCCACTTTGGCTAGGTGAGTATCAATTTTTATATAATTTTTTTATGCCAGATATGGCACACATCTGATGAGAGCAAAGGGAAGGCCCTGCTTGCCCGCTACATTGAGCAGATGGACCAAAGAAATGAGGCTGTAAGAATGAGGATACGGGGATCATTGTCAAAATTGTGTAAGGATGTAGGGCTGGAAGAAGATCTCATAATCACAACTGATACCATTCGCACGACACTTAAAAGGTCACACAACACTGCGCCTGGTCCAGATGGTGTTTGGTACGATGACATAGGCAATTTAGCTGATGACGACTTGACAAAACTGGCCAATGAGTTTAATGCCAGTATTCGGAGTGGCCAGATTAAGGAGGAGTGGCTACACAGCTACTTATTACTGCTACCGAAGCCAAACAAGGACCATTCTCAGATCAGTGCCTACAGAATCATCACAATGCAGAACACTGCGGGCAAGCTGATGGAGAAAATAGTTACCGTGTCCTCACCTGTCACCTTGAACAAAAACGTGTATTCCCACCCACACTTTGGTTAGAGTCACAAGACTACACCCACGCATGTATACAGAGTGATTGGATGAGCATGATAAAAAAAGTGGAGGCGGGCTCTGTACGCATGCAATGGGTAGAGTCGTTGCAGAAATCCAAAATACGTAAGGTCACCTTTGTCTATGTCCCTGGACATGCGGGAGTACAGGGAAATGAAAGGGCGGACAGGTTGGCTAGCTGCGCTGTGTTTGAGGATGGGCAACCAATGGATCGGGCGGACATCATCAATGCCCTACGAGATGTGGGAAGAGCACAGGACTTCGACAAACACAGATCCACGTCACTTCTTCGGATGATGGAAATGGGAGTTAAGTTGGGCACAGCCAGAAATGAGACACTTAGTGGCCGTGTAAGAAGACTTATCAACCAACATAGAACTGGAGTCGTCAGTCGCTGGACACTGAGGAAATTGCTGAGGAGGGGATCTGAGCACCTATGGACATGTTCGGAGTGCAATGATGATGACCCGCAAATAACTCAATATAATTTTTTTTTTTACAAAAATTTTGATTCTTAATTGCTTAAATTCTTATCCTTCAATTTTTTTTTTCAAAATAAAAATTATTTCCGATTATGAATCTGTGTCCTTTTCCCTTCAATGTTATGCCTAATATATAGGTCTATGGAAGTAGTTGGTCATTATGGCTTAGGCGAGAGGAATGAAAGAGGTGAGAAGCTTATTGACTGGGCAAGAACACACAACATGATGATAGGAAACACCTGGTTTAAGCAACATCCAAGACATCTGTGGACATGGTAAAGCCCTGAGGACAATGCATGTAATCAAATTGATTATATAATGATAAGCAATAGATTTAGAAACAGTCTGGTGTGTGTGAAAACTAGACCAGGGGCAGATTGCAATAGTGATCATGTACCAGTTGTGGGAAAGCTTAGAGTAAAATTAAAAACAACAAAACGAGCCTCAGTTAACATCAAGTTAAATTTAGATTTACTAAAATCATACAAGAAGCTGCAAGACAAATATAAAATTACAATTCAGAACTGGTACAATGCAATAGAGAAGATACAAAGCATTGATGAACAGTGGGAAATACTAAAAGAATCAATGCAACAAATATCATAAGAGTTCATACCACCAGTGAGGACAATTTCAAGAAAGAAATGGATGACAGTTGACATTTTGCAGCTAATGGATACAAGAAGGAGAAATAAAGAAAATAAAGATGAGTATAAGAGATTAAATAAAGAAATTGTAGTAAAATGCAATGAAGCAAAAGAAGCATGGCTAAAAGAGAGACGCAAAGAGATTGAATTGCAACAAAAAGGAGATGCTAAAGCTTTATACAAACAAATTGAGGAATTAACAGGAAGAAAAACACAATTAAAAAATGGATGTCTAAGATCAAAGGAAGGAGAACCGTTGATTGATCAAGAAAACATAAGGGAACGATGGACAGAATACATCAAAGATCTTTATAATGATGAACGAACAGAAGTAAATATTAAGGATAATGGGGAAGAACCAGAAATACTCAAAGAAGCGGAAAGACACCTTGCGCAATCTGAAAGCAGAAAAGGTTCTTGGACATGATAACATAACTAAAGAAGAGATTGAAGCCATGGGTGATTTTGGAAAAGAAATAATAACAAAAATATTGAATGATATCTACAACAGCGGATATATACCAGATGACCTCCTCAAATCAATTTTCATGGCCCTACTAAAGAAATCTGGTGTAAATGAATGTGATGATCATCGCACTTTAAGACTTATACTCATAACATGATATTGTTATAACACATGATTAAGATATTATTAAGAATCATCATGTGAAGAGTGCAAAACAAAATCAGTCCAGAAATTAATGATGAACAGTGTGGTTTTGTTAAAGGTAAAGGTACGATTAATACCATATAATTCATAAGATCTTTAGTAGAAAGAGCCATAGAGGTAAAAACAGATCTATATCTATGTTTCATAGATTATACCAAAGCATATGACAAAGTAATGCACCAAGAGATAATACAAATTTTAGAAGGCATAAACGTTAATAGCAAAGTTCTAAGAATAATAAAGAACATATACTGGCAACAAAAAGTTGCCATAAGAACTGGAATTAAATTGGGAATGTTTCAACAAATAAAATAAGGTGTTAGGTAAGGTAGTGTGCTGTCACCAGATTAATTTAATATGCATAACGAGATTATTTTAAGATCTATAAGGGGCATGCCTGGAATAACAATTGGAGGCAATAATATAAATAACTTAGCGTAAACTGATGACACAGGCGTAATCGCTAAGAGTGAAAATGAGTTACAAAAAATGTTAAACATTATAGTGAAGGAAAGCAAAAATAAAGGACTCAGCCTTAACAGCAAAAAGAGGTAATAGTAACTACAAAGAAAATAACATCACTGCAGTGCACAATAAAGGCAAGTGGAACAATATTAAATACAGGTAAATGAATTTAAATATCAGAGAACAATGTTAACTTTAGATGGTAGATGTACATCAGATGTGAGATGCAGAATGGCTCAGGCATGCAAAAGAATATTTCCAAAAAATGAGGAAGATACTGTGCAATCCATTTTTGATAATAAAAACTAGAAAAAGAGTTCTTAAATGTCAAGTAGAGCCAGTCTTAACATATGGAAGTGAATCATGGACAATAGGACAACAGACAAAACAATCACTGGAGGATGTAGAAATGCGGTTTTACAGAAGAATGTTGAGAATACCATGGACAGCTAAGAAGAGTAATGAATATGTTCTGAAAGGGGCAAAATCAAAAAGAGAACTAACATCCAATATTAAGAAGAAACAATCATCATTTTTTGGTCATGTATGAGAAGGGAACAGCTGGAATATATTGTGACAAATTGGAAAATTTAGGGATGAAGAGATAGAGGGAAACAAAGAGAAAAGATACCACCAGATAGCTTAAGAGAATGGTTTGACAGAAGGTCAACAACAGAAACTGTCGAGATCGAAAGTTGTGTAGAGACATGATCACCTACACCAGCAGGCATGGTGATGATGATGATGAAAAAGAATAATACTTTTCAATTTCAGTTTAATAAAAATTTAACTAAATTTCTGACCGACACAGTGCTAATTTTTGGAAGTTGACAGTTCAGGTCTCTCCGATTGAGTGTCTAAAATTGATTGTTTTACTAATAAAATGTCATCTAATGATTCTGACTGCATTTCTATTTTGTATTTAAGTAGCGATAGTGATATCATTGCAGATGAGGAATGGTTAACTGAGGAATTCTTTTTTTACATTTCATTAAAATCTTACATATTAATGTTGATAACTAATATGATTTTGTAACCCCCCACCCCCCCCCCACCCCTCGCTAACATCGGAAATGCCCATTGTAAAGAAAGTTACAAATTTTATATAGCTGGCTGTTTGAGAGTTAAAACTTGTCTGTCATTTATGCCTGTTTCATCATCTTCTTCTGTCATCTCCACGTTAAAGGTTGGCTACCATGGATAACCATTTCACTGATCCTTGCTTTGTTATTACACACTGTTATCAACACTGTCTATATCAACAGAAACAAATCCAACACTCAGGGGTCACAGGAAGTAGTAATTAGGAAGGTACATGGAGGAGTGAATGTTTTGACCATGGCAAACTGTCAAATTTTTAATAATTTGTGTTTTGATGCTGTAATTTTTATGACAGTATCACAATCTAGGGTTAACAAAAAATATTGTACTGATACTAGTGTTTGAGAAATGTACAAAATCATCCAATAAATGGATGCCTGTTTCATGGATACCTTGTGTGTTACTGCACTCCCATCGTGATACAATTTCACAGGGGTTTTTATTGGTCATGCTCTTTACAATTTCACCACTGGACACAACAGCAAAGATCGTATCTAATAGTAAAATACAAAATAGAACAAAATTAGCATAACTTGAATTGATTAATAATAAAAAAAACATTTTAAAATAAAGACAATAAACATTTTTTTAATATAACAAATTACAAGCCTACCATCTTTTATTGCATTTCACAGATATTGTACATTTTTATAGAATAATCCACCCGCCCACACAAATCCATCCATCCATTTCTCTGATTGTGCCAGTTGTGAAAACCACAATAATAATGAAAACAACACAGAGAAATTGCAACTTCAAATGTCCTGAGCAACACTTGTCCTCAACGCTTCATGCAATGACTTGATGATGCAGTCTTGATTACGTTAAAACATTTAGTTACACAGTTCTCTAATTACACTTTACAAACTTATCTGGATAAATGTCTTGCTTGCATATAAATGTCTCTCATTACAGAGAAATGCTGATTATGGCCATCAATGAATCTATCCAACTGTATATCATTAGTGGACTATTTTATTTGTGTCTATGGCAACTCTCCAGATTCTGTAGGAAAATCAGCACTTCTTTCTTCTATTTCTTCTTTCCTTCCTCATCTGCCTTTCAGCATCAAGTGGAGATATAATTTGCAGCCTTTTGCTCTTCTGTTAACCTCTGCTGCTGTTATGTTTCTTAATGCTTCTAATATTCCATCCATCCATCTTTTTCGTGGTCTACCCTTGGGTCTGGTGTTCTCACAACATTTATTGAGGGCTTGTTGTGTTGTGTTTTGATCACTCTGCCTTGTCACGTGGCCAAACAATTTTATCTGTTGTTTCTTTATATATTCTATGATGGGGGTTATTCCTAGCTTTTTTCTGAGTTCTTCATTTCTTATCTTGTCTCTCAGGCTGTCTACTGTCAATTATCTAACACATTTCACTGCCTTCACATAATTCTTTGGGTAACACAAAATCTCTTGCACAATATATAAATTGTTACTAATAACTCTTTGTTCAACGAAATCTAAACACTATAATCCTAGCTCTATTCTCTCTATTATGCTCTGATCTTTCTAAAAACTTAAAATCTGTTTTTTGAAAACTCTTTCTCAAAAAAATTCATGCCACTTTTAAAAAATCATTCTCTGAATGCATTCCCCCTGAAAAATACTCTCTAAGATATCTCTCTGCATAATCCTGTTAGGTTCGATGGCAGTGGGTAGACTCTCTGGGGAGGTCAAATCTGACAAAAGGCTGCTTCATTTTTAAGCCAAGGCACATGGATGTGAGAGGTTAAAAGCATGTTTACAAGTGTGCCAGTTTGACTGATGTGGGGTGCAGAAAAGCAATGGACCAGGCTGACATTCTGAATGCTCTCAGGGACAAAAGACCATTTTTAAAAAATTAGCTTGAATCTGCAAGCATGCATGAATATCACAGTGGGAGAAGTCAGACAGAAACACTACACAGAAAGCCAAATTGAACTTTTAAACCAACACAATATAAGTGTCATAAGTCACTGCACATTGAAGGATATATAGCACTGAGCTGTGATGTGTGAGTGCTATGATCTGAGCACTTATAGACTTGTTCAATATACAATGAGAATGGCCTGTCAACTAAATTAGAATCAAATAAGCACCATATGTTTTTTTCTGATTGGGTAGCTTATCATATCAGGTAGCCATAATTAAGAAAAACAAGATCAGTATTCTAAAGCATCAAGTTCCAGATATTTCCTTGTCTATTATTAATAAAACTGCACCATACATGATTTAACTGTTCAATAACCATTGTGTGCCTGGTTTGTCATAAAAATATCACTCAAAAACTCCATTTATATCTTCTGATAGTTGCTTGACACAGGCGAACAAGTTACTTTATACATGTGTCACTTTTGATTACCTATTAAACTGATTCTCAGATGCTTGTGCATGAAACTGGCTACATTTATGGAACATGTTTGTAGCAGCAGCGGATATTCACAGAGACAACGGAGGCCAGGACTCTATAATATTTTATCAGAACATAAATCACAATCACACTCCAGCTCATTGAGTTAAATGTCAGCGAACAACCAGCTATTGTATCCAGTTTGCCGTGATCAAGTAATTCAAGCTGTTGCTAACAGATAAGTCTCAATGTGTATGGAGAACAAACCTTCTTACAACAGTTCATCGACAGCTATTGGCTTTGTATTGTATACAAGAATTAGGGAGGCTATTTCAGCAATAAGTTCCATGTTTCTATGGTAATGTTGGGTTGCCAATCAAATGATGTTTTCTCACTGTCGTAACATATAGTAATTTGATGATGTAACGGAGAAAATGAAAATAGTTGTCTACTCTATGTCACTACACTGCATGTTGAAAAAATGTGAACAAAAGAGATTTTAATTAACAGCAAAACTATGTTCTTTTCTAACTTGCAATGCAAATAACTAAGATATTCTGATATAATTATAATTATGTTAAATTAGAGTAATAATTGAAGGAACTATTTTACATAGCGGCAAAGCGTAAATTGCCATAACCTTTATATGCAAAATATTAGGTTAAAGGTTAACCTATAGATTTGAATGCAAACACTGAGAGATAAATCCAGATTAAATTATTGTTTTATTATATTATTATATATACCCTTTTTATAACCAAATGAAATTGAGAGAATTATCTTGCATCAGGAAAGACCTACTCCAAAATTGTCACTACTCCAAATGGAAAAAGGTAGGAACAGAATATTTATTTAAATTTACATGGTATGATCAACAAATTCAAATAAAATGGCTATCTAGCAGTACAAAATAAGTAACCAACAGTAAGTCTCTTAGAATATCTATTTTGTTTGCTTTTAAGCACAAACAAAGGTGTGTGGTCATCTAAAGGCTATAATGATGTAGTTAGGCATGCTTTAAGTAGAAAAATTTGCAAAGAAAACAGATCGATGAGTGATTTTACCGTATGAGTATCAGTTCGGTGCTAGGCCTAGGCTAAATGTATGTTCAATAGTAGTCTATTGTATTTTTTTTAAGTTATACATGTAATGCAACCACTCATCATGTCTTGGCCTCCTCAAGTTTGGAACCCACCTTCTACCACTGGTTTGTAGTTCAATAGATCTAGAAGAATGATTAAACACACAATTAGAATATGTGAAATGACAATAGCTATAGATGAATAGATAGAGAAATAGAAAATATGAACAAAAAATAGTCCAATGTGGTGTAAGCTGCAAGAAACAAGAGAGAATTAACAATCAATTAGAAACATAACAGAATTTTGTTGACTGCATACCTTCAGCTATGGAATAAGCAGCATCAATTAAACCTTGAGTTGGTTTCATCAGCAGAGTGGTTATTACCTGCCCATTTGAAGGACATATAATACGAACACTGGAGTCTTTGCATAGAACTATTGCCCGTTGGGGAAATAATGGATGATTGGTCACTTTGATGCTGTGAACTCGGTAACTGTAGATTGAATCAAGGTATTGATAGTGATTAACATTTCATTATCAATCTTATTCTCTTAAACTGCTGCAAAAATAAATGACAAATGCACATAAATATTTCAACCATAGTTTCTAAAATAAGGAAGCCAGCTAGAATAGTGGTTCATACACTCCTGTTAACTCTTTCCGTACGTTCTGCCGTATGGTGCGCCAAATCCATTTTGGTTGAGTACGTTCAGCCGCATAGTGCGCCACAATAAATTTGTTTCGTGTAAACTCTCAACAAACTGTATTCCTATATTTTAGATTGACTATTTTATATAGATTCCTTCACCAGAGAGTTCCTTCCTTCTTCCCCATGAGGTTCAAGTTGAAAGACGTACTCTAACGTGTGATTTTTTCATTTGAATTTAGTGTTTATCGTAAAAAAAGTGTAAACAAAAATCAGCTGATCGAAATGGCTTCCAGTAGCCGTGATTGTAATGCTAAAAGTCAGTTGATGACGGCTGAAGAAGCTTGTCAATTAATTTTTCTTGATGATTCCGATGATAGTTCAGACACTGTAAGTGTTGATAACAACAATGGTGATGACAGTGATCCAGATATGGATTTTTTAGCACAAAGCGTGCACTGACTCTTTTTTTTCTGTTCAGGATGGGAAATTAAACCACATCTTCATCCAAATGCATGCTTCAAGGCATTTCATGGACAATAAATGGAGAAAGTGTTTTTTGTGTAATTGAAAAAAAAGTGTCAATATTGTGTATATAGTGATTTTTTTGTGCGTAGTCAAACAAAAGTGTCATTATTGTGTACATAGTAATTTTTTTCCCCAAAAAAGTTGAAATTTCATTTTTGTCACTTGTGATTGTGGATGACAAAATATCAGTTATTGTTATGCTACATCAACCAAAATTTCATGGCTGCTTAAAGACATATTGCTATATGTTTTTTTCACAAAATAATTCATATTGGATTACTATGACCGGATCTATTTGATGGTAAGTTGTCAATTGTGGTTTGAATTTGAATTTTCAATTTTTTGTTGTTGGTCCTTTATCTCCAATTTTTCTATTTACATCTCATCATCTTGGCATTGGTGGAATCTGATTCCTTGGTCAATTATCTAAAAATTCATATATAATAGGTTATGTGTTAGATAAATATAAAGCATGTAGATTGATGTTTTAAAACCATAAGGTCAGTCAAAAATTTTGTCTCTGAAATCTCTTCCGTTGCGTAGATAAAAAGCTTCCGTATGGAAAGTTTTAAAATCAGAACAAACTTATAAATCACATTGTGATGAAAGCAACAAATATATGTTACTATAATGACAAACATTGTTAGAATTAACAAAGGTTAGGAAAGTAAAAATTTAAGAAAATTATTTTCTTTAAAAAATACTTGCACAAGGCTCAATTTGGGCAGACAAGAATGAGACTCATGAATAGTATCACAAAAATGAGTAAAAAAATAACACACAGTAACCACCATAGAGTATTATGCAGCCTGTACAAATGCTTATCTACATGAATTGAGCTCAATAACTCATTCAACTTGGCACTTTAAGTAAGAAATTTTTCAAAACTATTTCCCCTGACTTAAAATTTACTCACTATATTAGACTCTAATTTATAAACTGTAGCAGTCAACACAATGGACCTTACTTTAACTCACAACAGAAAAAGAATATTAAAATAGCATATAAATATTTTGAGACTCGGATAAACATTAAGGCAATGTTGATGTTAAATAGAGAAGATCATACCTATTGAGAATAGAAGATTTTACTTTTTCATGATGAAAACAGGTGATTGAAGTGGCTAACCTAATTTTGACAAGAAAAAAGTTGGCACTTATAAAAATGGAACTAATATCACTCATCATCATCATCATTGAGTGCCATCTCCACAACGAAGATTGGCTACCATGGAGCACAATTCTGATCTGTCTCTTGCTTTGATAGTGCAGGTTGTCATAGGATGACTTGTCAATCTTTTTATGTTACTCGTCCATTTTAGTCTTGGTCTGCTTCTGCCTGTTTTACCTTGTATTTTGCCCTCCAAGATTACTTTTAGTAGGCTGTTGTGTCTTTTAACATGGTCCAAAAATAGCATTTGTCTTGTTTGAATTGTGTTAAGTAGTTCTCTTTTCATTTTTAGTTGTTTTAAGACCTTATCATTTGTTTTCTTTTCTTTCCATCCAATTCTATCTATTCTTCTATATATCCACATTTCAAAGGCTTCAATTTTCTGTTCTGTTTTCTTGTCTAATGTCCATGTTTCTGCACCATATAGGAATGTTGAGAAGATATAACATTTTGCTATTCTTAGTTTTAGCCCTGGTGTTATTTGTTTTGATGTTAGTATATTTTTCATGGCATTAAAATTACTTTTTTTGCCATACCTATTCTTTTGTTTATTTCAGTTTTACATTTTCTATCACTGGTTATATTAATGCCAAGGTAGTTGTAGTTCTGAACTGTCTCTAGGTCTATTCCTTCAATTTTATATCCACTTTTCTTTGTTTATGATCATAGTGTTTTTGATATTCATATCTAATCCATATTTTTTGCTTGTCATGTTTATTTTATTAAGTAATTGTTGTAGATTTTTATGATTTTCTGCTAGTAGTACAGTACAGTATATCTTCAGCATCATCATCATCATCATCAAGTACCGGGCCTGCTGACGTAGATGATTATGTCTCTCCACAACTTTCGATTTCGGCACCTATTTATCATTTCTGTTGTTGACCCTCTGCCAAACCATTCTCTTAAGCTGTCTGTTATCTTTTCTCTTTGCTTCCCTCTATCTCTTCGTCCCTCAATTTTTCCAGTTGTTACAATATATTCCAGTTGTTCTCTTCTCATTACATGGCCAAAAAATGATGATTGTTTCTTCTTAATATTGGAAATTAGCTCTTTGCTTTGGCCTCTTTCAGAACATCTTCATTACTCTTCTTAGCTGTCTATGGTACTCTCAACATTCTTCTGTAAAACCACATTTCTACAGACTCCAGTGATTTTCTTGTCTGTTGTCCTATTGTCCATAATTCACATCCATATGTTAAGACTGACTCTACGTAACATTTAAGAACTCTTCTCCTTGTTTCTATTATCAAAAATGGATTGCATAGAATCTTCCTCATTTTTTGGAAAGCTGCTTTTGCCTGAGCCATTCTGCATCTCACCTCTTTTGTACATCTTCCATCTGAGGTTAACAAAGTTCTCAAATATTTAAATTCATTTACCTGTTTTAATATTGTTCCACTTGTCTTTATTTTGCACTGAGGTGATGTCTTTTTCTTTGTTGTTACCATTACATCTGTCGTTTTGCTATTAAGGCTGAGTCCTTTATTTTTGCTTTCTTTCACTATAATGTCCAACATTTCTTGTAACTCATTTTCACTCTTAACGATTAAGACTGTATCATCAGTATACCTTAGATTATTTATATTATGACATCCAATTGTTATTCCAGGCATGCCCCTTATGGATCTTAAAATAATCTCACTTTAAATATTAAACAAATCTGGTGACAGCACACAACCTTGTCTAACACCCTGTTTTATTTGTTGAAACATTCCCAATTGGTTTCCAGTTCTTATGGCCGCTGTTTGTTGCCAGTACATGTTCTTTAATATTCTTAGATCTTTGATGTCTATGTTTATGCTTTCTAAAATGTTGATTATTTCTTGGTGCTTTACTTTGTCAAATGCCTTGGTGTAATCTATGAAACATAGGTTTAGATCTGTTTTCACCTCTATGGCTCTTTCTACTAAAGATCTTATGATATAAATGGCATTGCTTGTTCCTTTATTTCTAATGACAATATAGCATGATGATTCTTAGTAATATCTTAGTCATATGACTCATAAGGCTTATTGTGCAATGATCAGCACATTCAATTGCACCCGATTTCTTTGGTAGGGCTGTGAATATTGATTTGAGCATGTCATCTGGTTATATATATCCGCAGTTGTAGATATCATTCAATATTTTTGTTATTATATCTATTCCAAAATCACCCATGGCTTCAATCTCTTCTTTAGTTATATTATCTGGTCCAGGAGCTTTGCCTGCTTTCATATCTTCAGCATATCTTAGGTTATTGATTATCTTTCCATTAATGTTTAGGCTTGGCATCTCTGTGATGTTTTTCAAGATTTGCTCAGTGTATATATTGAACAAGCTTGGTGATAGCATGCATCCCTGTCTTACTCTTCTTTTTATATCAATGGGTGTAGAGTTCTCTTTGTTATATTTTATTATAATATATGGCCCTTTTCGTCTTGTCAGACGGTCTAGTGGAGGCTATTGTGTATTTTTTTAGGTTTTGTTCTTGCCGAACAGCTTCTCTCGTGAATAATTCTACCAATGTTTGACAAACATACGGTCACAGAATGAACAAGTCAGGCCCACTGGTCCACATGGTTTTCCATCCTTTTTCATTAGTCTTTTCTCTTCTAAGTTTTGCCATAGCACAGTCTCAGATGATGTTACACCGTTACTTATACATGCTCTCCATGATGTGCATTTACTTGCCAGATGTTCCCAGTCATTTTCACATATGGAGAAGTCTTTCAGAGATGACTTGCAGATATCGTATATCGTAGTTTAGGTCTGCTGATTTGTCTTTTTCCGTGTATTGGTTCACCATATAGTATTTGCCTAGGAATGTGCTTTTCTTCCATTTGTTGGACGTGCCCCAGATATCTTAGTCTTCGACATCTGAGCATCGACATGATTGTTGGGGTCTTAGCACGTCGCAGAACAGATAAGTTGGTTATTTTGTCCTGCCATTTGATGTACATTATTTTGTGGAGACATCGCATGTGGAAGACATTTAGTCTTCTCCCAGACTCACCAATATAGGTCATGTGGCATCGTTGGCATATGATGGCATAAATGATGTTGCGGGACACACATGTGAAGTTATGCTTGATCTCGAACCGTCCATTAGGGAACAAGACTGAGTCAGTAGGGAGCACATAGGCACAGGTGATACAGTTACGACCACAAGGGGCCGTACCGAAGTAGATGCTACTCCATGTAGATGTGGCTTTTCAACACTTAGACCCCGCCAGAGAAAGTATAATTTTCTTCCTTAACAGAGCCACAGTTTGAGAGTCTCGTTTCTTGGAGGGCAGCAATATCGACATGTAGCCTATTTAGTTCTTTATCTATGAGGGCTGTTATTCTAATTTGCCCTTCTTTCAGTGTGTTTGCTTTAGCAAGTCCTGGGCACAAGATCCTTACTTTCCATGTGCCAAGTTTAAAAATTGGTGCTTTCTTCCTCATTTCACTTTGCTTACTCTGCCTGGGCACGGAATATGGAATTAGTGCTTTACCCAGTCGCACAATCCCCCTCTCTACTTCGTTTCAAGGATTTCCGAAGGAGGGACAAAGTCCATACATTCGGAATTGAAAGAAGATGCAGGGGATGCCAGAAAGACAGTTAATGCCGTCTACTGCCTTAGGGTCCCTCCCTCCGGATTTTTACTCTGGGTGTACTACCATAACCTTCAATTCTAACTAGAATTTAGTCCACAAGGTAGTGGAGGGTTTTGTGGTCGAAGTTTCCCTTCTTCTAGATGGGTTGCCAGCCAAGGTAGTGGAGGGTTTTGTGGTCGAAGTTTCCCTTCTTCTAGATGGGTTGCCAGCCAAGGTTTATGAGTCCCGTCTACCCAGACTTTTATTATAATATATATTACATAATATCACTCATAGCTGTATGTTAATATGTGATTGCTATATATCAACAAGAAAAAGAGTTCTTAAATGTTATGTAGAGTCAGTCTTAACATATGGATGTGAATCATGGACAATAGGACAACAGACAAGAAAATCACTGGAGTCTGTAGAAATGTGGTTTTACAGAAGAATAATAATATATCAACAATCTCAAGATAATACTAGGTTACTTCATAACTTATATTTTATAATGTTACTGTGAACGTTTTGCAATTTATAAAAAAAAAGTTATTTTAGATGAAATGCTAATGAAGAATCTACCAAATATCCTGGATCGACAAAAGAACCAACAAAAGTATGGAGAGAAATAAGTTTATTCCTCCCCAGAGCATATCTTAAGCATATATTAAGTCTTATCTTATCTTGAGGGGGGGTGGGTGATGTCTGCTCTTGACATCACCAAAAGGTATTTGAAGCGTTCATAGCCTCTCATTTGCCAGGCTCAGTGGATATCGGATGACAAAACCTTTTCTGTTTTGACAAAATCCTCTCTGGTTTTGATGGACTAAATTCAACTCCACTGGGCAACCGTGTCCAAGGCCACACCTACACGTGGTCCCTCTGTTATCGCAAAGTTGGTCCTGGGCGCGACCGAGCTCCCGGTGGTATAACTGGGTCAGGAGGAGGTGAGCCCCTATAGATGCAGGGCTAGAGCCAACCAACATGTGGTATATGCCATGGCCCTCATCTAATCACCCTCACTCTCCCTTGAGTGAGTGTCTTGTCTTCTATCTTATTACTATTTCTATAGGAACCCCCTGTGGACAGGGTGAGAGCTTCAGCGAAACCGCCTCGAGACCATCTACTGACATACTTGAAGACAAATGACTTAAGTACTGACTAGGAGTCCATCATGTTCCCTTCAACAGTCCTGTAGTACATCGCACAGACACAAGTGACCCAGGATGTGACGATCCTCTGTCGATACATTTGGCCCCCATGAGATACACCTGAATGGACGGAGTAAGTGCCAGTGACAGTAGGTGGCGGGGAATGGGCTGTTGTGAATCCTGCTTGAATACAGGGCCTAGAAAGTGAACAAACGGATGGATGATATGTCAGCAGAGACAGAGACACAATACATGTCATGGATGGAATTGAGGCGAGGATTTGCAAAACCTTCACCCTGGAGTAGGAAGATAGCCAACAGGTCCCCCAGTTTTAACAATGCCATGTACATCAAGAATATAAATCAATACGAGCTCGGATAATATTTCAGGCCTCAAAAATAAGAAAACAGAGCTAACCAAAATTATGTACAATTACCAGATCCATATTGTCCTACTGCAGGAAACACTACACAAGAACATAGTCACACATATAACAGGTTACACCAGCTATCCTTGTAAGTGTACCAACAACTGCAGAGGTATAATCACCTACATCAAAAACAATATACAGGGAGACATAGTGCCACTAAATAATACCGAACTAACAGATGTTCAGAAAGCCACAATTTGGTTTGCATTCAGCAAATATAATATTTATAATGTTTACAATCCACCAGGCACAAATTGTAACATAACAGAACTTGATCAAGTCAACTACCATAGAACTATCTTGGCTGGAGATTTTAATGGACATTCAACACAATGGGGATATTCTAACTCAAATCGCACAGGAAAATACATAGAAGATCTTTGCCAATCAACTAATCTTACAATCATGCAGGACACAGAATCAACACCAACTCTCCTACATAGAAGATCTTTGCCAATCAACCAATCTTACAATCATGCAGGACACAGAATCAACACCAACTCTCCTACATAGAGCTCATCTCTCCCTTAGTAGACCCGATCTGACCATTTGCTCTGCTGATCTCATAAGCTACTGCCACACTGAAGTTATTGATGACATAGGCAGTGATCACAGACCCATAGTCACCATAGTAGACACATAAACAACAAAAATCCAAACAAAACAGAGAACGAGATGGAATTTCAAGAAAGCTGACTGGAAGCTATATTTTAAAAAATCCGACCAACTCCTGAACAATCTGACAGACAACAGCGTAGAAAAATTAAACGAGATGTTCACACAAATAATACTCAACACTGCAGAACAAACTATACCTAAAGGATGTAGAACACAATATCGACCATTTTGGAACACAGAACTGGAGACAGCAGTATCAGAAAGAAAGAAAGCCAGAACAATACTTGAGCAGAACCCAACTTTGAATAATAAAATAAGCTATAACAAGACTAGTGCTAAGGTCAAACTAGTTACTAAAAAAGCAAAGAAAGAGAAATGGCAAGAAACATGCAGTAAACTCGATTTGCGACATGAAGGAAATAAAGCCTGGAGACTTATGCAACATTTGTCTGGTGATAAAAGAGAACCAAATCCTAAACCAATCAAATTTAATAATGAAATCATCAGCTCTAAAAAAAATATAGTTAAAAATGTAATAGTTACTTTGCTTCAGTCAACAGAGCGAACAAACTTACAGATAGTGATAAAATTCAGCTACATAATTTAAAATTAATTGAAAGAGCCCCAACAACAAATATGCTGCAATATTTGAAGAAGATTTTAACATGAGGGAACTAGAAAAGGCATTAAGAAAATTAAAATGTAGAAAATCCCCAGGCCCTGACAAGGTACACAATGAGATGATAAAGCATCTCGGCAAGTCAGGGAAAGAAACATTACTCAGACTGATCAACAAGTCATGGAAAGAAAGCAAAATTCCCAAGACATGGAGAAATGCCTATATAGTGCCATTGCTCAAAAAGAACAAGCCTCCAGATGACCCCAGAAGCTATCGTCCCCTATCCTTAACATCATGCATAGGTAAAATAGCTGAGAGTATGGTCAATAGCAGACTATACTGGTATCTGGAAACCTCTAATACTCTGTGCTACGAACAAGCTGGTTTCAGGGCAAGAAGTAACATAGAAGACCAAATCTTCAGGTTAATACAACAGGTCCAAGATGGATTTCAGAAGAGACAAAATACTCTAGCCATCCTAGTAGACCTGCAGCAGGCTTATGATAGAGTCTGGCGTAAGGGGCTTTTATTGAAGATGAGAGATGCCGGAAAACATGGAAAACTGTACAAATGGGTCAAATATTTCCTAGTTGACAGAACAATACAAACTAAATTAAATGAATCCATATCAGACAAAGAGGTGTTAGAAGAAGGATTACCACAGGGATCACCACTCAGTTGTACCCTTTTCTTGATATATATCAATGACCTGACCAAAATCCTGATAAATAAAAAAGCTCTCTATGCGGATGATCTGGTCATGTGGAGTACAAACGAAAATATTAGAACAGCTGAAGGACAACTAAACAAAGATCTGAGGCACCTAGAAGAGTACTGTAATACCTGGAAAATAAAAATAAATGTACAGAAAACAGTATATACAGTATTTACTAGAAGTAACAAAATAGCTATGGCAAACATCAAACTCGTAGAGAATCTCACTAAGAAAGCGACACAGAGACTTCAACTAATGAAAAGGCTTTCCAGTACCTTATGGGGAGCAGATAAAGAAACACTTAGAAATCTCTATCTGGGATATGTTCGCACTGTTTTGGACCATGGTAGCTCGCTCCTAGTGACATGCAGCAAAACAACTAACATGGCACTGGACAAGATACAAAATAATGCATTACGACTCATCAGCGGTGCAATGAGGTCCACTCCAGTTGCAGCCTGCGAAATCCACTGCAATGTTGAACCTTTAGAGTTGAGGAGAAACAAGGCCGCTATGGTTCTCTATGAAAGACAAAAAAGAATGGAGAAGGACCACCCTAACAGAAAATTAGTAGATACATGGACTCCAAAACAAAGAATTAAGCAGATGTCAATATTACAACATTTTAGAAATATACAAAAGAAATTCCTTCTACCTGAAAAACGACTACAAACATCAAGAGTCATCAAAGAAATGCCACCAAGTACGAATTATAAGAAACCTGAAATAAATGTAGAGATATGTAACAGAACAGGTAAAAAAGCAGACCCAGTATCAGTAACACTAGCAGCAAGGAAAACAATAGATACTTATCCAGAGGATTGGATACATATATACACAGATGGTGCAGCCACAAACGCTACTTCAAAAGCTGGATATAGAATATTAATACATTATCCAGATGGAACAGCAGAAGAAATTTGTGGCCTTGTGGTGAAGTCTGTAACAATTATGAAGCAGAAATAACAGCTATTGAAACAGCAATGTATCATTTAAATACGATTTTCGATACCACACCATCAAAGAAAACAAACACAGTTATATTTATGGATTCCAAATAGGCTCTGCAAGCACTGGAAAACAACACGAACAAAACGGAACTGACACAGCTTATCATAGACACAGACAAACTCATTGAAACACATAACATAAGATTGGTAATGCAATGGATTCCAGGACACTCAAACATACCAGGAAATGATAAGGCAGATACATTAGCTAAGAGAGGATCTAAACAGACACAGATACATACATCCATCACACTAGACACAGCCAAACAAGTCATAAACTCCAACAGTAGGGAGGAGTGGCTGAATGGATGGGCCTTAGGGAAAACAGGGAGAGAGCTTTTTAAATATATGGCAAGACCAAATCCACAAGACAACATCAACAACCTAACAAGAAGAGACCAAACCACCATCTTCAGACTTAGAACAGGACATGTTATGCTGAATAACCACATTAATAGAATACAACAAAACCATACCCCAGTAAGTCCACTCTGTGATCACCCACAAGAAACTGTAGAACATCACCTGTTTCAATGTCCTGAGCTCACTGACATCAGAACAACACTATTTCCCCAAAGACCCTCCAAATGGAATACTCTGTACGGAACAACAGCAGAACTTAAAAATACCTGCAGATACTACTACATGGCATTGGGCCAAAGGGCATCAGCTCAAAGGTCGCTGGATCCATAACAACAACAACAACATCTTATCTTGAGCATATCATAAATAGGTCAAATATGTCTTTGATCTTCTGACAAATATTAATTTTGCAAAAGGAAATGCTAGCTCCTGGCAGGATCTACTGACTTCACAGATTGCTTGATGCAAACAATCTGCCATGATTCTCATGCATACAGCACACAACAATGTACTCTAAACTTCTGCAGTACAGTAAATGCTAATTCTATTGACCTCACCCAATATTTGTGTGAAGATGATACAGATGCTGTAGTTTCCACAAGTCCACTCTCTTGTCAGCAAATGTGTAGAACATGTCATTATTCATCTGTGCACCAATACCCTCAATGGGTTCACTAATCACAGCTCTGTTAAAACATTCATAAACTCATACATTCAAAGAACATTCACATTATTGTGATTTATATATTATATTAAACAGAGTCTCTGTCTGATTGTCTGTTTATGGTAACTTTTAGAATAACTATAAATATTGCAGCAGAATGCTTTTTTAATATAAAAATAATGAGTTATTGAGTTATTTGTGGGTCATCATCTTTGCACTCTGGACGTGTCCATAAGTGCTCAGATCCCCTCCTCAGTAAGTCTTGAAACATAAAAATAGTTTTACAAGAAATGCTTAGGTTATATAATAATTTCATGTCAGAAACTCTGAGTGGTAAGCAGCAGATGTAAAACTATTTATTTTTATTTGCATTTTAACATCGCTTAGATATCACATAGTTTATTGACATGACTATTCTAGGCCATATAAGAAGATTAAAAGGCGATGTTAAAAACCGAGGAACAATATGGATTTATGAAAGGAAAAGGCACCATTAATGTAATATACATCCTAAGAACATTGATAGAAAGAGCTATAGAGATAAAGAAAGATCTATACATGTGATTCATAGACTACACAAAAGCATTTAATAAAGTAAAGCCTGTGGAAATAATTAATATGCTGGAGAAATCAAACATCAATGGCAATGATCTGAGAATCATAATAAAAACATTTAAGGGTAACAAACAGCAGACATAAGAATTGACAACCAAACAGGTCAGTTCCAATATATAAAGCAAGGAGTCAGGCAAGGTTGTGTTCTCTTGCCGGATTTGCTCTCACTTTACAGTGGTAAGATTATGAGATCAATAGTAGACAAAAAAGGAATTGAAATCAACGGTCACAACATAAACAATCTGCGACACACAAATGACAAAGTCTTAATATCCGAGACAAAGAATGAACTATAAGAATGATAACCATAACAGTGAAAGAAAGTAACATGAAAGATCTCAGCTTAACAGTAAAAAAATAGAAGTACTGATCATATTGAAGAAACAATCATCACCATCAGGCATAATAAAAACAAGTGGGACAGATCTAAAACAAGTGCAGCCAATTCTGACCTATGGAAGCAAATCATGAACAGTAGACAAACTAATGAAAAGATGATTAGAGGCCACAGAGATGGGATTTCTCTGAAGAATCTTGAGAGTTCCCTGGACAGCTAAAAAGACCAATGATGAAATTCTCAAAGAGGCAAACACAAAAAAGGAGCCTTTAAAAAGACACAATCAACAATTTTCTGGCACATTATGAGAAGAGGAAAGAAGAAAACAGTTAAAGTATATAGAGGGGCAGATGTAGCTTCTGATCATCATCTTCTGATAGCCAAACTTAAAATTAAACTAAAAAGGTATACTACAGCGAATAAAGGTAGAAAGTATTTCAATGTAGGGTTTCTTAAAGAACAAGGAATTAAAGATAAATTTGCAGTCACAATATCAAACAAATACCAAGTCCTCAAACAACTAGAAAATACAATAAATATAGAAGATCATTGGAAACAGGTAAAAGATATATGGAAAGAGACATGCGAAGAAACACTGGGGAAAAGAGAATGCCAGAATAAGGCATGGATGACAGCAGAGACCCTGGATAAAATTAAAGAAAGAAAGAAAGAACAAAAAAGCAGACATAAATAAATGCAAAATGAGAATTAATAAAGCCAAGACACAGGAAGCTTACACAGAGGTGAACAAAGAAGTGAGAAGATGCATTAAAAGGGATAAGAGGAAATATATAGATGAACTAGCTAAAGAGGCAGAAGAAGCAGCAAATAAAGGGAATATGAAAGAACTGTACAACAGCACAAAGAAATTAAGTGGAAAATACAAACAGATCAATGCCTTTATTAAAGATGAGAAAGGAAATCTGCTTAGTAATATAAGGGAACAAATGGAGAGATGGAAAGAGCATTTTGAAGAACTTTTGAACAGATGCGGCTCAAATGATCCTCCAGATATACTACCAGCAGAAGGAGAGTTACACGTTAACTGTGGAAAACCAAGTAAAGAAGAAATAATGAAAGCCATCAAACTATTAAAAAATGGTAAAGCCACAGGATCAGATGAAATTCCTTCGGAAGCCATCAAAGCAGATATTAACACCTCTACCAAGATGTTACATAATCTATTAGATAAAATTTGGGAGAGGGAAGAAATACCTAAAGACTGGAAAGAAGGTTATATGATCAAACTACCAAAGAAAGGAAGTTTACAGGAATGCACAAATTATAGGGGAATTATGCTACTATCAGTGCCAGGAAAAATACTAAGCAGAATCATTCTAGAGAGACTAAAAGAGGCCATAGAGAAAAATTTGAGAGATGAACAAGCAGGTTTTAGGAACTCATGTGCTGATCAAATAACTACTCTACGTATAATAGTTGAACAAAGTTTAGAACTAAAATCCCCACTTTATATTGGATTCATAGATTACGAAAAGGCATTTGACAGTTTAGACAGAAGAATGCTTTGGAAGTTGCTGAGTCATTATGGAATCCCCATAAAGTTTATTAACCTGATAAAAACAATGTATGAAGGAACGAAATGTAGTGTGGTGGATGAAGGACAGCTTACAGAAGCATTTGAAATAAGAACAGGAGTAAGGCAGGGATGCCTTCTGTCTCCATTTCTCTTTCTACTAGCCATGGATTGGATTATTAAAATAACTCAAAATAACAGAAATGGGATCCAGTAGTCACTGACCAAATAACTTGATGATTTAGGCTTTGTTGATGACATAGCTCTCCTATCTCACAGCCATCAACAGATGCAGGATAAAATGAGCATACTTGATGAGAGATCACAACAGCTAGGACTGAAGATTAATAGAGATAAGACCAACATTATGAGAATTAATACAGTTGGCAATAACCAAATAAAACTAGGAGAAATACCCCTACCAGATGTACAATCTTACATATATCTGGGCAGTAATATAGATAAAGAGGGAGGAACAGAAAATGATACCAAAATAAGGATATCAAAAGCAAGAGGAGCTTTCATTGCACTGGGAAACATATGGAAATCCAAAGAAATTAGATTAAATACAAAAATAAAAATTTTCAACTAAAATGTTAAGTCGGTCCTATTATATGGCTGTGAAACATGGAGAACAACAAAATTGACAATCACGAAGATACAGACTTTCATTAATGGATGCTTACGCAGAATAAAAGGATGGAAATGGCAGGACAAAATCACTAACAAATATTTATGGAAATGTACCAGTCAAATACCAGTAGATAAAGAGATACTGCGAAGATGATGGCGCTGGATAGGACACACATTACGGAAGCCAACTGAAAGTGTTACACAACAGGCCCTTTTTTGGAATCCCCAGGGGAAAAGACAAAGAGGAAGACCAAGGAATTCTTGGAGAAGACGAATAGAAGCAAAGATGAAGATGATGGGAAGACCCAGAATGATCTTAAAAGAATGGCAAAAAACAGCAGGACTTGGAAAGTGTTTGTTAAAGACCTATGCTCCACTGGGAGCTAAAAAGGTAGAAGAAGAAGAAGAAGAAAGAAGAAATGCTTTGTTATAACTGGCAAAATACAGGGAAAGAGAGATTGAGGATAACAAAAAGGGAAGATACTAGATAGTTTGGTGCCGTGACATAGAAAACAGGCAAGAAGAGAATTGATACAATGCACTGTGGACAGAAAATTGTGGAAGGACATGATCGACTGCGCCAACCAGTATGGCACATGATGATGATTTGCATTTTGGCAAAACAAAAATTTTGTGTCCACTCATTATTGGAATAGAATGTTGCTTGTGCTACTGACTGGCACATTGATGACTCACTGATCACTCATTGTAAAACTTTCATAAAAGGAGACTTCTGTTTGTCTTTGCTTTAAAACATGCAGGACACATTTCTTGTGAAAAAAGCAGGGCTATTGAAAAGTATGAACTTGTTTCTCTTTGCAAATATGACAGATTTCACAGAGAATGATAGAGGTTATTCCTTGAAGGAAGAGATGTTAGTTTTCCCCACGGTAAAGTAAATTAAGTGACACATGAAAGACTGAAAACGCCATACTCAGGCCAGATGAAACTGAAAGATATAAATTTGTCTTCTTCCCATTTAGTATATTTGATCAAATATCACTCTAATTAAATAATATCCATACATCAAAACTAAAGAGTATAAATCCTGCTGGTGCAGATGATCATACCTCTCTACAACATTCTACCTCTACAGTTGTTTATCATTTCTGTTGTTGACTTCCCACTAAACCATTCACTGCTTGGTATCTTTCATCTGTTTCCCTCTATTTTTCTTCCTTCAATTTTTTTCAGATGTCATAATATGTTTCAGTAATTCCCTTCTAATTACACAGTCATAAAATGAAGATTGTTTCCTCCTGATGTTAGTAATGAGTTATCTTTTTGCTTTCATGTCTTTTAGAATGTCCTCATTACTCATTTTAGCTGTCCATTTTATTCTCAACATTCTTCCTATAAAATCATACTTCTGTGCCTTCCAACAATTTTCTTGTCTGTTTTTTTATAGTGCAGGCAGGATTAACACCCTTTATGTCAAGACCATATCTACAGAATACAGGACTCATTTTCATAGTAAAAAATTGTGCTAAACATTCCTAAATATGCTAGAGCTGGAACGTGACCAAGCTGTAAAATCATGGTGACATATTAGACATTTTAAGTAAACATTATATTATCAATAAGGATGCTTAGGAAAAAAATACTAAAAACACTGACAGCATGCTCATTAGTGAATGCAAACGGCAAATGGTGAATTCTACACCCTTTCCTTAGATTGTGAAAATGTAAAACAGAACAAGGAACAATTTTAAAGCATAAATACAACCTGCGCTCATCAGCATGCATTTTGTTAAGGGGAGCTAAGCACCTATAATTTGCTTAGATTGTTGTGGACTTTTCATTGTAAACAATCATTCTTCTAGATTTTGTGTTTGTAGCCAAACACAGAGAAGCAATGAACTTGACACTCAAACTTACTGCACATGTTGCAAAAAATGAGTGTTAGGCATAGTGTGTTAGCTACCCTTTCCTACAGAAAATAAAGGGCAAATAATATTTTGAAAGAAATTTCTTTAACTCTTTCCGTACGGAAGCTTTTTATCGACGCAACGGAAGAAATTTCAGAAACAAAATTGTTCATGGTTTTAAGAATCAATATATATATTTATCTAACATATAACATATTATATATGAATATTTAGATAACTGAACAATGTATTAGATTTCACCAATATCAAGATGATACAAAACATGTAAAAAGAATATGGTTTGATGGCATTCACACTAATCAAATTGAGCATGGAGCACTAAGCGGCGAAACGTACGGAAAGAGTTGACTCTGTTTTCAAGCTGATATCTTAATTTATAATCATTCTTCCAAATGTATCCCTTCCAGGATAATATTTTATAGTGGGTTGTTTATTAGATGTCTTGTTCTGTCACTTACAAAATTTAACAAAACATATATAACATCATTTTTATGGCGCTATCAAGCAAGAAAATTATATTACTTACTTGTCCATTTCATCACATGTATTCATATGCCACACTCTGACAGTGCAGTCCAGAGAAGCTGAAAGAAATGCTGGACCATGGGAGTAAATCTGTAGAAAGTTAACCTGGTCACTATGGCCCACAAATACCATTTTAACTTTCCAGTTCTCATCCCACACCTTGACTAGAATGCACAACATTAGTACATGGCTAAAATGAGTCAACTTTAGAAAATGAATACATTTGTCAAAAAATAATATGCCGTTGACACTAAGAAGTAAAGCTAATTATGACAAACAATCCATTTTAATCCAGTGACTTATCTACTCCCCTTTCAAAGGCAACTTTAAACAATTTTTTTCTCATCTGAACCACTTTTTGTAGATGACAAATTTTAACATTTAAAACTATACTTCAACATCAACTCCCACTCTCCGTTCCATTTATAAAAAGTTCATCATTAAAATGTGCACATCTAAGACAGGAAGAAAACCATGCCAGTTAACAATTATATGAATGGTACCAAGCTTAAACAGATTTAATCACATGAAAAACATGTATCATACAGAGCGAAAAACTTAATAGAGAACCTGAAACAAGATGATGAAAGATGAAAACTGAAGCATACCAAGATATTAATCAAATATCAAATAGCAGCATCATAATGACAAAAAGTATATTCTTGCCATCCCTTATTATTGATGTCAAACATTGTCATTAACTAAGGTAAATGAAAGATACAATGTAGGAGATACTTGAAAAAAAACATCAATGTCACTTTGAAAGATGGAATGAGAAATTATGAGACCAGAAAACTTGTTGGAGCAATTATCTGCATTAAGCAGAAAAGAACAACAGTAAACAGAAGGGCAATAGAGAAAATGGTTTGATAACCTCAAAAGAATGAATGTGTCTATGACATAAGACTTTGGCTGCAGAGCTTAAGAAAGATAGAGTCAGATAGACAGACAATATCATAAAAATCCTGTATTTCAGCTAATAACTGAGTGTGACACACCTGGCACAACAGAGAAAATTCTCCACAACAAAAATGTCAATGTTTTTCAACAGAACAATACTTCCAATGTGGTATTTTTTCTTGGTTGAATGGATGTACAGGATTTATTTCATATAAGCTGCTTATTAAATTAAGCAAATGTCAGTCAGTCGCATGGAAAAATTATTGCAGATCTTTACATTATACTTACTGCAGCCATCTTTAGCCCCAGTGATGACATACTTTAATGGGTTGAAAAATGTCAGTGCTGTGACTGGTTGTGTGTGTAAATCCTTCTTGTGAGCCAACTCCAAACCAGTGAAAATGTTATAAATCTGGCAGAAAGATAAAAGAAGAAGGCACAATTAAGGCTTGTCAGTAAAATACCAAACGTATGTATTATCATGTTCTCCATGTCAGAGGTTGGTTTACATGCGTTGTCATTTTACTCTGTATCTTCTTTTATTGATTCATTCATTCATTCTCCTCTCTGTCCAATGGGCGGAAGTCATAGTTCTCCATAATTTACGATTTGCTGCTAGTGCTTGTAGATCTTCCCTACCTAAGGTTGAGCCTTTCCTAATAATTGAACTGTGTATTGTCTGTTTTGGTCTTCCTTTTTTCTTTTACCAGATATGGTTTACACATGAATGCTCGGTGGATAAGAATTTTTTTTCCACTTATTCTATGCACATGACCAGTCTACTTCGAAAGCCTTCTTCTTATAAATCTTGACATGTATTCTTGTTTAGATTCATCTCTTATCATCAAGCTAGCACTATGATTCGGGTAAAGAATGCCACTCTAAAGGCTTTCTCTGACAGTGGTGGCATAGTGTTCCAGTCTAATGATATAGCATACCCTAATGTTTTTATAAACACTATTGTAGTCACTACACAAACGCCAATGGCACACATTAAGATTGAGTTCTCACCGACCATTTCGCAGACTGGCAGTGAACTGACAGTGTGTGAGGTGCAAACATTTACAGACACCTATTGTCTGGATGGGTATTCTTGGTCGTTTTGTGCAGTGTGTAGTGGGTGTAGCAAACGCTACGACTTTATCATCGGTACGTGTCACGGCAAATGTTCACATGGGGTCTATGGACACGATTGCTCCAGGTCTTGTCTCAGTGTTTGTCCTTTATGTGGGAAAAATCCGGAAAATGCCTACAATGTAAATATCCTGGCTATAACTGTAATGACACTTGTCCCGGTGGTAATTTTGGGCTACAGTGCGAACAGACGTGTTCTGATGGCTATGACATCATATGTGACCCGGAAAGTGCAGACTGTACGTGCAAGGAAATGTACTACGGGTCAGACTGCACTCTCAAATGTCCAGACAACTGTTTCAACGACACCTGTGAACAGTCAACCGGGAACTGTGCATGCAAGGGAACGTTATACGGGTCAGACTGCTTTCAAATCTCCGGACAACTGTTTGAACGAAACCTGTGGACAGTTAATCGAAGCCTGCGTCTTGTATGTCGATGATTCACACATTAAGAAGAGTCTGCAGACTAACCGAAGCATATGGATACCTCAATGTGTTTATGTGCTGGACTTTGCTCGTTTCTTGGTGTTTTTCCGTGAAGACATGACTCATATCTTAATGTTTTTCTGTGCTAGTCATGGCTCATATCTTGGTGTGTTTCTGTGCTAGCCATGGCTCAAGTCTTGGCTTGTGTGTGCGTGTGTGCTAGCCATGGCTCATGTCTAGGTGTGTGCCATGTTGGTCATGTCTTGGTGTGTCCGTGTTGATCATGTCTCTTATCTTTGTGTGCTTCTGAGTTTAGTAATATCTCATAACTTAATGTGTGTCTGTGTTGGTCATGCGTCATATCTTTGTGTGTGCGTGTCTGGTTTAGGGATATCTCATATCTTTGTGTGCATGTTTATGTTGGTCATGTCTCATATCTTTGTGCGTGCATGTCTGTGTTTGGCACATCTCATATTCTTGTGTGTGCATGGCTATGTAAGTCACATCTCATGTCTTTGTGTGTGCATGCCTATGTTAGTCATATCTTATATCTTTGTGTGTATGTGTATGTCTATGTTAGGTATGTGTCATATCTTTGGGTGTGCATGTCTAAGTCAGTCATATCTCATATCTTTATGTGCATGTCTATGTTAGTCATGTGTCATATATCTTGATGTGTGTCGGTGTTAGTCATGTCTCGTATCGCTGTGTACATGTCTGTGTTATTCACATCTCATATCTTTGTGTGTGCATGTCTATGTTAGTCACCTCTAGTGACTCTGGCAGATGGTGCTCGTAAACCTGGGAGGGCAGACCATCTAAGGAAAAGACAATCTGTTGCCTTGCAGAAAGATTGGGGACAATCAAAGGCTAAGGAAAGCAAACCTGAAAAAATGCTGACTGAAATCGGATGCACTGGGCCACTGGCGCAGAACACAGTGCAACGTATTAAGGGGTGTTCAGTCAGAGTGGATCTGGCGGACTCTAAATGTGACGTTCTGTCTGTGGGGGCGATCAACACACTTAACCTGACAGCTGACTTCATGTGGGAGTCTGGAATCCTACTCTGACTGAGTCCTGATCGCAGAGAGCGAGAGAGATCTCTTATCAGTTCATTTGATATGTATTCTTTCAAGCCTATGTTTGAGATCCTACATAGACATTTTTTTTCAAAGATTTTCCAATCTAAACTGGGCGGATGTGTATTTGACCAGAAATGTTGTAAAGTCATTTTATTTTTCTTTAACATTTGGGTAAGTTGAGCTCAATAGTGCAATGTCATCTGCAAAGTCTAGATCTTCCAAGAGCTTATTATCAATTATTGTAGTGCCTAATTATCTGTCTTCTATGAATTTTCAAAACTCCCAATCAATTACAATTCTAGATAAAAGTGGTGGCAACCTAGTTTCTTGAGGAGGTTTAGCCGAACAAGAGTCTGCATCATTTTAGTGCCAGGACATACAGGTGTAAGAGATAACAGACATGCTCAGACTTGTCAGTTTGGCTGATGTTGAGTGCAGAAGGGCAACACTGATATTCTGAATACCCTCAGGGATGCCAAATTAAACAAAAATGACTTCAAAAATTATCTTCAATCCACGCCAGGAACAGACTACATGAATATCATGTCAAAGGGGAGATTCTGGATGGTAAAACTAAGCAGGATTGCAAAGAAAACTTGTCAATTAACATAACAGCGGTGTTATTAGTCACTACATTTTGAGGGAAATACTTTGTCGACAATCTGAGCACTTATGGACTTGTCTGATGTGCAATGGAGATGACTTATCGTCTACATTAAACTAAACTAAACTAAACTAAAACTAAACTAAACTAAACTAAACTAAACTAAACTAAACTAAACTAAACTAAATGTGCTGGAAAACAGTCAGTGTCACCAGCTTCTGTAATTTTTTTTCTGTATTTATACTGTTTGTCCCTTAGTATTACCTATCTACTTCATAAACTGTATTTGTTCTATATTTTTTCCTTCTAAGATGACTTTCAATATGCTATTATGTCTCCATACCTTCCATCTGGTACAGAATTCCTGTAATTTGTATGGAATTTTCTAATAAAAATTACTTTTATGCCATACAGGTCAATTTGTAAGAGAAACAGAGCATTGATGTATCATTCCGCATTATTCTCTTCTTAAAATTAATTTAAACATAAATTTTTACAAAAACAAACGAAAAATAGATAGCCCTTGGTATAAACATAACATTTATAACTCTTTTATGCCTGTATGTCAATTATCTAAAAAGTTATGCACTTTTAAGTAACTATATAATGTATTTATTGTTTTAACATAGCATAATAGGCTGGTATTGTTTGAATTTGATCTGCATATTCGGTTAACAAATATATATATATATAGGTCACACAGGGTCACACCAAATTATCATCATCATCAAGTACCATGCTTGCTGGCATAGGTGATCATGTCTATCCACAATTTTCATATGTGTAGACATTGCTGTATTGTTTTTTCAATGGCATGGTAATTCTCATCCTTTTTATTTTACCCCCGACTTAAGGGATACAGATTTCTTTAAAATTGAACACACTTATTGTAGAAATGCATAATCATATACAATAATTATATTGTTTTAAGCAATCAAGCTATTTTATTGACACTGTCTATTCAAATTAACACACATCGCAAGACACCATAAGCTGCCATTATGAGAATGTGGTTCTCAGGTCATGAGGTTGGGTCATTTAAATTGTTACAGTAAAACTTTGGGGTTACAGATTTCTTTCAAAATTCAGACACTTATGAAGAAATGTGCAATGATTCAAAATATTCATATTGATTTAAAACAATTGAATAATTCCAACAAGCAATGTTTTATAAAAATGTATAAAGTGTTTACTTATAGTGCATACAAATAATGACAATAACAAATGTGTGTAAATCCTAAGGGAAATTTTCATGAATTAGAGGAATTCCTGGCCTCAATTTGGATGTACAAATATAGTAACATAACAACGCGATAACTCTAACTAAGGGCCTGTTTATCCCACTGCTTCAGATAGCTAGTTCTGCTAACATCTATTGACTTCCAGTGAAACTGGACCTAGGTAGAAATTAAATACTCAGAAATGGCATCTATGCTTTTCAACACACGACAACTGCAGTGAGAGATTTAAATTTACAATAGGATTATTACTTATATTTCCAATAAATTATTATTTTCAATGTCTTTTTCTTTAGAAAAAAATGCTACAGTAATATAGTGTTTTAATACATTTTGAAATTAACTGATGGGTCTTTACTGTTTACCATAAATGGCAAATTGGCAGCTTTCAGAAAATAGTGAAAAGCCAAATATCTTCATTGCCAGAAAGTTACTGGCTATGCAGAAGGGACTAAAATTTTAATGCAATTTTCTAGGAAAACAGAATGGACAGAGCTATATGGAAAATATGAGCCAGAACACAAGAGCTTAAACAAACCTAACAGACATGAGCAGACCAAGATATTCAGACTCATAACAGACCACTGTGAACACAGAGCACACCTACACAATATAAGGCTCAGTGACTTTGCAACATGTGACTGCAGACCATCCAGAGCATATCCTACTGGACTGAAGCACACTCTACACCCTAAGAACATAAATATGGACTACACAAACAACCCTACATGACAAATTATGGGAAACTGGTGGAAACCTCAAATGCACCATTTTGTTCGTGACTCATGCTTGTCTAAATGCATAATGATAGATGCTTGCTGAAGAAGCAGAGTAAACACAATTTCCCAAGGATATCAAATGGTTAGTGTTACTACATATAACAGATGCACGGCTAGAAAACAAACTTTTGATTGATGGGAAATAAATTGGAAAGCTGAACATTTCATAATATACATATTTAAGCGTAGCTCCAATCTTTTGAACATCTTAATGATAAGTTTACTGGTTAATCTTAAATAAATAAATATGGGTTTTTTCAAATTCAGCTTTCATTAATGATAACTGTTAAAAGAGGTCTATCAAACATCTTGCATCCAAATAAACACCTGAAGAAACTCTAATAAAGATTAGAAAGCATAACACAAGCTTAATAATTGATAGTAATGATAGCCATAATAGATAATGATATTACTAAGAATAATCATGCGAAGAGTGCAAAACAAAATCAGTGCAGAAATTAGTGATAAACAGTGTGGTTAGAGGTAAAGGAATGAGCAATGCAATATACATCATAAGATCTTTAGTAGAAAGAGCAATAGAAGTGAAAACAGATCTATACTTATGTTTTATAGATTATACCAAAGCATTTGACAAAGTAAAGCATCAAGAAATAATCAAAACTTTAGAAGACATAAACATTGACAGTAAAGATCTAAGAATAATAAAGAACATGTACTGGCAACAAACAGCGGCCATAAGAACTGGAAACCAATTGGGATTGTTTCAACAAATAAAAAAACAGGGTGTTAGACAAGGTTGTGTGCTATCACCAAATTTGTTTAATATTTATAGTGAGATTATTTTAAGATCCATAAGTGGCATACCTGGAATAATAATTGGAGGTCATAATATAAATAATCTAAGGTATGCTGATGATACAGTCTTAATCGCTAAGAGTGAAAATGAGTTACAAGAAATGTTGGACATTATAGTGAAAGAAAGCAAAAATAAAGGACTCAGCCTTAATAACAAAAATACAGAAGTAATGGTAACAACAAAGAAAAAGACATCACCTCAGTGCACAATAAAGACAAGTGGAACAATATAGAAACAGGTAAATGAATTTATATATATGGGATCATTGTTAACCTCAGACAGTAGATGTACAATAGTGGTGAGATGCAGCGTGACACAGGCAAAAGCAGATTTCCAAAAAATGAGGAAGATACTATGCAATTCATCTTTGACAATAGAAACAAAAAAAAACGTTCTTAAATATTAAGTAGAGCCAGTCTTAACATATGGATGTGAATCATGGACAATAGGACAACAAATGAGAATATCACTGGAGGCTGTAGAAATGTGATTTTATAGAAGAATATAGAGAATACTATGGACATCTAAGAAGAGTAATGAAAAAATTCTGAAAGAGGCCAAAACAAAAAGAGAGCTAATTTACATTATTAGTAAGAAACTATCATTTTTTGGCCATGTAACAAAAAGGGAACAGCTGGAACATATTGTAACAACTGGATAAATCGAGGGACAAAGAGATAGAGGGAAGCAAAGAGAAAAGATACCAGACAGTTTAAGAGAACGGCTTGGGAGAAGGTCAACAACAGAAATGACAAATAACTGTCGAGATCAAAATGTGTGGAGAGACATGTCACCTATGCCAGCAGTCATGGTACATGATGACTGATGATGAATGATAGCCAAATCACCCACTTCTGTCAACAGATCTACATTTTTCAAAATTTAATAATTAATATATGGAAAAAGTTTTAAAAAAAGAGTTTTGGATTTAGCACTAATTTTAAAATATTATAAATATAAAATGTGAAATAAATCTAACGATGTTATACTCAGTCAGAACTTCGTGGAAACTATTACTATAATTATTATTATTATTATAAAAGTTAACACTTAACTTTGTCCTGACCTCATTTTTTTTAGGTTAAGACTTTAGAACGAAATGGTTTCATTGCAAGCGGGCATTCCCATATTTGCTCAGCACCTGTTCCAGCAATCAACAGTGTTCATCCTGATCGTCCATACTGTTCTATTGAATATGTTTTGTTCTGTAAAAGTGGGGATTTTTATGTTCATAAAGGCTGTTTCATTGAACGTGCCTCATCAAACTGTATAAATGGCGCACAACTCAAGATGGATGCCTCCAGGTTCACTCAACAACTTCCAGGTTGCCATCATGGGTACATAATCTCAATGTGTCTGCACCAATTCCAGTATAGACTTCATGATCAGTAGGCGTACCCTAAGAATCCTCCACTTTCGTGAAACACTCGATCCGACCACAGTCCAGATGGTGGCAAATTTTCAGTCAAACACACATCACACATCCCGTCCCAGGGCAAAGCTGGAACCTGGTACCACTCCACTACACCACACTTCATGGCCAGTTACCTACAGCATTATCTTAGCACACAATCACTAAAACTATGTTGATTTTGTCAACAAGTGAATGCGGCTGGACTACTGCTGTCTCCACAAATGAAAATCCAAACCAGAAAAAATCCCTTGAAACCACATTGCAACAAAAATGTTACTAATCCTGAACTTTATTTGACTAATGCCCATTTTGGCTGCTGCACCAACCGGAAGGTTCATTTTTTTTAGGTTTGGACTAGATTACTTTTAAGCCTTCAAAAAACTTCATCACATGCCTCTTTCATTTTATTAAAACCATTTCACAATATAATATAGATAAAAATGGTACATGTTGTATATCACTGGAAAGTACAATGTAAACAGGAAATGAAAATACCAATAAATTGCTGATATTTATTTGATTATTTGAAGTAATAAATATATTTTTTTCAACTAAATTTTCATGGCTAGATATTTTTCAATTCAAAATAGTGTAACTCGCCTACCTTTTACATGGCTAGAAGTTTTGTTATCTTGAAATTATACTCAAAAGTATCCAAAGTCCTTTAAAATGCAGTTCATTCAATACATTTATGTTCATAAACATTGATTTTATGTACATTTTTGTCAATCGCTTCAGAATCAAAATAAAACTGAGCAAAAAATGTATATATCAACAGATATCAAAAGTACAGGTTATGTATTGACAGGAAGTACTAATTCTGGCTTATCAGGAAAAGTATTGGTTAATATGAAATCCAAATCACTGCCTTATGAAACAAAAAAGTAAATATATCCATCAGATCCGATATATTTGACAATTGCCTAGAAAGAGTTAATATTGATGTGTACATTATTTTTTTCAATTTGTGCATTTTTATTGGCCTGGCATACAGACTTGCCTCAAAAAAATATGGAAGGTATTAGTCTCTTTATATGCTCAAAACAACTTATATGCCTTGCTAAAATTATGTTTAAATATATTTTTCTTCATTTTCAGTTGCTTAAAAACTTATTTCTTTGCCACCTTCTCTATTCATCCAGTTCCTCGCCTTCTATAAATTCACATTTCAAGGGATTCAGTTTTATTTTCTGTTACTTCATCTAATGTTTATTTGTTATTTTCTGTTATCTTATTTAATGTTAATTTTTGTTTCTACTCCATGCACATATTTAAGCTCTTGAAAAAATGTCCCTAAAGTAATTGCAGCACAATATGCATGTAAAGTGTTGTCTCAGTATATCATTTATTAATAAATATCAGGAATTATAGAGTAGAAGATTAACACAGTATCTACAAAATTGGTGCTGTAACAGTCATCAGTTATAGCACAATAACACTGCAAACTAGATCAAATAAATAAAAAATACAGAAAATTATGTCACGGCAAAGATAGTTCAATCAAAATAAAACAGTTATAAAATCACCTAGACTAGACAAAATAACTATAAAACTAACAGCAAAGAAAACCATTCAGAAAAACAATAGCAATACAAAACAGTTACATGATTGAAAAAAATAAAACCATAAAATGACACAATATCAAAACAAAAAGTAATAAAAGTGACAACATACAGAACCATACAGAGACAAGAACAAAATAAAACAGCTACAGGGCCAGCAACAAAGAAAACCAGTGACAAAGTAGCAGAACAAAACAGGCATGGTAAAGAGACTGGGTTTACATAAACAAAACCTACAACAACTCCATTTGCTTGAGAAAAAAATATTCTTTGCGTCTTGCTTGTTGTATTCTCAAGTACCATTGTTGTGAACATGTTTGCCTCACCAAAGTTTGTTGTAAAGGTCTTTCTTGGGATTAAGAAACGGGCTCCATGACGGAACGCCCAACACTGGAACATAGAAATACATTTTATGCTAAATTTAAGCAGCAATTACCTTTACAAATTGTAAGAAAACATGCAGAGCTGACATTCCTCCTTACAATCGTTACACATTTTCTGTACAACAAGGTGCAGCAAAGTAGACAACCCAGCACCAGTTAGACATTAAACAAAGTATACTTTAAACAAATATTTGTAATTTGTCAATCAGTAAGATGTGGCATCTTTCAAAAAAGAAAACTAGTATATGTGAGAAATCAAATAGTTTTTATGAGGATGCAGTCTTGTTACTGCAACTGTTGTTGATACAACATAAATAAGTAGGAACAACCTGCAAGGTCAAGCAAGGTGTGTGCACAACCAGAGAGCTACTGGAACATTGAATACACACTTTGTTATCTCATGAAGGTGACTGAGGACTTATGGATTTATCTGGAGTGGGTGATATCAACTTTAACAACAAAAAACCATGAATGAACCATCAGGTAAGACAAATAACGGAAACTAAAATTTATGATGAAATAAGAGATTTTTACCTACCTCATTCCTTGTTAATCCGACCAGTGGTAAAAGAAAAGACACACATGACATTCTATCCATTTAATGTCCCTTCAAATTGAAGATTGTACAAAGGGAAGAAATATTAAACTATCCATGTCCAGCAATCTTTGCTATTAAGCATCTGAGTTTTTACTGAATCTGCAATGTATCTCTCCATATATCTCTGTTCTTGGTAAGCCTCTCAACCACAGCAAGGGAGTTGATGTCCGCTGCTGTTGCCTTTCACGTCAGTGACTCTTTTTTTAGGTTTTTCTAGCATTGCCATTTTTCCTTTAGCTCTGTTTCCCAATTTTACGACCTTCCTTGCAATCCTCTTGTTTTTTTTTTTTCTCACCACATGGCTGACATATGTCCACTTTCTTTTCTTCATTATAGATGATGTGGGTGGGACATATGACATTGCATAGAGATAAATGTAAATAATACAAATGATTACCATTTATATTAATTTATTTCATGGTTTTTATTGATTTCATATGTTTCTGTAAGTCGCAATTTAACAAAAATTATGTTCATACTTTACCTCGATATCATGAATGAAATGAGAGAGAACAGATGTAAAATTATATACCTGTAAAATTGAATAATATAAGGTGTATCCAGATTACTTCTTCATGAAGTGGAAAAGCCATAATCTTGTAGATTCAGTTCAAAGAAAGGTTATTGTTTTAATATTGTAATAAATTGTGCACATTTACACACACAAATTTAATCAGTCCTCCTAAGTAGCTGTGAAACATGGAGAGTAACAAAAATAACAATCACGAGATTCAGACTTTCATTAATGGATGCTTGCACAGAATAAAAGGATAGAGATAGGACAATATTACTAACTTAGAACTATGGGAAAATACCAGACAAATACTAATGGACAAAGATTAATAAGACAAAGACGATGACGCTGGAAAGGGTCCACACTGAAGAAACCAAATGAGAATATTAAATGACAAGCCTTTTTTTGGATTCCCATGGGAACAGACAAAAGGGAAGGCCAAATTATACATGGAGAAGACATGCAGAAGGAGAACTGAAGCGGATGGGGAAGACATGAGATGATCTTAAGAGAAGGACAAAAAATAGGATAGCTTGGAAAGTGTTTGCAAAAGGTTGAAGAATTATGTCTAATAAGAGTTGAAAATAAGAAGAAGACACACAGCCTTGAGAAAAATTATAAATGTAACACCTGCTATTGACTATGCTAAAAAACAAAGAATCAAATGGTTTGGACAGCTGCCCAAAATAAAATCCATTAAACCCTGCAGCTTGTGCATATTACATGAAAATATTTAGCTACAAAACAAAAAGGAAATCCAGAAAGAGATGCATTGATAGAATCAAAGAGACATTAAGTAAATTCGATATGACAATAACTCAAGCTATACAACTAGCTTGGCCAGAAAATTATGCATTTCTCCTTTCTGTGATGCCGCACAGCACAAGAAATTTTGTTGCAATTATATTTGAAAAGGAAACTGTGTTACTGTTATAAAATGAGGTCCAACAGTGATAAGTTCTCCAGTGCTTTGGTTGTATACACCCATTAGGATTCTTCCAACAGCCTTTGCTTTGGACTTTATCATGAGGTCTTCAGACATCAGCTGAAAGAGATTATTAATTAGCAAATTATTACAAGAATGCATTATTGCATTAGCATTGCAAAGGTCAAAATGAAAATAACCTAAACTTTTGTAGTTTGCAAGTGACAAAAAATGTAACACTCATAGATTTGTAACATTTCATTGCTTGCTGGGTGAATGAGAGAATGTCTGTGGCATGGAGGTTAGTGCATTGACTTGACAATAAAGTAAGCATGAGTTAAATCCCTGCTTGAGTGCTTGTTCCATAGCTGATTTAGGTGAAAAAAAGAAAGGATACATGACTCACTGAGATATAGTAGGTAATAACCATGAGGAAGAGCATTGGTCACCTTGCTAAAATAATCAGACATAATATAATGAAGTGAATAAGTTTAAAGAAATCTTGACAAATGAAAATGTAAAAGAACAGACAGTATGTTGCTATCCAGGCTGAAGATCTAGAAGTAAGATTCCCACAACATTTGAAATGATATTAACTAGCCTGAAATTATCAGAGAGTTAAAATATAGTGCAAAATTATTTGTTTGATCAGGAAAGAAACTAACTGACACTGTCAGAAGACTATAATTGTGAACCTGAGCACAAAATTATAATTATCTTGGACATATTATAACCAGTGATGGAAAATGTAAGACAGAAATAAGAAAAAAAAATAGGAATGGCAAAAAGCAATTTTAATAACATGAAACATGTAACTATGTAACTACATCAAAGCAGATAACATCAGAACTAAAACTACGAATTGTAAAAAATTATATTTACTTAACATTCCTGTATGGTCAGGAAACATTGACATTTAAATGAGAAAACAGAGCAGAAATGTGGATCTAAAGGAAAAAAATGGGGATAATTGGGTCACACCTGTTCGGGACACACTTTCTAGCTGACATGACCTAAGTCATGTTGACGTAAATTAGACCCTTAATATGAGAGAAATGTGTTTTGCAAATGAGGCTCTTTCTCTGACAAAAATGTAGGTGTTTATAACCTACATTCAGAACTTTTTCCCTGCCTTGCCGCTATAAAAACAATTATTGTTTATATATATCACCACCGACATTACCATGTCTGTTGTTTCAATTCATCTCTCAAATTTGCTGAAGTAACAATTGTACTTAATGGTCCAGTGTTTATGACTTTCACTTTTACTTATGCTGCGAGCACCAAAGGAAATAGGACAAAATCAGAGTACTCTGCTCTGGCTAGATTTCTTGAAGAGCAATATCTAAATGACAGGCAAAAAAACTATACAAGGATGGAGTACAAGTCTTTATAATTTATAAGCAGGAAGAAATATTTACATAGATGTCCTCTTGTCCAAGCACCCATCCAACAAACTTGTTTGCCTGAGATGAGTAGACAAGTCTGTTAACTTTTTCCATAGACTGAACTTCATTCTTTTTTTGTCCATCCTCACAGAAGATGTAAAAGTTGTGTCCATCACATGTCACATATTCCTGAAGTGTAGGACATGTTAACAAAGTTATTATACAAGTTGAAAGTCTGAAAAAAGTGTTGAGAAAGTCTTACTGAGATTTCAATTTTGTATTTTATAATCTTCAATTTGATATAATAAATATTTTGTTATATTTTACAACATATAATATACTCATAACTTTTCCATTACTCATAATATGTGGTCTAATATTACATACATTATGTGATGACCATTTCAATTAAACAATTAGTAAGCAACTTATTTTTCAGATTACCCAAAGATGCCAACACTTGTATTTCAATATGTGATTATAACTTGTTTTTTATATATATAGCTGTTGTTGACATCATCACTCACTGTATAACCTGTTTTTTTTATATCACTGTTCCTGACATCATCATTCACTGTATAACCTGTTTTTTTTATATCACTGTTCCTAACATCATCACTCACTGTATAACCTGTTTTTTTATCTAATGCTGTTGTTCATATCATCACCAGCTATATGATTTGTTATTTTACATGTCGCTGTTGTTGATATTATCACTCACTTTATACATTTTTTTTTCATACCGCTACTGCTGTTGTGCCCTCACATACTCACACGATTATATCATAGAAAGACTTCAAGTTCATTCATTATGAATAGATAAGAACGAGTCATGCATTTACCTTGAGCTCTGGAATATACAACACTTGTAAGACTTGTTGGTGATGGTTAAGCTTCCTTTCTATGTATATGCCATGAGTTATCTCCACTTCTCTCTGATCAGCTTCTTCGACCGCCTGTAAAAAAAAACAGTATCATATTTTGAAATCAAACATATATGTATATATATGTATGTATAATCTCAATGCTGCTACATAATATGCATTTGCTTAAATTGTACAAATAACAATAGAATACAAAAAGATAATTTAGAAGCAGCAAACTAACACTTAAAATAATATTCTAAATATATGTATTAATTCTTTTGTTACTAAAAATGTGTTTACACATTTTTATCTTATATGCTATCGGCATGTTAAGTCAATTAATTTGAATTTCTATTTCAGTCCAACATGATGGAAAGGCTGTAACTATTTTTTTATGCGTTGAACTCTGATCACACATTTATGATTGGTTAAATCCTTTGAATCATTTTTTTTAAACTCTGCAATTGAAGATATAAAGAAAATGTGTGTAGTCTGTTTGCTGTGGCCATGGCAACAGGCCGGAGCACACCCAAATTTTTACTATTGTGCTTGTTTTGTATTTGGTATCGAGTAAAGAAAATTGTTTTTTCTTCCATGACTAGAAAGTGAATTCATATTGATCAAGAATTGATGACGGTGATTTTGAAGAGTAATGATGAAGACGAACTTGAAATTTTACAGGGTATCTCATGCACTAGTGAACCCGGCATTAAATTTGAACAAGAGTATGTTCATTATGTGAGAAATGAAAAGAAGTGTGCCCTTAGTGTGTGTATGTGATGCCTACTTTTTGCAATACACCTGCATGACTCATCTCTCTCCTAATCTCTGTTATTTGGCTGATAGTGCCTACACAATATGGTTGGGTTGTTGTTTATGAGTGTTTGTATACAGCACTTATGAGATCACACAGGATAGCATTTTTTAGCTACAATGTGAGCTATCCTGTGTGAACTCATAAGTACTGTACACTTATGAACAACAACCCAACCATATTGCATAGGTACGCTGATCTTTCATATTAATATACCCAGGCTTAGTACACTGGAGAGAACACTCCAGTTTTGGTTGTTTTCACTTCTTGCACAATGAACGTACTCCTATTCAAATTCCATTGCAATATTTTCATTGGTCTTAGAATTATTGAAGAAATGCATGGTTCTGGTAAGCAAGGCACCCCGTAGTTCTGCAAATGAACAGGGTGATCTGAGGGTGTCTACCTTGCCATCAGCATCGACTGGAAAGACAATTGTGGGTAGGAAAATATTATTTGAGTGTCTAATGTCATCATCAACAGAATCAGAGTTTAACAGTAATGATGAAATAAAACCAATAAAGTAGAAATTTGAACCAATTTCATTGTCTTCCAATGATTTGAGATTAGTCATCGGCAGAGTGCAGAAGATATGCCACTGTAACTAGTGCAAAGGCATTTTCTATCAACAATAGAGCCAATAACATTGAGGAAGAAGGGCCCATTGAGAAAATGTGTCATATGTTTAAAAAACAAAAAAGTGACAAGAATCAAGACACATAGACAAAGACTCTGATGTTCACAATTGTTCAGAGCATGTTTTTTAGCTGAAATAACCCAAGTCACGTTGACACAAGTTAGGTCCTAATATAACACAAATGAGCCCCATCTCCAGACAAAAATGTTGGTGTTTCTAACCTACATTCAGGACTGCTGTCTAAACAGTTTTCATTAGATTTTCCTACATTTCCGCTATAAAAACAATTTTTGTTTATATAATGCTGCCGACATTGCCATGCCTGTTGTTTCAGTTCATCTCGTAAATTTTCTAAAATAACAATTTCCACCTAAAAGTCCAGTGTTTATGACTTTCAGTCTTAACAGTGCCGTGAGCACAAAAATATATCTCAACTTTGAATGCATATTTAATAAAAGTTAAACAAAATTTTTTTTATGATTATTTTTACTTTTACTCACATAAATTAGTAAACTGTACTGCTGTATAAACAAATTAAGATTCAAAATTTTAATATGACAGATTAAATTTCATGAATTATGCGGACCGTAATATAAATTATATAGCCCAGGTGTAATTTTTCCAGAAGTGGCAGGCTAGACAAACATTCTGGTCAAACTTCACAGGGTATTCTGCATTTGACAGCATGACTGTGTGAAACTAAGGTGGAGGTTTTAAAGAGCAGGTGTTCAGATGAGAGTTGCATTGTGTTTTACTCCTTATTTTCAAATATTTTATACACAAAAGCATTACTGAAAAAAATTAAAATACTTTCTTTTTATTTGATTATTTGCAAAATATTTGTCAAGAAATGTTATTATAAATCATATAAATATTGCTAAGTGCATGGTAAAAGAACACGGTGAAAGAAAATTTCCTAGGGGCGCTGCAAAATACATAGTCCACTACGACTGAAAGAGGCACCTGCTACTGCTACTACTACTACTACATGCATATATTTTTGTGTGATTAAAAAACAGCCGGCACCGTGAACACCTGAACTTTTGGTGTGCCAACAAAAAAGTAAATAGCATTGTGTTGGTATCCATGTGAAAATGCTTAGCACTGCGGGTCAAGAATTTCATGGGATCTTAGCAATGAAAGGGTTAACTGAAAGATGTAATAAGATTAGCTCAGAAGGATTACCCCTGAAAATTATGTAATAGTTTAGTTAAGTAATGTAAGCCATGACAACTGTATTTGTAAATAAAACAATAACCTCCTATTCAACTCAGACCAAAATTAATATTATTTTATTAAACAGGTATTTACTCCTACCTTAATTACATTTCTTACAGATGCTCTTAAGAGGGCCCAATGGTGTCTGGCTTTATTCTTTAAATCACTCTCTTTTCTCTGCAGTAAAAGCTCATGCTGTGTTTTAATCTCTCTGTGTTTGGACACACTTTTTATTTCACCTTCACATATCTCGAAGTTCCTTTCCCTTGCCATCTCTGCATAATGCAGAAAGGTCTTGTCTTTTTGGTAGATTCTGAAAAATTATATCACAACTGTTGAGTTTAAATGTAGATCGTCTTCATTAGTTGCCATAATCTATGAAATTAGTAGCTTAACATGAGTTGTGCATCTGCCACATGTAACAGCTTCTTCAAATCATATCCAAATATTAAGCTTTTAATGAGGATGTAAGATTTTATAAAAAAATAAAATAATTTCATATTTGTTTTTTGTTTTTTTTAATATCATGAAACAATCTTTAAATGATTACCATGATAACAATATAAACACTTTCAGTAGAAAATGTACAAAAATGTGTCTGTTGAGATCTAGACAGATAAGATTTTCTAATTTTTGGTATTTCTGAAGGTTAAAAAGAAATGGATAGATTACTAAATGCTTTAATTATCCTTCCTGTCTGCTTGCAACAAACTAAATCAGTTCAATTTTGCTTTGCAAGATTGGGTGATCTAGAGGTAGCTTTGTAAAATTGTGAGGTCTAGAGATATGACAGTGGCCCCAGCGGAAGATCCCAGGTTAAAATTTCACCATGAAATGGTGTGAATTTTTCACTTTCATTTCTTTGTGGCTTTATTGTCCCCCACTCACTGGTTAATGTCTAGCCAGCTCTGATAAAGTCAAAATAGAGGAGGCTGCATATGTCCTTGCACACATTAAATACCCCCAGCAGTTAAAATTCTAAAAGATTAGGCCAAAATCATCATAGCTCAGTCAAAATAGTTAAGTAAATTAGCTACCCACACACAAGACAAAGATGTTGGGCCAAAATTTTCTAATATAGCGGATTTGCCGTAAACTAGCTACACAACACATAACCTACTACAACTACACAACACAACACCTGCTCATTTAAGGGGTCAGTGAAGAAAATTTTTTTTAAGATACACTTTATTTGTGTTTATGTTCACCTTTAAAACAAATGTAATTTCAACAATAACTGATTTTAAAAACTTGAATCCATTCCCACCATAGCAGACAGAATAATGATATCTTGTGCACGTGTCTACTTCCAAGTCAGTGCTGATGTACAGCACCCTTTGCACAGTGAGATTGGAAGGAGAAAGGGCAGCAGGCTCAGTATAAAGGAAAATCATAGATGGTGCAGGCTGAGGACATTGTTCAAAAGATTTTCTGCTGGGGAACATTGAACCTGGGGAAGAGTGGATATGGGTGCTAGCAGAGTGTTCTACATCGCTTCCTGTTTACACCACATTGAACAGAAAATGCAAGTAACAAAACCCTATTGTTTTGGAAGTGGGGGTACAGGCCTTTATCTATGAGAATTCACCTGAGAGTTTGACAGCCACCTACACTGATGGGTCTGTTTTTCAGCACAGTGGGAGCTCATGGGCTTTCACAGCCCAGGTCAAGAAAAAGAGTGAAGGAGGAGAGCGGAGCTTTCATGGTAACTACAAGTAGTATGTTGTTGTTCTTGCATTCGCCAGCTTTCAACTCTGGCGAAGTCCCTTGAAACTAGGAACTGAATTTTGCGTGTTAATCCATTTTTCCCTGGCAGCCATGTGCACAGGGGTCGCTCGCCGCACAGGCAGATAACTCCAACTTCGGAGGTACTCATGTTTTTTCCATCGATGAGTAACTGACGTTTCAAGCTGGGCCTCGCTGCTGAGACCAGGAGTGGTTGTCGCAGAGAGAAATCATAAATAAAAATCCCAACCTTGTATGACCAAGTAGTATGACCATGGAGATCATAGCAGTAACAAAAGTGATGGCCTTGCTCAAAACACAACCTTTTACTTATGTGGTTTTTTTAAATTGATGAGCATGCTCAGGAAGATTGAAGGGGGTTGGGTTTGAAGACAGTGGTTGGTGTTGCTAAAGAATTCAGGACTGACTGGTATATGTTTCATTTTCATCCCTGGACATTTGAGCATGAAAGGAAATGAACGAGCTCATGATCTGACTAGAATAGCTGCCGTGGATGGTGGATGTGCAATGCAACGCACTGATATTCTGAATGCACTGAGGGAGGTAGTGTGAGTTAATGATTCACACAATGATCATAGATCTACAATCATGTCCAGAAAACTGGTGAGGCTGGGGAGGAGATCTGAGGACTTATAGATGTGTCTGATGTGCAGTGAGGATGATCCAACGACTAAACTAAACTAAAGCTTGAATTTATTACATTGAAATTATATAATGTGCTACATAACATGAAGTAATTAAAATTATTTTTTTCAAAATTAATGGACTGTTTAATATAAACAAAACAATATAATTCTCAGAAACTAGAAAACACAAATATGTCATGCAAAAATTGCTAGAAAATAAACTATTAGTTTTTGTAATTTTGATATTTCATTTTTGTTACTGCTTATCCTTGTATTGACCCAATCATTCACAACATACGGAGAAAGCTGCATAGTTAACAGTGATACTACATATTAATATGTCCAGGCTTAGCGCACTGGAAAGAACACTCCACTTTGCTTCACTATGTTGATACAATACAGGAAGTACCATACAAAGTCTTGTGGTTATTACATATATTTTATCTACTGTCTTCAGTAATTACATATGTAAAACTTCCCTATGTGAATGGTCACTTTGGTTTACCAGATTAAAACATATAATTGTATAGATCACAGTGAAATAGACTGAAGATACAGTTATGGTGAGGTACAGTCCCTGCTTCTTACAAATAACCAAACTGAATCTTGTGTAATTAGATTTTTATTTCAGTGACCCTGGCATTATTAAAACTGTAAATTTCTGATTACTCTACATTAAATGTTTCATGGCCTACAGCCTAAGTGTATGTTTTTGTGTAGATGTGTGTTTTTTGTTTTACTAAACTTTATTTACAACTACAACACTGTTATATATGATTTTATATTACTGCTCTTTTTATGTTATCATTTATACTTAAGCCTGCCAATTCATTAATATGTGACTTAAATGATAATGAAACCACTAAACATTTCAAAAATGAAGTAATGCCAAAATTAAAAGACATTTTTTAGCAAACTACTAAACTTTTGGCGAAATATACATAGATATGGCCTTTGGCATCTTGACAGATGGTTGGTAGCAAGCAATCATGATAGGTCTGTAGTTTGGCAAAAATGTTTGTGTCTGGTCTCAGAAACAACAAACAACTAAAACAGGTTGTAGCTGACCGTCAGACATGGAAAACTTTTACTTCTGCCCTATGTCACAGCCTATGCGCCGTATTTGGCCCTGAATCAATCAATCAATCAAAGTACTTAAGGTCAATCATGAAATGTGCTACGATTTATTGAATGAAGTGTTATTGTTTAGAGTAAGAGTTCAGCAAAAACAGTGCATTTAAATTTAACATTTCTACTTTTAAAAATAAATATCTATCTTCAAAAGTGTTATGAAGTAAGATAAATTAAAGTGATAAACAGCTAAGTTTAGTTAGTTTAAAATGTAAACACTTATTATAAAGAGATCTAAAACTATGGTTGTTGTTTTTTTATACAGTACAGTAGTACAGGCTAACTAACAGTTAACAGAGTACCTGAGTATTTTGAATTTTAATTCGTTTGCAGTGATACCGGGGCCTTCTATAACCATAACCTGAGTACCTGAGTACTTAAGTACTACCAACAAACAACTACATTTCATTACAGTTTACGGACTGTAACGTAACAGTTTAATATAATATAATTATTATTATATTATTATTATTTTGGTAATTTCCTAGTTTGATCAGATATAGTCTTTCAGTTTGGAAGAGTGATGTCCCCTAAAATATGTCTGCCAAAATACAGTGGTTCTACGCATTCTTGGCGTTGGGGTCATTACGCTGGCATGTAATCATTTCGGAGTATCTGTTGATTGGGCGTTGGGTCCAGGGGTTAGGTTTAGCTTTAGTGTTAAATATTTATAAATATATTATAACGCGTGACAAGAACGACGCCACTCGGCCTAATTATGATCTTCTGATCGAAGGGAATTGTGCGGTTGATTACCAATCGCCGTAATGACCCCAACGCCAAGAATGCGTAGAACCACTGTATTTTGGCAGACATATTTTAGGGGACATCACTCTTCCAAACTGAAATACTATATCTGATCAAACTAGGAAATTACCATTATTTTATATTATGTTTTATTTTATTCTATTGTAATAATTATAACAAACTAATTATTATAATTATAAAAAATTATAATATATTAATTTATAATATGATATATTAATAGTTATTGTTAATATTCTTATTATTATAATTCTATATAACATCATGATTCATCATAATGTATAATGATGTATATGATGATATGATTGATACAAGACATGATTATCACAATCACATTATCATATGTATTGTATTCTAATTGTATGTATGATATTTATTATTTATTATGATATGATAATACATACCATACATTTACATATTGCATAATTATGAGTATATTATTAATAATAATAGTAAACTTGCAGCTACTGCTCACTGAGTAGGACCTACCTCAAAACTTTATAATACGATGTACTATGCGTATGTGTGTTGGGAATAAACAGTGCACATTTTCCAAAATAATTGACTAAACTTAAACCGTCGAAAGGACCGAATCAAGTCTTGTTTATATAATCTCCATGGCACATTAGTTAATTTAAACATTTAGCAAAGAGAGCTCTCACCAAGAGGCTAGACTAACAAGAAAAAATTGGCTATAATTTTCTGCTTCTTTACTTCCTCATTTGCCTTTCTGCGTCGAGGGGAGATATAATTTGCGGTCTTTTGCTCTTCTCTTCGCCTCTGCTGCTGTTATGTTTCCCAGTGCTTTTAATATTCCATCGATCCATCTTTTTCGTGGTTGACCCTTGGGTCAGGTATTCTCGAAACGTTTATAGTTATGGTTATTTAAGGCCCCGGTATCACTGAAAACGAATTAAAATTCGCAATTTCTCAACCGCCCGTGCCAGTGTAATCATCCGAATTAATATCTCATCTCCAAAACAAAGAATGGGAGCTGCAGTCCTCATCAGAGCAGTCTCAGAACTCGCCATCAGACAGACATAAGGCGAAACCGCACAGAAAGTGAACACAGCCATCTGTTGCCCGACATACGATACCATTATTCATCGTAAGCATCTAATTATTTACATTTATTTGAAATATACTTCTTCCCCTAAAATTATTAGCTGAGCTATCACCTTGGAAGTTTCTCTCCATGATAATATTCTTGTATTAATATTTGGCTCCAGTCTAAATCACTGGAAACTACTATTCGTGCTGTTTCGTCCTATATCTGTTTGTTTGCAACGCAAGTATTCAGCCCAACCCTATCCGGGAGATACTTTTCTTAACAGGAAAATACAGATGTGCAATTTATTCCCGAGTTGTGTTCGTAACCCTATGCTATAGTCATGAATACGCATGTGTGAAAGATATCGCCAATGATATAAACTTTTTGCTCAGGTTGCTTAATTGGCCGTGTGTTTTAACGTTTGTTTTTCGTGGCAAGGAAATGTGGCGAAGAGTGCCGGTTCGATCCTGCTTCGGTCTGTCTGTTCTTCTTTGTCCTTTTCTGTTGTTGATTATTTGTGATTTTTTTTCCCGAGTGTTGTAAAACATACCTCTCCCTCTGTAGATTGTCTGTTTGGCAGTGATGTTCAAATCTTAATAATCTCTCATCTCATAGATCAGAGATGGGTAACCTACCAAGTAATTTTGACCTGCCTTTGAGGACCATAGAAAATTGCTGGAATCCTATTCCTGTTCATGCATAAAATTGAATTTAAAAACATCATACGTAAGTACTCGACTAGGCCACCGACGCTGGAACAACCCGTGTTCGATTCCCACTGGAAGCAGTGTGAGCTGTACTCGTGGTTGGAAACCCCAAAAAAAAATATATATATATATATACCCCCTCGGTCGACCCAGCCGCTGACAGTTATGGGTAGCAGGGTAGCACTTTGGGAAGGTGAGGAATGCCGCCTCGCATCGTGAGTTTCGATACTAGAAGCGACGCTATCCAGAAGTATCCGAACACTTCTGGATAGGCAGCCGAGCACATATGGGTGAAAACTCGCGTGCTAAGAAGTCGATTCAAGTCTCGTACCTTTCTTTAACTTTACAGGCAAACTAGTGTAGACAAGAGCTTCCAGGTTATATAGTACTGCTTTATCAACTCTTCAACGACTTGTGGCAATACACAGCTTTTAGTTCACTTATTGAACAGTGTATGATGTTATATACTTTTCTAGAAGATAATCAATTCAAAATAAGGTAATCGCAATATTTCATGGTTTTATCCAGTTATCTCCCTTTGTTCATAGTTCACTTATAAAAACGTGTACTCCTATCGCGATTTGATGATGCTGATGATGATGATGAGGACTATCGCGTTTCAGGAAGGGAGCAAGACAAGTAACTAGTTATAAATTTGAATCACTCTGGGGGCGTGGTTAAGTCTTGCACATTCAGTGGTAGGGCAGGAGTCACTCATTTGTACAGCGCAATCAAGCTGAACACGTAATCCGTTCGTTAGTTACTTAACAGTTTTCTCGTTTATGACATCTCGATGGCAGTGCTTGCGTTCAAGCAATTTGTATTTTTCTTCATTCTGATTAGAAAGGCGAGAATAATTCCCATCGAATTTGCCAATAAAGTGTTGGGGAGTGGTTGAATTGTGTGCATAGGCTGCAATTATCTCTGACAATAAATAACGAATCTTTTATCCGTGAAGATTTAAAGTAGTGAACACTTTAATAATGCTTAAAGTCTTCTTGAGTGTAATTTATAAATGAAGTTTTATCATATATTATGTCTAGTGCAATGGTTCACTACTATCTAGGATCTCCGGTGATTTTAAGGTGTGTCTTATGTCCGGCCTGGCGTTGACCTTATTACAGGAAGCATGAATATAAACGCAAGTTTATGATGGAGGTACTTGAAACCTTCGCCAAGAATTTCATTTCATTCATTGAGTGCCGTCTCCGCATTGAAGGTTGGCTACTATTGAGCGTCATTCATTCATTGAGTGCCGTCTCCGCATTGAAGGTTGGCTACTATTGAGCGTCATTCATTCATTGAGTGCCGTCTCCGCATTGAAGGTTGGCTACTATTGAGCGTCATTCATTCATTGAGTGCCGTCTCCGCATTGAAGGTTGCCTACCATTGAGCGCCATTCCTCTCTGTCTCTTGCTTTGATGGTGCAGTTTGTCATAGGCTGACTTGTCCATCGTTTAATGTTATTTGTCCATGATAGTCTTGGTTTGCCTCCGCCCCTTTTACCTTGTATTTTCCATTCCAAGATTACTTTTAGTAGGTTGTGACTTCTAACATACCCCAAAAATCTACTGAGGTGTTGGAACTAATTGAACAATCAGGTTGAGATCTATGGAACAACCATCTTGAGAGCTAGTGGAACAATCAGGTTGAGAGCTGGTGGAACAATCAGGTTGAGAGCTAGTGGAACAATCAGGTTGATAACTAATGGAGCAACCAGCTTGAGAGCTACTGGAACAATCAGCTTGAGAACTAATGGAACAGTCAACTTGAGAGCCACTGGAACAATCAGCTTGAGAACTAATGGAACAGTCAGCTTCAGAGCGATTGGAACAATCAGCTTGAGAACTAATGGAACAATCAGCTTGAGAGCCATTGGAACAATCAGCTTGTGAGCTATTGGAATCTCCCATTTGAGAGTAGCTGGAACAATCCGCTTCAGGACTATTGCAATCACACATGGCTTTGAGAAGTACTGGAACAATTAGCTTGGGAGCTACTAAAATCTTCAGCGTGAGAGCTACTGTAATCTTCAGCTTGAGAACTACTGAAATAATCAGCTTGAGAGCTACTGGAATCTTAAGCTTGAGAACTATTGGAACAATCATCTTAAGAGCTACTGGAATCTGCAGCTTTGAGAGCTGCTGGAATCTTCATCTTGAGAACTACTGGAACAATCAGCTTGAGAACTACTGTAACAATAAGCTTTGAGTACTACTGGAACAATCAGCTTGAAAGCTACTGTAACAATCAGCTTTGAGAACTACTTGAATCTTTCATTCTTCTCGTCATTTATTAATTGCAATACTTTTATAACAGCGAGTATTTTTAAACATAGAGACAAAATTAGAGAGAAGAGAGAGAGAGAGAGAGAGAGAGAGAGAGAGAGAGAGAGAGAGAGATCTGTAAAGTAGCGAACAATTTAATAAAAATCGGTAGTCATATTTTTTTATACTTCTCAAAGGACATTTCGGAAAAATTTCCCTAGATACGGACGCTACACCGAAATCAAGACTGTTAGGCCCTTTAGTTTGTTAAGATTGGTTTCTGGGCACATTCCTATCAATTCACCTCTCACAGATTGCGAATCCTAACTTCAACGGAGGCGCTGTATCGTTGAGACAGAATCGCTTTATTTCTCTTTGACGGTCCTGCTCTGATATTGGGTCCAACTATGTGTGAACATGGACTGAACATTATTTCGTCTGAGAACAAAGATAATGTTGATCAATTTTGTAGAGAACGACGTTGTGCACACATTCATTGTGACACAAGGCGACATCAACTGTTCAAGTAAAAGGCATTATTCTTATGGTAGCGTCATAGTGCGAGATTGCTTTCTACAATATTCAATGAAACACATGGCTTTGTGCTCATGGAGGAGTTTCGAGTTCTCATGTCCGTATTAATTAATGACTCTGAGGGAGCACTAGAAAGAGGATGACACGCCGACTAATGTGGATAAAGTTCTGGAGAATCCACATATTTGAAATAATGCTTGGCTCTAGTAGAATTGGGCAACTAAACGGAGCATAAAGTGCATGCAAGAAGCGCACATCTGAATCATCATATGGTATTCGTTTCTTATTCCGCTGAGAGAGACTGAACAACCAAGGGCATGTTGAAAGTGCAGGTTAGCCAACTCAATCAATTAAGAAAGAACGTTAGTGTGTTTGTGATTTTGCCTTGGTGTATGTGACTTTAAGTTATTCTCTCTCTCTGTCTCTGTGTGTGTGTGTGTGTGTGTGTGTGTCTCTCTCACCCCCCCCCCCCCCCCCGCGCGTTCGCATTCGAGAAATTGTTCGCTATGCTTTGTATTTCCCCATGTCTTCAGTTAAAGGTTCTCAGTTCTCTCCAAATCTTCGTATTGTCTCCACAGCTTTTATTGTATGACTACGTCGTTGGGCCAGGTTTGTTGTTGCGTGACTGACAAAGGTATTCTAGACAGTGATAGTAACACAGATGTGTGGGCCCTACTTTGGCATTAGTCAGTGTACGTTATTCCTAAACAGAGATGGTTTTTTCTGGGAAAGTAAAGTGGCCCAGGCGTAATACCGACCACATTGCCCCAAAAATCATGTGCTGAAGGTCTGTAACATTTATGGTCACTAACACCATATTCCCTATATGCCACTTGGCGTGACGGGGGTACTTTACTTTTTTCATTATATATATATATAAATTTGATGGATTTGTGTAAGATATGCATTCACGTTTGTATGTTATATGTTTGACTTGAGAATTAATATTGCAGAGATGTAAGTAACAGCTAGTATCAAAAGTTTTTGATATTTTATAATTAAAACTAATAAATGCTCATCACTCAGTACTGAGGGAGCTGTGATAGCTCAGTGGTTAGTGAATTGGACTACAAAAGACAAGAGGTCAGGTTTGATCCTGACTGATGGCTTCCGAGCTCACCCAGCCTTAAATGGGTACCAGATTTTTTCTGGTAAAGTAAAGCGGCACAGGCGTAATACTGACCACATTACTCCAGAATTCATGTGCTGAAGGTCTATTAAAATTATGGTCACTAACACCATATTTCCTCTAAGCCACATGGCGTAAAGGGGCTCTTTACTTAACTTTACTCAGTACTGATCATTCACATGAAAATGTCTCTCTGTCCATAATCACCTCTTACTTACAGGGTCTGTAAAGTTGAATGGGTTTGGGGAAAGTGATAAGAGAAAATAGAGTTATATTGAATACATTTCACATAGTCCAAAACGTTTAATTTCATTCTCTTCATTTCTTGACTGATGTTTTCTAGCTTGCCAATCTGGAATGTTGATCTAATGTTCCAAGTTCCTATTGCTAGTGTCTCTTTATTTTTTATCTTGTATGCAGTAGCTTGATGACGATCGGGTGTCACCTGCAGCACATGATGCTCCCTACCGGACGAGGTGGTTGTGGAGTCCCCATTAACGTCGTTCATCATCAAGTACCAGACCTGCCGGCGTTGGTGATCATGTCTCTCCACAACTTTCGATCTCGGCAGCTATTTATCATTTCTGTTGTTGACCTTCTGCCAAGCCATTCTCTTAAACTGTCTGTTATTTTTTCTCTTTGCTTCCCTCTATCTCTTCGTCCCTCAATTTTTCCAGTTGTTACAATATATTCCAGTTGTTCTCTTCTCATTACATGGCCAAAAAAATGATGATTGTTTCTTCCTAATATTGGAAATTAGCTCTCTTTTTGCTTTGACCTCTCTCAGAACATCTTCATTACTCTTCTTAGCTGCCCATGGTATTCTCAACATTCTTCTGTAAAACCACATTTCTACAGACTCCAGTGATTTTCGTGTCTGTTGTCCTATTTTCCAGATTCGCATCCATATGTTAAGACTGGCTCTACATAACATTTAAGAACTCTTTTTCTTGTTTCTATTGTCAAAAATGGATTGCATAGTATCTTCCTCATTTTTTGGAAAGCTGCTTTTGCCTGAGCCATTCTGCATCTCACCTCTTTTGTACATCTTCCGCCTGAGGTTAACAAAGTTCTCAAACATTTCATTTACCTGTTTTAATATTGTTCCACTTGTCTTTATTTTGCACTGAGGTGATGTCTTTTTCTTTGTTGTTACCATTACCTCTGTCTTTTTGCTATTAAGGCTGAGTCCTTTATTTTTGCTTTCTTTCACTATAATGTCCAACATTTCTTGTAACTCATTTTCACTCTTAGCGATTAAGACTGTATCATCAGCATACCTTAGATTATTTATATTATGACCTCCAATTGTTATTCCAGGCATGTCCCTTAAGGATCTTAAAATAATCTCACTATAAATATTAAACAAATCTGGTGACAGCACACAACCTTTTCTAACACCCTGTTTTATTTGTTGAAACATTCCCAATTGGTTTCCACTTCTTATGGCCGCTGTTTGTTGCCTGTACATGTTCTTTGTTATTATTAGATCTTTGCTGTCTACGTTTATGCTTTCTAAAATTTTGATTATTTCTTGGTGCTTTACTTTGGCAAATGCCTTGGTGTAATCTATGAAACATAGGTATAGATCTGTTTTCACCTCTATGGCTCTTTCTACTAAAGATCTTATGACATAAATGGCATTGCTCTCTTCTCATTACATGGCCAAAAAATGATGATTGTTTCTTCCTAACATTGGAAATTAGCTCTCTTTTTGCTTTGACCTCTCTCAGAACATCTTCATTACTCTTCTTAGCTGTCCATGGTATTCTCAACATTCTTCTGTAAAACCACATTTCTACAGACTCCAGTGATTTTCTTGTCTGTTGTCCTATTGTCCATAATTTGCATCCATATGTTAAGACTGGCTCTACGTAACATTTAAGAACTCTTTTTCTTGTTTCTATTGTAAAAAATGGATTGCATAGTATCTTCCTCATTTTTTGGAAAGCTGCTTTTGCCTGAGCCATTCTGAATCTCACCTCTTTTGTACATCTTCCGCCTGAGGTTAACAAAGTTCCCAAATAGTTAAATTCATTTACCTGGTTTAATATTGTTCCACTTGTCCGTATTTTGCACAACATTAAGTTGTATTTGAATATAATTTTAGTTGACAATATAAGAAGGTATTTTGCCATTCCTTTCCTTCTTGGCAGTGACCGTACTAGTCGGAGATCGCAGCCATTGTCTCTGTAAATGAGATCCTCTGCCTGCTATCACGGAGTAGAACCATAACCGGAACAACTTGTCGGTTGCTCACACAACACCATCCACCACCTGTTCCAATAGCTTCATGGTATTATTTAATGTGCGGTATTCCTAGACAGTGGTGGTGACCCAGAAGTCTGCAGTGGCGGACAATGGTGATCTGGGCCGTGGCAGCAGATAAATTGAATCCCCCATGTCGTTTATTTGCAGGTTTTGCTTCCAGTTTGTTACGCGATTGTTTCGTGAAATGGTCGTAGCCTCTCTGTAGCTCACTGGGTAAGGGTACTGGGCTTTACTACCAGTTTTGGAGAAGGTATGAACTACTTCATTTCTAGTAATGCCACAATGAGAGGGTATCCATTACAAGGCCACAGTAAAAGGGTATCCATTGGGAGGCCACAGTGAGAGGCTATCTATTGGAAGGCCACTTGTGTGGACTTTGGAAGGTCATCTAGTTCTGTGATGATGTCTTGAGTGGTGGATTGGGGATATTTCGAAGTTTCCAGTGACTCCACAAGTGACTTCCACTCTGTGTCGTCGAAGACTAGTTTTGTTGGGGTTTTTTTTTTTTTTTTTTTTGAGTGTTCTGGTGGCTTCAAAGTAGTACTACTAATTCAGCTCTGTAATTGGAGGGTGTTCTGCCTGTTGTTTTTGGTCACTCTTCCATCTCTGTATTTTATATTGAGGGGTTAGAAATTTACACTACTGGCCTAATAACAGGAAGCGAAAGTGATTGCAGTCTCGTCCACCAATATGTGAAACCAAACAGACTGTTTTCTTACAATGAGTAGGGAAGGGGAAAATTAATTTTAATTAAGGAAAGGGTAAAATCGTGCAGGTGAAATAGTGTTTGCGTATGTGTATGTGTAAGCGTGTGTGTATTGTGTATTGAATCGACCAAGCAGCTGCTCAATCCATTACTGTTGATGAAAGATTGAACCACATAGCGCGTGCCATCTAAAGCATCTACCAATGTATGCCTTGTGGCTTTGCGATGGACAGATCGTATATTCCCGAAGCTCTAAATAAGGAGTTTTGGAGAGATGATGATCATGATTAATCTGTAGCCTCGGCGCGGCTGCGGGATTTTCATGTCGGGAGGGATGTTGTTTAAATTAAAGAGCTGCAGCGGGAACGGGGGAGGACTTGTTTATCTCAGTCGTTTAACACTTCGGGATTTGCTGAGGTGGTGATCTCACTTGTATGGACTTGTTTGATATGTGATGAGAATAATCCGGCGACTAAACTAAATGTCTGCCGTGTTAGGTGGTCGTGCGCCAGTTAATAATTGAGTCTACTGGAGGTAAGCACAAATACAGATATAAAATATGTGTGGGGCCGCGAGTACAGCCATGGCCACCATTTCTTCCCGCCATTTTCCATTTTCAGATACGTGTTTGAATTTCGTGTTTAAATGCTTGTTATTTTATGATCTTTTGTATATTTTTTTTGTTCCACACAGACATATCAACCTCAGCTGCCACCATATTGTTGCGCACAAGGATGGCCTGCCAAGGTGTCGTCTATTGTAAAAACAATGAAAGCCCGAACTACTTACTGTCCTGTCACCAAGAAGAGTTTCTTGCAAAACCATTATATCGGCGCCGCACAGTAGCTTATCAAGAATTGGCCGTCGTTGATTAATGGACCCACAATTCCAATGAGTAACGCGCACATACTTTAGGCCTAGCCTCTCACACTTTGACAGTTTAATGCCACCTCGCTTGCCCCGTCGTGTTTTCCTTATTCGATGATGTCGTTTGGGCTGCATCTGAAAACTTACACTTACCGTCGTCTTTGATGAACGTCGCTGAATGTCGATGCTTTGGATGGTCCAGACTCACGTGCACTTGCTCAGTCGCACGGCCCAGAACCCGTTCCACGATATAAACTGGCCAGCTCCAGTAACTTGCTCAGCAGCACGCGGAAACACTGTGAGCTTTCTACAAATTAAATGACTTACGCGTCCTTGACGACAGACCGGCGTAAACAAACCGCCATTTTTTGACGCGTTCAATAGTGTAACAACAATGATGAGTGATGAAAGAAGGAAATTATAACAAAATGCAATAAATCAAAAGAAGCAACGTGATTTACATCAAATAGAAAGCGCGTACAATCACATGATTCCTTAAAATATAAATAAAAACAAACAAATAAACAGGAAAGTTCACTGGAAAAAAGCACTTATCTGTGAGTCTTATGAAGAGGCCCGTAAACAGGGCGCCATATTCCCCGGAAGTGGAACAATGCAGAATTGCAGGTACATGCGGTTAGGGTGCAGACCCCAGTTCATTTCGTGATTGTTAATGTGTATGCCTGTAATGGGAAGGTGAACACACAACAATGGCAGAATCTCTTCGAGTTCGATGAAGAGAATGTCATTTATTGCGGAGACTTTAATACTAGAGGAAACCAGTGGGGTAACGTCATAACCAACAAGCAGGGAGAAGATCTAGAGAACGCACTAGTGTCAGTCGATTTAGTGTGCTTGAATGATGGAAGAGCAACAAGAATAGCCACTCGAACAGGAGACTTCGATAGTGTCATAGACCTTGCACTGGTGTCTTCCACCTTCGCACCGGTTTGCAGGTGGAGTGCATTGGGGTTCCACGGAAGTGATCGCTATCCATGTGTCCTCCTAATTGAGAAAAGCAGAAATAGAAGCCAGAAAAGAAAGCTCCACACATTCCACTACGAGAAAACTGAACAGGGCGTCATAATGTAAAATCAGACATAGGAAACAGAGCGCCCCTCGTAGGAGGCAGGAGAGATGGACCCTGGTGGAACGTAGAAGTCGAGGAAGCTTGGCGGAGCAAGAGACAAACGGCCAAGACATGGCAGAAAACCAGAAGGTATGGTAGAACACAACCTGAGCTCTTGAAGCGTCTGAAAGTAGAGGTCGACCAAAAAATGATGCATTTTAAACTATGCGCTAAGCAGGCTAAGGATGCCAAATGGGATGGCTTCTGTAAAAAAGTGTGCTCAGAAAAATCGCTCGCCACATTCTGGCGCCTTCATCAGTGCATGAATGGCACACCACGACACAAAGGTATACCAGACTTTCAGAGCACAGGCCGGATATGGCACAAATCTGATGAGAGCAAAGGGAAGGCCCTGCTTGCCCGCTACATTGAGCAGACGGACCAAAGAAATGAGGCTGTAAGAATGAGGATACGGGTATCTTTGTCAAATTTGTGTAAGGATGTAGGGCTGGAAGAAGATCTCACAATCACAACCGATACCATTCGCACGACACTTAAAAGGTCACACAACACTGCTCCTGGTCCAGATGGTGTTCGGCATGATGACATAGGCGATTTAACTGATGACGACTTGACAACACTGGCCAATGAGTTTAATGCCAGTATTCGGAGTGGCCAGATTAAGGAGGAGTGGCTACACAGCTACTTACTACCGCTACCGAAGCCAAACAAGGACCATTCTCAGATCAGTGCCTACAGAATCATCATAATGCAGAACACTGCAGGCAAGCTGCTGGAGAAAATAGTTGCCCGTGTCCTCACGTGTCGCCTTGAACAGAAACGCGTATTCCCATCCACACTCGGAGGTTATAGATATAACAAAGAGACATGGTTCAATGCGGCAGTCTTTGCCTATGACGTCTTCGAAGGCTTCCACAGACGAGAGGAGACATGTGCTGCTGCTATAGATCTTGAGGATGCATACAACAGGGTACCATTTGAATATCTCATGCATATGCTTCTCAAACTGGCGGTGAACCCCTTCCTCATTAAATGGATCGCCGCGGCACTGTTTCAGAGGAAGGTGATACTCAGATGTGGAAGTTGGTCTTCCGAACCAATATCCATTTGTCCTGGGCTGCCACAAGGCTCACCATTGTCACCAGTTCTATTTAACGTGTACACAATAACGATCACGGCCCAACAGCTGGATGGGAGGGGAAGAACTATGACTTTTGCTGATGATATGCTGGTATATCAACAGGGAAGAGACAGACAGGGAATCGCTTCCACAATGCAAGACGAACTCGATCGCATTTATTCCTGGTGTGGGGTTTCAGGTGCCTTTGTTAATCCTAATAAAGCATCAGTTTCATGGTTCTCCCTTAACAATCATATCGTAAATACGACCACACCGGTAGTACGAATGGGAGCTGATGAGGTGACCAGGGACAAGTTGATGACATATCTCGGAGTTAAGTTTGATCGCAGCCTGTGTTTTCGGGACCACGTCGACCATGTGATAACAAAATCCCGCAAAGGATTAGCCGCCCTGAAGGTCATGGCAGCTGCCAACATCGAGCAGAGGCTACTTATTCTTCTGTTCCAGGGATTAGTCCTCGCACCAATCGAGTATGCCCTGGCCATTCTTACTGTCAGTACGACTCAAATTGATAGGCTGGAGAAAATACAAAATGAAGCCATGCGCATTATCCTGGGATGTACGAGGGACACTCCCTGTGTAGCAATGAGGTATCTTCTTGACTTTCCAACCATGGATGACAGAATCAAGATCTAGAGAGCACGAGCATACCTGAAGATTAGTACAGATAAAGAGCATCCATTGCACCACGTGCTCAACACAGAGAAAGGTACCAGGCTAGAAAGAGGCAAATCATGGGTGGGCCGAGCAGAAGATGTCATCAAACAGGTATGTGGGCTTACCAATATCAGCGTTGGTGAGGGGTGGATACCGGTGCCTACGTCATTCAAGGGGAATTTCTGGTGTTTTGTCACACTCGACAGGAAAAGTAGGGGACAGAACCCGGTCGTGGTTAATGCTAAGGTCAACGGTCTCATCTGCGATAACACCGATGAGAAAGATGCAGTCATCTATACAGACGGATCTGTAAGACGACACGAAAGAAATGCATGGGCATTTACAGCACGCTCGGCAGGCAGAATCGCCAAGGAAGACAGTGGTGCATACGCCATGACCACGAGTAGCATGACAATGGAGGTGATGGCAGTGACCAAGGCATTCAAATGGTTAGAGTCACAAGACTACATCCACGCTTGTATACTGAGTGATTCGATGAGCATGATAAAAAAAAGTGGAGGCGGGCTTTGTACGCATGCAATGGGTAGAGTCGTTGCAGAAATCCAAAATGCGTAAGGTCATCTTTGTCTATGTCCCTGGACATACGGGAGTACGGGGAAATGAGAGAGCGGACAGGTTGGCTAGCTGCGCTGTCGTTGAGGACGGGCAACCGATGGATCGGGCGGACATCATCAATGCCCTCCGAGATGTGGGAAGAGCACAGGACTTCGACAAACACAGATCAACGCACTTCTTCGGATGATGGAAATGGGAGTTAAGACGGGCACAGCCAGAAATGAGAAACTTGGTGGCCGTGTAAGAAGACTTATCAACCAACATAGAACTGGAGTCGTCAGTCGCTGGACACTGAGGGAATTGCTGAGGAGGGGATCTGAGCACCTATGGACATGTCCGGAGTGCTATGATGATGACCCGCAAATAACTCAATAACTCAATTTTTTGTTTGTTTTGCAACTGATCAAGGCTTTTGGCGAAACGTAATAGTTTGTCTCGTCTCTCTATTAGTTCAGCCACCTGATACAATTTTGTGTTTACTTACCAATTGGGTCAACTCCAAGGTTGATTATATATCTAAGCAAACTAAATGTTTATGAGAAATCATGAAGCTAACAACCGAGAGCTTTGTGAACATGTTGCTGTGGATCAAGGGCTGGAAGCTACATAAAGATACATTCAATTTCACACAGAAAAAGTAACACAGTTACAGAGGTTGGGGAAGGTTTAAAGTGAAAGAAAGCTATTAATGTTTCCTGAAGCTCTAAAGGCAGTGTGTTTGTGCTGTCAGACGTCCAGTTTTTGAACACAAACGTAACTCAAGCTTTACAGTAACATTTACGACCAATGACTTTGTGGAGGTGGTGTGGTCGAAATGTTCAGAGAGGAAAGACTTAACAAAAATATAAAACCAGTAAATGTACCAAAGGATGGACCCAATCGAAATGTCAGTTGACATGTGTTAACTCGAGTGCCCGCTAACGCCAACAATTTCTATCGAGTATAGTGAAGTAGAGCTGGGAGCCGTGATAGCTAAGTGGTTAGTGAACTGGACTACAAAGGACAAGGGTTAGGGTTCGATCCCAACCGACGGCTTCCGGGTTTACCCAGCCTTTAATGGGTACCGGATTTTTTTCTGGGAAAGTAAAGCAGCACGGGCGTAATACCGACCACATTACCCCAAAAATCATGTGCCGAAGGTCTGTAAAATATAGGGTCACTAACACCTTATTTCCTATACGCCACTTGGCGTGACGGGGGTACTTTACTACTACTTTTTTTTTACTATAGTGAAGTAGAGGAAAGAATTATTTTATCTTCACAGACTTCACAAACTTCTTTAAACGAGGGGCAGAGTTGTCTTCCTCACTGATTTTGCGTTATCAAACTCGAACCAAGGCCACATTCACAAACATTGTTGTTTTCACTGCTGGGTCAAGTGGAGAATGTTCTCATGGGAACAAATCAGGGACCAGCGATACTAGATGCCGTCACTCTAACTACAATGGAAAAAAAAACGATCTCCCCTTTTCTCGCACAGGCTTGTATGTATTACTATGTATTATTTATTTATATATATATATATATATTATTATATGTATTAGTATGTATTAATATACATGAGTACCTCCGAAGTCGGAGTTATCTGCCTGTGTGGCGAGTGACCCCTGTGCACACGGCTGCCAGGGAAAAATGGATTAACACGCAAAATTCAGTTCCTAGTCTCTAGGGACTTCGTCAGAGCTGAAAGCTGGCGAACGCAACAACAACAACAACATTATGTATTATTTACGTGCATTATTATATGCATTATTATGTATTATTATTATTTATTATACAAGTGTGCATTATTATATTGTATGTATGTTGTATTATACAACAATGAACAAAGTGCCATTTAGATGACATCGCTGCATTTATGACCATGTTGTATAGCCAAGATGCACTCCAGCATAAAGTTAATGAAAGAAGACAACATGACGCTAAATCGAAGGGAAGAATGGCACAGACGCTGCTGTATTTATAGCCAACCACCCGCATTTTGGACGAAGAGTGCTTTCCCTCTGCCAGTCAAACATGACTTTAATGAGTTGCTTGACAAGGGACTGGATGGGGAAGATGAAATAGAGATAAAGAAAGAGGGATAAAGTGAGAGAATGAGAGAGATAAAGAAATAAAGGGATAAAGTGAGAGAATGAGAGAGATAAAGAAATAAAGGGATAAAGTGAGAGAATGAGAGAGATAAAGAAATAAAGGGATAAAGTGAGAGAATGAGAGAGATAAAGAAATAAAGGGATAAAGTGAGAGAATGAGAGAGATAAAGAAATAAAGGGATAAAGTGAGAGAATGAGAGAGATAAAGAAATAAAGGGATAAAGTGAGAGAATGAGAGAGATAAAGAAATAAAGGGATAAAGTGAGAGAATGAGAGAGATAAAGAAATAAAGGGATAGTGAGAGAATGAGAGAGATAAGAAATAAAGGGATGGGGTAAAAGAGTTGCCCTTCAGCTATAGAGAGAGAGAGAGAGAGAGAGAGAGAGAGAGAGAGAGAGAGAGAGAGAGAGAGAGAGAGAGAAACGAACTTATGTCAAGGAAGTGGACACGAGAGGTCAGGAAGCAAAGGTTAAACTATAACAATCGAAGTCGAAATACAAGTAAAAACAACATTCAGCTCATAGTTCAATGGCTTAAATTTAGCAGAATGGAAACCCATGACATCGACCACCACTTCACACCTGACACAAATTTCTGTAAAAACAAACGTTGTCCTCACGACAATATGCAGCGCAAATAGAACAGTCAGGGAGACATTGTCAAGAGTTTGAACGAAAGGTCTCGTGCCTTGACTTCTTAGAAGATCTTCCATAAACATCCGACATTAATTAACTGACACGGCTTGGTAGATAATAGAAATATAGATACTATCCCAAAATAGACTATATCGACGTATTTGTTCTTGCACCAGTAGGTATTCTCAAGAAAGTTTATCCACTGACGAAAATCTACACAGCAACAATATACCGTTTAAAAATATATTGATTATTAAATAATTATATATAAAATATTTTTTTTTAAAAGTAAAGTACCCCGGTCACGCCAAGTGGCGTATAGGGAATATAGTGTTAGTGACCATACATTTTACAGACCTTCGGCACATGATTTTTGGGGTAATGTGGTCGGTATTACGCCCGTGTCGCTTTACTTTCCCAGGAAAAAATCCGGTACCCATTAAAGGCTGGGTGAACCGGAGCCGTCGGTTGGGATCGAACCCTACCTCTTGTCCTTTGTAGTCCAGTTCACTAACCACTGAGCTATCGCGGCTCCCATAAAAAATATATATGGGGCAACATTACCAAATTAAAGGTCAAATGCAGATGTGAACTAACTTCTGTGAATTGATTTATGTCAATTTATAATTAGTCAGAAATGTACCATCGAATCGGATAGTGGCGTTGTTGTTTACCAAGCACACCCAAGTAATCAATGATCTACTTGCAACGACTAAGTCAGCAGCAGGTTTCTAACGAAAGTTTCCATAAAATTTCCAGTTTCAGATGTTATCATTTATTTGTATTTCACGCATCGATGAAGTTTTCTGTTACAAATTTGACCCTCTCTTGCTTCGTGTGGTGCCGAACACGTGACGCTGTGTGTTGCTGTATCAGTGTCTTCACTGGCTGATGTCTATCCCATGACGTTGTGGGTCTCTTTGGCAGTGACTTCGCTGACAACTTACTATCTCATGACGTTGTGGGTCTCTAAGGCAGTGGCTTCACTGGCCGCCGGCTGTCACGTGACGTTGTGGGTCTCTGTGGCAGTGGCTTCACAGGCCGCTGGCTATCACGTGACGCTGTGTGTTGCTGTATCAGTGTCTTCACTGGCTGATGTCTTTCTGATGACGTTGTGGGTCTCTTTGGCAGTGACTTCGCTGACAACTTACTATCTCATGACGTTGTGGGTCTCTAAGGCAGTGGCTTCACTGGCCGCCGGCTGTTACGTGACGTTGTGGGTCTATGTGGCAGTGGCTTCACAGGCCGCTGGCTATCACGTGACGTTGTGGGTCTCTGTAGCGTTGACTTCACGGGAGTCTGGCTACCTCGTGACGTTGTGGGTCTCTGTGGCAGTGACTTCGCTGGACTCTGGCTATCCCGTGACTTTGTAGGTAGCTGTAGCACTGTCGTAGCTGGCTACCACCTTCTCATATCTCTCTCTGCCTAAAACAAATTGTCTTAGGGCCTGTCATTTCTTCCGTTTTGTCTTACCATCTCCTTTACGCCTCATTTTTTTAAAGACAGTAACTGTGTCCTGCATATTTATCTTTCTTAACCCTTCAATAGTGAAACGTTGTCAGATCATAATTATATTTTGCCTTTCCGAACGATGGTTCTAAAGTTTTACAAAGAGACTCATTAGATAATCCTTAGTGACACGAGTCACATAGAAATAGACTGTATATTTATCCTCCTATATTAATGAGTGCTAAACTCCTACTGCTTTGCTGCAAATGAATTTGTTTCGCCGGCATATGTGAGTATCAATGTTACTAGCGAACGTGTTAGTCTCAATTTACAAATAAAATAAAATTTCATGGACCTTTTTTCTTTCTCTCTATACATTTTTCAATTTTCCCAGATTTTTTTTTCCCCGTTGTACTTCATGATTTGTACTACGTGATTTTGAGTTTATATCTTTCTTGGAAAACAATTAGTCCCAATCAGTACATTTGTTCTTCTATAAAACACGAGCCGAACACATAGAGAAGTCAATCTAAATCTTGAGGAAAACGTACCGCTGCGTTGTGTAGGATGAGAAACGCGCTGACCCGAACTTATTTATTTACTCAGTTATTTTCTTTTGGATATCACTGCCGTTATTCATCATTATCCAGTGAATAATGCGGGACATTTGCAGTGCACGGGTAAGTGGACACTACCTCCGCTGAAACGTGCACCAAATGTTTATCATTTCCTCCAAGAAATCAAGCACACTGATCTTTATAATGTTGGTCTCATTGCTACATATTTTTGTTGCTTTTCATTATTTACCTTAATGTTATGTGACTTCATTGTCTTTTTAAGAACAACATTAAGTCAAAATTTTAAAATGAACAATATTATATTTATAAATTGTTTCGAAATATATTATTTGTTACTAGTTAGAAGATATAATTACAAGGACGAGTTCGTCCTATGAGCATGTTCCTTGAAGGTTTCATTTAAAATGGTTGAAATATTGGAAATATACGATCTTTGAGCAATTAAATCTGCAGATGGACCAGACAATGTCAGTGCTCGGCGGTGATCTTGTCACTTTATTCTTCAGTTATTTAGAACAATGATTTTGTTTTGTTTCAGTGATATATAACGTTACTTCTGTTGTTAAGAAATATATATAATACGTTTGTTATTACATGATTTATAACAATACATTTTTTGTTCAGTGATATATAACAAAGCTTTTGTTGCTCAGTGAAATATAACAAAGCTTTTGTTGCTCAGTGATATATAACAAAGCTTTTGTTGCTCAGTGATAAATAACAAAGCATTTGTTGCTCAGTGATATATAACAAAGCTTTTGTTGCTCAGTGATATATAACAAAGCTTTTGTTGCCCAGTGATATATAACAATACTTTTGTTGCCCAGTGATATATAACAAAGCTTTTGTTGCTCAGTGATATATAACAAAGCTTTTGTTGCCCAGTGATATATAACAATACTTTTGTTGCTCAGTGATATATAACAACACTTATGTTTCTCAGTGATATATAACAATAATTTTGTTGGTCAATGATATATAACAATAGTTTTGTTGCTCAGTGATATATAACAATAGTTTTGATGGTCAATGATATATAACAATAGTTTTGTTGCTCAGTGATATATAACAATAGTTTTGTTGGTCAATGATATATAACAATAGTTTTGTTGGTCAATGAAACATAATAATGCTTTCGTTGGTCAATGATATATAACAATACTTTTCTTACTCAATGATACATAACAATGCTTTTTTGTCACTGATATATAACAAAGCTTTTGTTAGTCAATAATATATAACAAAGCTTTTGTTGGTCAATGATATATAACAAAGCTTTTGTTGGTCAATGATATATAACAAAGCTTTTGTTGGTCAATGATATGTAACAAAGCTTTTGTTGGTCAATGATATATAACAAAGCTTTTGTTGGTCAATGATATATAAAAAAGCTTTTTTGGTCAATGATTTATAACAAAGCTTTTGTTGGTCAATGATATGTAACAAAGCTTTTGTTGGTCAATGATATATAACAAAGCTTTTGTTGGTCAATGATATATAACAAAGCTTTTTTGGTCAATGATATATAACAAAGCTTTTGTTGGTCAATAACGTATAACAAAGCTTTTGTTGGTCAATGATTAATAATAAAGCTTTTGTTGGTCAATGATATATAACAAAGCATTTGTTGGTCAATGATATATAACAAAGTTTTTGTTGGTCAATGATATATAACAAAGCTTTTGTTGGTCAATGATTAATAATAAAGCTTTTGTTGGTCAATGATATATAACAAAGCTTTTGTTGGTCAATGATATATAACAAAGCTTTTGTTGGTCAATGATATATAACAAAGCTTTTGTTGGTCAATGATATATAACAAAGCTTTTGTTGGTCAATGATATATAACAAAGCTTTTGTTGGTCAATGATATATAACAAAGTTTTTGTTGGTCAATGATATATAACAAAGCTTTTGTTGGTCAATGATATATAACAAAGCTTTTGTTGGTCAATGATATATAACAAAGCTTTTGTTGGTCAATGATATATAACAAAGCTTTTGTTGGTCAATGATATATAACAAAGCTTTTGTTGGTCAATGATATATAACAAAGCTTTTGTTGGTCAATGATATATAACAAAGCTTTTGTTGGTCAATGATATATAACAAAGTTTTTGTTGGTCAATGATATATAACAAAGCTTTTGTTGGTCAATGATATATAACAAAGCTTTTGTTGGTCAGTCAATCCGAGTCCCGCCCGAGCGGCGTCAAGGGCGACCGACCGAAAGCTCGCTGCTCCAGAAGGGACCCCGCACGCACGCACGCACACGCACGCACGCACGCACACACACACACACACACACACATAACTCTCTCTCTCTCTCTCCTCTTCACGAGACCGACCGGTGCAGGAGCCCTCGCCTACTCAATGGACAAAAAGAAGTGACAAAAAGAAGCGACACGAGGACGGCTATGGTGAGGTGGCTCCAACTCCAAACCATGGGAACGCGGGTTCGAATCATGGCCAAAATCGAATTAGGGCCAAAAATGTTGTCTATCTGGAGTGAAATAAGTACACAAACCCTAACACCTGGCATCGACTGCGCTAACTAAGCGGCCTTTATTCTCCACTCCTATAAGTCGCCCCCGCCCCCCTTCCCCCCATCCAAACAGATCCTAGTAATGGGAATTTGTCGTAAAGAGAGTTTTTCTTTTTTTTTTACTTTGGTTATTCAGTGACATAAACAATACTTTTAGCTTTCGTAATATATTGCAGTAATTGTGTCGTTCATAGATATTTAGCAGTATTTTTTTTATCTTTCAGAGATGTATAACACTATTTTTATCTTTCAGAGATATATAGCAGTATTTGTATCTTTCAGAGATATGTAAACGTTGTGCTACCAATGTCAGTCATGGATACAAAAACAATAAGAAAAATAACCACCACTGAGATGAAATGTGTCAGACTAATAACAAGAAACAGTCTGAGAGATAAGATCAGAAATGAAGAACTGAGAAAAAAAAAACTAGGAATAGCCCCAGCCATAGAATATATAAAAGAACAATAGATAAAATGGTTTGGCCACGTGACACAGCAGAAAGAACAAAACACAACACAACGAGCCCTCAATAAACGTTGCGAGAACACCAGATCCAAGGGTCGACCACGAAAAAGATGGATCGATGGAATACTAGAAACACTAGGAAACATAACAGCAGCAGAGGCGAACACAAGAGCAACAGACCGCAAATTATATCTCCCCTCGACGCTGAAAGGCAAATGAGGAAAGAAAGAGGAAGAAGAGATATGTAACAGTATTGTTATCTTTCAGAGATATATAGCAGTATTTTTGTCTGTCAGATATATTTAGCAGCATTTTTGCCTTTCATATATATATATATATATATATATATATATATATATAGTAATTTTATCTTTTATAGATATATAACAGTAATTTTATCTTTCATAGATATATAACAGTATTTTTATCTTTCGTAGCTATATAACAGTGTTTTTGTCTTTCATAGATATATAACAGTGCTTTTATCTTTCATAAATATATAACAGTATTTTTATCTTTCACAGATATATAACAGTATTTGTGTCTTTCAGAGATATATAGCAGTTAAATACATGTTTTTTCATAATTAAAAATCACGAATAACTACAATTACTTAATGATATAAACACAACAAGCAACAAATATAGATTATATATAAATATTTAAAAAAATACTAAAACTATGATCATAAAAAAAAGTAAAGTATCCCCGTCACGCCAAGTGGCGGATAGGGAATATGGTGTTAGTGACCATAAATTTTACAGATCTTCATTCAGCACATGGTTATTGGGGTAATGTGGGTCGATCATAAACAAAGAAAATACTAAAAACCTACAAGTGGATATCAAAGTGAAAGGAATAGACCTATAGACAGTACAGAGCGACAACTATCTTGGACATACAATAACCAGTGAAGCAAAATGTAAAATTAAAAAAAAAAAAAAAGACTAGGAATGGCAAAAAGCAATTTGAATGCCATGAAACATATACTAACATCAAATCAAATAATACCATAGTTAAAACTAAGAATATCGAAATATGTTATCTTCTCAACATTCAGGTATGGTGCAAAAACATGGACATTAGACAAGAAAACAGAACAGAAAATTCTATCTATCTATCGTCCTTTCGAGCCGAAGACGGCACATAGGGCAGAACCACAATTTAAAAAAACAGAAACCTTGCGTGCCAAAATGGCACATATTGCAGAGATCGCTGCTTCCAAAACCTATGGCTCTGTTTCCATAACAATACTTTTTACAATGACAGCTTGTCAAGCCATCGATCAACCTCCTTAGTCGCCTCTTACGACATGCCTGGAAAGTCACAGTGTCACTATTCTTTACTTCCCTCATATTGAGGCCCCGGTAACACACAGGAGAGAACAGAAAATTGAAGCTTTGATATCTGTATTTATAGAAAAATTGGATGGATAGAAAGGAAAGCAAATGATGAAGCTTTAAAACAAATAAAAATGGAAAGAGAACTATTAAACACAATTCAATCAAGACAAGTGAGATTTTTGGGCCATCTTTAATTAAAGGTTACAGGTAGCTTAGCTGGTCGTGTGCTCTATCGTTTATTTCTCGTGGCAAGGCGCTATGTCGAGGAGTACGGGTTTGATTCTGCTTCAGGCTGTCTATTGTTCTTTTGTTTTCTGTTGTTAATTATTTGTGATTTTTTCTTCCGAGTGTTGTAAACATACCTCTTCCCCTGAAATGATTAGTTGATCTATCGCCTCGGAAGTTTCTCTCCATAATCATATATTATGTGTTATTATTTGTCTCCAGGCTAACGGTTAGGCTACTAAATGTCATCTTGTAAGGGGAATATCTATCTATCTATCTATCTATCTATCTATCTATCTATCTATCTATCTATCTATCTATCTATCTATCTATCTATCTATCTATCTATCTATCTATCTATCTGTCTGTCTGTCTGTCTGTCTGTCTGTCTGTCTGTCTGTCTGTCTGTCTGTCTGTCTGTCTGTCTGTCCGTCCGTCCGTCCGTCCGTCCGTCCGTCCGTCCGTCCGTCCGTCCGTCCGTCCGTCCGTCCGTCCGTCCATCCGTCCATCCATCCATCCATCCATCCATCCATCCATCCATCCATCTATCTATCTATCTATCTATCTATCTATCTATCTGTCTGTCTGTCTGTCTGTCTGTCTGTCTGTCTGTCTGTCTGTCTGTCTGTCTGTCTGTCTGTCTATCTATCTATCTATCTATCTATCTATCTATCTATCTCTATCTATCTACCTACCTACCCTACCTACCTACCTACCTACCTACCTGTACCTGTCTGTCTGTCTGTCTGTCCGTCCGTCCGTCCGTCCGTCCGTCCGTCCGTCCGTCTATCTATCTACCTACCTACCTACCTACCTACCTACCTACCTACCTACCTACCTACCTACCTACCTACCTTCCTACCTACCTACCTATCTATCTATCTATCTATCTATCTATCTATCTATCTATCTATCTATCTATCTATCTATCTATCTATCTATCTATCTATCTATCTATCTATCCTATCTATCTATCTACCTATCTACCTACCTACCTTCTATCTATCTATCTATCTATCTATCTATCTATCTATCTATCTATCTATCTATCTATCTATCTATCTATCTATCTATCTATCTATCTATCTATCTATCTATCTATCTATCTATCTATCTATCTATCTACCTACCTACCTACCTATCTATCTACCTACCTACCTACCTATCTACCTACCTATCTATCTATCTATCTATCTATCTATCTATCTATCTATCTATCTATCTATCTATCTATCTATCTATCTATCTATCTATCTATCCATCCATCCATCCGTCCGTCCGTCTGCCCGTCTGTCTGTCTGTCTGTCTGTCGGTCTATATGTCTGTCTGTCTGTCTGTCTGCATGCCTGCCTGTCTGCAAGCCTGCCTAAATGTCCGACTTTCTGTCTGTCTATTTTCCTTTCAAGCTGAAGACGACACATCAATTCTGGACTCTATGTATGACGAACGTTGTTATCCAGCGCATGACCCGCATTGTATCTCGCCACGCGTCCCTTTCCTTGGTGAGTCGCTCACTCTCAGCGAGGTAGTTGATGCCTGCGTTCTTGTTTCTCGCCTTAGTGTGCTATTTAGTGTTTCTCTAGTTCGGCCTCTCTTTCTTTTCTCATCTGTTTTCTATTCGTCGGCTTGATTTGACTAGATGTTTGGATGATATTTTTTTTCTCATTTGGGTTTCAGATTGGTTGTTGTGGCCACCCTATTAGTCGTCATAACACGCTTGTAAATTATCCTTTCATCTTCTTTTTTCTCCCCTATTTTTTCCCATCCTTTCTCTCCACTCCACACACACCAAAAAAAAAAACGGAATAAAGAAACACAATTTCACGAAACCTAGCAATATGTGCTTTTCTCAGTGAAATAGCCGCCATCAACTACAAACGTTTGTGTAACAATTGCCAGACATACTCAGATTTAAAATGGTGAAGATTTCAATAACTTCTTTTCACAATTAAACGCTTATTTTATTTTTTTTTTAAAGTCTTTTCTTTGTTTTTGAAGCTAACAACTGTCATTTGTTTTTGTCTTGACACAGGAAACAGTGGTCGGTGTAATGAAAAAAACAAACGAAAGCAGACAAATGCAGAAACATGTGTGCGTTGTTCTTGTGTAGTCAGTGGTCGCATCTGTCTATTTACACGAAGATTCTGTCCACAAATTCCTTTGCCAACACTTGGTGGACGTGTGTATAGTTAATGTCAATGTTTTGCACCACGGCCGGCACGACGCATGGACACGGTATTTTTGTTCTGTCTTCTGTTTCTTGGCGAGCACTCCAAATCAGTCTGTCAGTTGTAGGCCGAGGGCTCCAATATTTTCTCATTTTGTTGACTCCCTTCGATCGTTTTGACACAATCATCCCATTTGGGATTTCGTGTGTGCACTTGTAGCTTGCACCTTAAACAGGACTCACAAATACAAGTTCGCTATTAGGGGAAAATAACAAATCTCTTTTTCTTTTACACGTCCACCATCGAGCACAAATAAAACCTTAATTTGACTGTTTTCACTTGTTTTTCCTTATCACTGAAATGACTGATTAACTTTAACATAACTAGTTTGTCAGCTTACTATAAACACTGACCTAACTTAAACTAAACATTATGTTATCATTAACTAGACCATTTGTTAGCATAACCTACATTTAATATTAGTTATTCTAAACAATCTGTCTAGTCTACCTTAAACAATATATTAACTTATTCCTGGACAGTTTTATATCTTACCTTATATAATTGACTTAACCTGAAGACTTTATCAAAGCAGTTCTCTGTTAGAGTGTGACACTTTTCTTGGATCTACGGGAGAAGTAGAATGCTTGAAAATGAAGGTCTCATCCACATTATAGTTATCTTGTTGAATAAAGATTAGAATTGTTATCTTACATGTCATAGGCACAACAACAAAAACTCTTTACATTATGGGAAATGTTCCCACCTGGTTAAATAATAACTGATCCATTGGATTGCTAAGCTTTGTATTTGGCAATAATCAGTATTTAACTTGACCTATACCGTTTATTGCCTGAAAATGAATCAGAATGTGTATCGTATACTACAAGTTGAATAACTTAGCGCAAACATCTTAACGTAACAGATGATTAGTTTATAGCTTGCGTTGTTCGAGTAAAGGAAAGATTCCAGTGAAAATTAAACAAGAAATGCAACTTATCATTGACAGTAGAAATACGAGTTGTGTAGTGTTATGTTATTCCGGTACTAACATGTACCAGTAAATAAGAGATTATTCAACAGAGTTGTGTAATGTTATGTTCAGTTGATACTAACATGTACCAGCAAATAAGAGATTTTCTGGCAACAGACAATAATTGTGTTGAGGACTCAGAAATGTGATTGTAGAGAAGAATGTTAAAGTACGAGCCAAAGCAATAATAACATTTATTACCAAGGTCAGGAGGAAACAATCGTCACTTTTTTTGGTCACGTGATGATTTGAAGGAAACAGACGAAGCATTTGGCGACAACAGGAAATATCAAGACAGGATGAGATAAAAGACAACAACAAGTTTGATAAACTGTTGAGGCATATTTACATTAATGGAGAAATATGATCACCTACCACATCAAGAATGGAACATGATGCCATATATGGCCTTGACGTCTTAAACGGTTGGAAACAGGAAGATGTTAATCTTCAATAGTAACTTTTTCAAGTAATTCACTTTTGCGGAGCAAATTCTCTGATGGCTGAATTTACCAAAAATTGAAATGAAAGGTCCGGCTATAGAATGAACAAACGAGTTTTATTGAGTTTATGTCTTTTTAATTGAGATTTGATTTTAACGAGTTTTATGCCGAGGGTTCTCGCCCCTCTCTCTTGCGTCTTAATTCCCCCCCCCCCCTCTTTTTTTTCCATTAATCCATTAACCTTTAGTTTCTTTCTTTCGCAAATATTATTTCATAGTAGCAGAGATGTAATAGGAAGCACATTATACAGAGTTTCGCAGCAAGAGGCAATCTGATCATCAGAAGATGTCTCGTCAAGCAAAGTGTTTCAGCCCTTTAGCTTCTTGACACTCTAAAGGAGGTGGGCCCGCCTGGGTCGTGACTCCCATCATCGACCTCCTGCTGCATTGAACTCTAAAGCTGACAATATAAACACATCATAATTAGACTTATTCTACGCAACACATCTGGTCGAATCTAGGCTCTTTACCTTGGAGTATACCAATTTGTCTTAGCTCTAACCCTGTACACCTCTTCGTGGTGGCAGCAGTTTAAAATGGCCTGTATAATTAAGCAGTCATTTGTTAGGTGCATAATAACAGAAATATAACGATGTAGTTGTAGGAATGTAATTGTGATTTATAGAAAATATTTAAATTTGTAAAGAGTTAACCGCTGTGATCAGTGATACCCCGATAACTTGTTTCAGATGTTTCTTCTGCGTGAAGCTTAGGTTTGTATCAAACCGGAGAACGGGCACCTTCAATTATAACATTCATGTATTCATCCAGGGATGTTGTTGAAAGCATTCGCCAACTTTATATCTCTAACGAAGTTCTGAGGGACTGTCTTATGTGTGAATAGCAATTTGTTCCTCTTGTTCACACCTACAAACGTGTTCTCAGGTGTCCCCCGCCATACAGGCAGATAATCTTCGACTTCAGAGGTACCCTCGTATTTTTAATTTTGAGAATTTAAACATTTTAGGTAGACTTTTTCATATTAATTTTGCCCAGGCAGCGCCATTTTTGCTAATCTTTTCATTTCCAGCTGACAAGGGCTCATTAATGTGCTCAGAATATACACGGGACCTCCTGTTTTTCGATGTTGTTTCGGGAGAGTTAGACATTGAATCTCAATACCAGAGAAGGTTAAAGTCACAGATTCGATTAAAAAATAAAAATTCCACCCTCTGCGGTTGGAATCGAACACGGGACATTGTCCAGAGGCTGACGTTTTACCTATAGACCACCCAGCCCCATGACCCTCATATATTGTTGAATCATTCCACTGGCCTATCCTCTGCAGTTTTTCAACTTCCCCTAAATAGTTTGTGACGAGCCCTACTGTTGGTATGTTTCTATGTTAAACTATTCAGTTTTCCTATATTTGGTTTACTTTCACTTCCTCAGTATCTCTTTACTTCTACTCTGTCCATGTTACAAATTTATATTTTTTTATATGACAAAAGTAGGTTGATTACCCTTTTTTCCATTAGCTTTTAACATCCTTGCTTCATTAAGAACGTCATTAGCTCTTCATTTAAGCCATTGGGTGCCGTCTCCACATCGAAGTTTGGCTAAAATGGAGCGCCATTTTTACTCTGTCTCTTGTTTTGATGGTGCACGTTGTCAAAGTACGACTTGTACGCTTTTTGATAATATCTGTCCACTTTAGTCTTGGTCTACCACTGCCTATTCTGTCTGTACATTCCCTTCCAAGACGACCTTTAGAAGGTTATTATGTCTCTTCCCATGTCCAAATAATTTCAACTGTCTTTTCTTCGAAATAGCTCTCTATTGCATCCTCAAATTATTCTGTAGAACTACATTGCTGCTGTCTCGTTATGCCATCTTGTGAGTTTCAGCAGCGAACCTGTTCAATCATGGACGGATATAAGAGGAGGGTGTCGCGGTAGCTCACTGGTTATCGAAGTAGACTAGTGAGGGCAAGAGGTTGGCTTTAAGAGGAGGGTGTCGCGGTAGCTCACTGGTTATCGAAGTAGACTACTGAGGACAAGAGGTTGGCTTTAAGAGGAGGGTGTCGCGGTAGCTCACTGGTTATCGAAGTAGACTACTGAGGACAAGAGGTTGGCTTATAAGAGGAGGGTGTCTCGGTAGCTTACTGGATATCGAAGTAGACTAGTGAGGACAAGAGTTTGGCTTATTAGAGGAGGGTGTGTCGGTAGCTTACTGGTTATCGAAGTAGACTAGTGAGGACAAGAGTTTGGCTTATAAGAGGCAGGTGTCTCGGTAGCTCACTGGTTATCGAAGTGGACTAGTGAGGACAAGAGGTTGGCTTATAAGTGGAGGGTGTCGCGGTAGTTCAATAGTTAACGAGTAGACAGTGATGATAAGAGGCTGAGTTCAATCCCGATAGATGGTTTTACCAACCTGTGAGATGATGTGTAAGGAAGGAGGTCAGGTGTGATACCGACCCAACCACTCATTAAAAAATATGTCACTGATAGTTCCAAAATATGAGCACCTTATTCCCCAAATTTGGAAAACACCCAACTCCCCAAAGTTAATGTAAACAGGTTTATTGACCTATTTTATAAAATCAGGAGCAAAGAACCTGCCCTGAGGTCGATGATAGCTGCCGGTCCTGTGCTAACTATAAAGCGATCTCCCTCCTGTCAATTGTTCCCACGACACCGGCCTGAATTCTTCTAAATCGATAACTGACAACTGAAAAAATGAAGATACGTGTACTCCTATTTTAAAAAATTGTTCCTTAAAACAGGACTTAGAAGAGTGGATTTAAAGTTCTGCAGCTTCCAATAAGTGTCTGGAGAGTACACTTATTACGTGACTTTTGATCAAGACTGATGACACTATTAACCGGGATGGACTCCAGTGATGAGATTGTCAAATGTAACAGACAAAACAAGTGGATAAAGGTCTTCCGATATTTTTCACCAGATCATAGTGACCTATGTGTTCAATGAAGGAGAATCTCAAAAACCTCATGCAAGGGGTATCAAAGCATGGCTGCTAGCTCAGTGCTGTTATGCGTGAGGTTTGCCCCTTGAGCACGAGTTTTTTCTAGGTTCGGATGGCTGTGCAAATAGAAACCATTATAGCTTGTTTCATAACTCGTGCCCAACTTTTAAAATCGATAGCTTTTTAACCGCTTGTTGTAAGTTATTCAAAATTTGCATGTAAAGTTATGATTAGAACCCAACAGGGAAATAATTTCATTAAAAAAAAAAAACATTTGGTTATTATTGTTGCTTATTTGATTTATATAAATTTATAACGACCCATTGATGTAGTCAAAACTTAATGTTTACAGTATTTTAAGTTAAAAATAGCAAGTAAAAATCTATACACGGTACAATTGACGTGTTTGCATGCTTTCGCCGTGGATTTTTGACACAATTAGACACTTGAGAAATTGTGTGTTCCATTTCCGTTCATTCAGAGGTTAGACGTGAAATTCGCAAAATGTTGGGTATGAATGAAACTGTTACAATAAGAAAATTAAAAGTTTCGCTGAAAAAGAACAACAGTATTGAAATATCAAAGTCTACATTATGGAGGAATGTGAGAGCTGCAGGCTTTACATTCAGAAAGTATTCCTATGGACGAAACATCATCTGTGAGAAGCCACATATAGTGGTCATGAGAAGCAAGTACTTACGTGAAGTAGAAGAGGTGCGCAAGCAAGGTTATGATATTGTGTACTTGGATGAAGAATGGATCAATGCTCACCACACTAACCAAAGGGAATGGCAGTCATCAGATGGAAAGATTAAGAGATTAATACCTAGCAGCAAAGGACAGCGCTTGATAATTGCTCATGCAGGTAGTTGACAACATGGACTAATACAGAATGCAGAGCTCATTTTTCTTTCAAAATCCATAGACAATCGGGATTATCACTCTGAGATGAATGGTCACATATTTAGACATTGGATTGAAAATTCTGTTCTCCCATCACTAGATCGACCATCTTGCCTAATAATGGACAATGCAGCGTACCACAACATTGTTGCACTGGAAGATAAAGTCCCGACGTCATCCAGTACAAAAGATGCTATTAAGATATGGCTCACAAAGGAGCACATACAATTTAATAACATGTACTTAAAACCTGAATTACTATCTCTAGTGAAGCAAAAACAAAGGACAAAGATTTTTCAAATAGATAAGATTATCCAAGAGCACGGTCATATAAGTTTGAGGTTGCCACCTTACCATGCTCATTTAAATCCAATAGAACTAATCTGGGCAAAATTAAAAGGACAAGTGGCAGATGAAAATACAACATTCAAAATATGCGATGTAAAGACTCTTGCTAATCTCGCTTTATTAAATATAGACAAAGATTATTGGGCTGAATGTGAAGACCACGTCTTAAAACAGGAAGAGGAATATTGGAAAAGTGATGGTTTGTGTAATGTTCAATCCCAAACAGTTATTAACCTTTTAGACTCGTCTGATTCAGAATGAAAATATATAGCCCCCACAATGTTGGCCCCTATATTACCTTAAATTAGTTCAACAAACAGTCCTTTTCAGGACCACACAACTATGAAAATTGGACATACAGGTATACCTTGATATTATCGTCCGTCCTCGAACTGAGAAGACAATAATTTTCCTGGTATTTCCCCATTACGGCCACGCCTTTACCTAGTGAAAATTAATCATAGACCAGCAACTACGGTAATTTCTATTATTTAGGGGTTCACAATTTACAATTTTGACAAACATCAAAGAAATTCGCCGCTTTAAGAAAACTGCAGCTGCAAGATATTTGTTAAATATACATTTAAAGGGTCTTTTGCATTCTAATAACATTTGGAAAATTTCAACAGTTTTTAACAAACGGTTACTGAACAATAGCGTTTTGAAGTTGGGCAAGTGATTTGAAACGAGCTATAGCTATTTTTATAATGCATAAAAAAAACAGGTTAACCTCAGACAGATACAGGCCTAAGCCAAAGTAATGGCAACAACCAGACAGCAGTGCTCACATTGCAATAGATAAGACGGCATAAGTGATTTTTTTTTACATCTTGCTAAAGGTTTGGTTGTTTGATCAACACCAGTAAAAAGTGTGGTCATATTTCAGCCAATTTCAAGTGGTAGTTAGACATCAAAGCCAAAGAGCTGTCTCCACAAACCGCAGAGACTAAAGTGGCAAGACAAAGTACCAGATATTGAAGCTCTCATAGAAACCCCATTTCTAGCTATCGATACGAATTTACGAAAGGTCCAAGTGACGTGTGTTGGACTTGTCTGATTGTCTTACTCTGAAACAGCAGGTACATAAAGAACCTAGCAAGGGCCCCTTGGACAGAAGAAACGCATCAAAGATTCTCAAACGATGACTGAGAAGCTTCAGTATGGGCGCCACCTTCTGGGAACCATTTGCTGGAACTTTCGATGTTGGCACCTATTTCGCTGAAGAAGTCGAACCGATGTGAAAATATAATTGGACAAACAACATTTCTATGATCATGTATATCCCACCTGTTCAATGGACTTCATACCAAAACATGACTTTACTTCACCTAAGTACGCACAAATAATGAGCTAATACATCAACATGAAGCTGTTCGTTTGTGGTGTATACATTAATCGAAGAGATGGTTAGTTTACTCGACGGATTACCCTCATTGGATATCGGGCACATCTATAAATCCTCAAATCTCCTCCCAATTATGTTCCCCAGTGTGTGGCAGCTGACGACTCCAGTTTTGTGTTGATTTGTTATTCTTCTGTCTTCCGCACAATGCTCCTTTCTGTCATCTTCAATTTTGACCTCATGTTCGTGCTGTCTGAACATAGTTGTTGATTAATTATCAGTGTTTGAATCACTAGCTCGCTCTGCCTTCCTGGGGGGCATTCTGAATATTAGCCCAACCCTTTTCACGTCCGCCATCTACGGCAGCCATCCCCCCTCCCCCAACCCCCATCCCGCTGTCAGCTCTTTCATTCCATTTCATGTCCAATTGTCCAGGTAAAAAATGAAATGAAAGAAAATGAATCCCATTCAGTCCTGACTTCTTTAGTGACACCAACCATTGTCTTCGATGCTAGCCCCCTTTGATTTTCGTGAGCATGCTCATCGAGTCACTCAGAAAACAATCATGAGTAAAAGGTTGTGTTTCTAGCCCGGTCATCACTTCCGTTACTCCCATGATCCTCATGATCAAACTACTTGTAGTTAACGAAAGGCACTGCTCTCCTTTACACTTCTTTGTTTTACCTGGGCCGTGAAGTCCATGGACTCGAACTGTGCGTCACAACAGACCCATCAGTAAAGATTATTGTCGAGCCCTCATGTGAATTCTCATAGATCGAGATCTGCATCTCTGCTTCCACAATCACAGGATGTCTACATTTTATGTTCAAAGTGATGCAAACTATCTTTTTTTTTTTTTTTTGTAAGTTTAGAACACAAGTGAGTATAAAATAAACGAAAACAAAAAGATGCACGACCATTTCCTAAAGTATCTTCCTGTGTTAGCAAAAGGAATGCCATACATCTGCAGAATTGTATCAACGAAATGATTCTATTGAAATGAATAAGCTCGATAAAAAAAAAACAGTTTACTTTTGTCTACAACGAAATAAGAAATCCATTTATAATTGGCTAGATCTTTATAATAACATAGGGAAACCTCGGCTTTACACTAAATGGTGACGGGGATTTCCAGCAAGCGGTTGAATCCCTTTGCTGACACTATGTACAAGGAACACAGTAACAGAAGTTTGCTGAGGCGTGCAAAGGACATGGCCGGCGGGAAATAGCTTGTGTTTGTTTAGTGATGGTGGGAGAAAGAAAGTAAAGGATCACAAATACGTGTCCTAGGGCACTGTTCACTTTGTTTTTTCTAGGAATTAGATTGGATCTCGATATTGCCCCACTTCTCGTCACTCTATAGGTCTCTTTAAAGTGGCTGAAATCTTCATTCTTTCCTTTCTACTGGTCTCTGTTGTTCGACAATTGTCGCTTGTGAAGAGAACATTGTTGAGGTTTCAGAATGTCACTTTCATTAATCCCACGCACAATGGGGATTTTAGCACGTTACTTGAAACAGTTTGAGTTTGCACGTGCCTTTAAATTGATATTTACCATGTATGATGTATTGATAGCATATGTTCATTCTAGACTTCGTGAAAGTGTTTGTGCTAACATACCTTCATTTTATAGCTCATTGTGTGTGTATGTGAAAGCACATATTAATTTTAGTTCGTGCGGTGTGTGTGAGCACGAACATATGTGTTCTTTAAACAGTCCAGTATATGAGAACATATGTTATTCAAATAGTTTATTCTAGTGTGTGTTTGTGTGTGTGAGACAATACGTTCATTAAATAGTTAGTTCTATGTGTGTGTGTGTGTGTGTGTGTGTGTGAGACAATACGTTCATTAAATAGTTAGTTCTAGTGTGTGTGTTTGTGAGACAATACGTTCATTAAATAGTTAGTTCTAGTGTGTGTGTGTGTGTGTGAGACAATACGTTCATTCAAAAGTTAATTCTAGTGTGTGTGTGAGACAATACGTTCATTAAATAGTTAGTTTTAGTGTGTGTGTGTGAGAGAGAGACAATACGTTCATTCAAAAGTTAATTCTAGTGTGTGTGTGAGACAATACGTTCATTAAATAGCTGGTTCTAGTGTGTGTGTGTGTGTGTGTGTGTGTGTGTGCGACAATACGTTCATTCAAAAGTTAATTCTAGTGTGTGTGTGAGACAATGCGTTCATTAAACAGTTAGTTCTAGTGTGTGTGTGTGTGTGAGACAATACGTTCATAAAATAGTTAGTTCTAGTGTGTGTGTGTGTGAGAGAGACAATACGTTCATTAAATAGCTAGTTCTAGTGTGTGTGAGAGACAATACGTTCATTAAATAGCTAGTTCTAGTGTGTGTGAGAGACAATACGTTCATTAATTAGTTAATTCTAGTGTGTGTGTGAGACAATACGTTAATTCAATAGTTAATTCTAGTGTGTGTGTGAGACAATACGTTAATTCAATAGTTAATTCTAGTGTGTGTATGTGTGGCAACACGTTCATTAATTAAATAATTTATGCTGATGTGTGTGTGAGAACACATGTTCATTACATTGTTTATGCAGTTGTGTGTGTGAGAGAGCACATGTTCATTAAATTGTTTATGCTAGTGTGTGTGTGTGTGAGAACACATGTTCATTAAATTGTTTATGCTAGTGTGTGTGTGTGTGTGAACACATGTTCATTAAATAGTTTATGCTAGTGTGTGTGTGTGTGTGTGAGAACACATGTTCATTAAATAGTTTATGCTAGTGTGTGTGTGTGTGTGTGTGTGTGTGATCACATGTTCATTAAATTGTTTATGATAGTGTGTGTGTGTGAGAGAGAGAGCACATGCTCATTAAATTGTTTATGGTAGTGTGTGTGTGAGAGAGAGAGCACATGTTCATTAAATTGTTTATGCTAGTGTGTGTGTGTGTGAGAACACATGTTCATTAAATTGTTTATGGTAGTGTGTGTGTGTGTGAGAGAGAGCACATGTTCATTAAATTGTTTATGCTGGTGTGTGTGTGTGTGAGAGAACACATGTTCATTAAATTGTTTATGGTAGTGTGTGTGTGTGAGAGAGAGCACATGTTCATTAAATTGTTTATGCTAGTGTGCGTGTGTGTGAGAACACATGTTCATTAAATTGTTTATGGTAGTGTGTGTGTGTGAGAGAGAGCACATGTTCATTAAATTGTTTATGCTAGTGTGTGTGTGTGTGCGTGTGTGTGTGTGTGTGTGTGAGAGAGCACATGCTCATTAAATTGTTTATGCTAGTGTGTGTGTGTGAGAGAGAGCACATGTTCATTAAATTGTTTATGCTAGTGTGTGTGTATGTGTGTGTGTGTGTGTGATCACATGTTCATTAAATTGTTTATGATAGTGTGTGTGTGTGAGAGAGAGAGCACATGCTCATTAAATCTTTATGGTAGTGTGTGTGTGTGTGAGAGAGAGAGCACATGCTCATTAAATCTTTATGGTAGTGTGTGTGTGTGTGAGAGAGAGAGCACATGCTCATTAAATTGTTTATGGTAGTGTGTGTGTGTGTGAGAGAGAGAGAGCACATGTTCATTAAATAGTTTATTTTTTGTGTGTGAGAACACATGTTTTTTAAATGTTGCATGCTGGTTTGGGGCGGGTGGGGGGGGGTGTCAGAGAGCTCTCTCAAAAAGGAGCGCATTTGATATAAACAGAGGGCAAATACAATTGTCGGTGGTGATGTCAGTTGTTAAGTCAGCATATGACACTAAGCAGCTAATAGTGTTGGTGTTGCAGCATCTGTTTGATGCTGATTATCTCTGACAGAACTTCCTTGTCAATGAAGAGACGAATGTCTTGAGACACATATTTGTCTTTAAGTCACAGTTATTGCATTACTACAGTGACTCGTGTTCTTAGTCACAAAGTCTCTCTTTCGTCTACCAAGCATTAAGAAAGGACACAGTTATTGTATTACTACAGTGACTCGTGTTCTCAGTCACAAAGTCTCTCTTTCGTCTACCAAGCATTAAGAGATGACACAGTTATTGCATTACTACAGTGACTCGTGTTCTCAGTCACAAAGTCTCTCTTTCGTCTACCAAGCATTAAGAGAGGACACAGTTATTGTATTACTACAGTGACTCGTGTTCTCAGTCACAAAGTCTCTTTTTCGTTTACCAAGCATTAAGAGATGACACAGTTATTGCATTACTACAGTGACTCGTGTTCTCAGTCACAAAGTCTCTCTTTCGTCTACTAAGCATTAAGAGAGGACACAGTTATTGCATTATACAGTGACTCGTGTTCTCAGTCACAAAGTCTCTCTTTCGTCTACTAAGCATTAAGAGAGGACACAGTTATTGCATTACTACAGTGACTCGTGTTCTCAGTCACAAAGTCTCTCTTTCGTCTACTAAGCATTAAGAGAGGACACAGTTATTGCATTACTACAGTGACTCGTGTTCTCAGTCACAAAGTCTCTCTTTCGTCTACTAAGCATTAAGAGAGGACACAGTTATTGCACAGAATGTGACGCATGGGACGCACCAAAATGGCAGCTTATTTATATTCGAGCTATGGACTAAGCAATGTTTATTTTGAATACCACGATATATGTTATTGCAGCGAGTTGGCAGATTTTTGAAAATGTATTTAGGGGTTTGAACATAAATGTTTGTTCACAGTTCGTAAACCGTCGATGTAGATAAAGTCGTTAATTTGATGGCTTAGTTTGTGACATTGGTAGCTAAGGACCTAACTTGTGCAAACGGATGGCATTGGCAAGGATCATTTTGAATCTATGAAGTGGGCTCATTGTGTGTTTAACTCAAAAGCATATGTGCTTTTTAACCAAAGACCTTTTTTTTGGGGACTCAATGAAGATATCCCCGATGGAAGAATAAATTGTACTATTAGTCCCATAAATGATTCGCTTCCAGAGGTTTATGATGTAAACAAAGCAGTTTTGTCATTGCAAGTGAATAATGTCCACACCTATAATTGGTCAGGATTAGGTAGCAGCAGCAGCTTTATAACGAACACAGAAAACATCATAGGATTGTGCTGTTCTGAAACAGCTATGCCATGCTACCCTAGAATTGCCTTTAATGGGATTACTGTGACCACAAACCACTCTCCATGTGTGTGCCACGTATTTACACCCCTGAAAGAAATTCTGAATACAACAACATCATGTGCCGTCTATGATATTAATTACCACATACCAGGAGCCTCCACTATGATTGATACAACTGTTGCACCAAGCACTTCATAAGCAAAGCCATATCTATGGAATGTTCATCTGACATTGTTCTTGAATGATGTCCAAGTTAATGAGACATCAGAATCGTGTGGCGGCAGCTACAAGAAGGGAGCGGAGAACATCATCAATTGTGTTTTTACTAACTACAGGTCATGTGGCCTCTGTTGGATTGGAAATGATAACTTACCACCACTGTGTGTCTATATGTTTGGAATTGGAGTCATCAATGATGGCCTAACATCATCAAGTGCTACGACGATCATCATTTTCGGGAGGACGTAAACTCCCATGGTATATGGTGGATAGGCGGCAGGAACCATTGAAGGCTATGTCTGAAAAGTGTTCCTTCTTGCAGTTTCCTCATATTCCAAGTCCGGCTTTTTGCAGGAGCTACTGAGTTAAGTGCTCTGTGCACACCGTGAGCTGTGTGTCTCATCCGTTTTGATCCTGCTTCGATATCCCGCTTGTTTACGATGAATGATGATATCGTGTGACGGGGAACAGTTGGCTGTGTTCACTTTCTGCGCGGTTTCGCTATATGTCTTTTGGCGTGTGCTGAGACTGCTACGATGGGGACTACAGTTGCCTTTCTTTGTTTGGGAGATGGGTTAGTAATTCGGATGATTCCACTGGCACGGGCGGTTGAGCAATTATGGATTTTAATTCGTTTGCAGTGATACCGAGGCCTTCCATAACCAATAACAGTTATTGCATTACTACAGTGACTCGTGTTCTCAGTCACAAAGTCTCTCTTTCGTCTACCAAGCATTAAGAGAGGACACAGTTATTGCATTACTACAGTGACTCGTGTTCTCAGTCACAAAGTCTCTCTTTCGTCTACTAAGCATTAAGAGAGGACACAGTTATTGCATTACTACTTTGAATAGAAAAATAAAACTAACAATCTGTAATTATCATACGATATATTGCTATAATAGTTTACGAGACCTTAAGGTCATGCCTGAGTGCCGTATAGTTCGTTCGTCGGTTGGTTAGTTGAACAGCTGCTTATATAGTTATAGTCCGTTCAGATTCGTTTGCCGAGAAGTTATGATTTATAATTCAAAAAGTTCTTGATGATTTCACATGATTTTTGGCATACGGTGTTAAAATGTCCATGTCACGAGAACATATGTGTTACTCGATGTCTAGCTATAACGGTTTTCTTAAAGCGGCGAATTCCTTTGATCTTTGCGCATGTAACTATTATTTTGACCCTAATCAAAATGTTTTACAGTAATCTAGTGCAACGATGACCCATAGGCGTGTCCATAAAATTTTACTTGGTGGCAAGTATACAAATTTTAAATTATATATAGAACTTTTGTTCGTAGAGTCAATTTGATATAGTTCCATGCTCTTGGTGTGAGTTTCCCAAATGTTGTCGCTGCCTTTCAAATACGTACATTTAGTTCCTCATCTAAGGAAAGTGTGGCTGTAATAGTGGATCCAAGATAGCTGAACTTCTGTACTGACTCAAGCAGGTTTCCATTCAAAGTAATGGTTGTTGGTTTGCTTATATCATATTTTTGATTGCTTGGGTGGTCTTGAACAATAAACTGTTTAACAAATCAACTAGGAACTTTTGCAAATCAAACTATTTATCTGTAGACTTAATCAGAGTAATGATCATTCAGAATCAGACGAGTCAAATAGGTCGATTACTGCTTTCGGCTGAACAAACAACAAACCATCCTTTTTCCAATATTCCTCTTCTTGTCGTAACACATGATCCTCACATTTTACCCAGTAGTCTTTATTTATATTTGATAGAGCCTGATTTGTAAGTGTCTCAACATCGCATAATTTGAAAGTTTTATTTGTATATGCTACGTGTCCTTTAACTTTTGCCCAAACTAGTTCTATAGGATTTAAGTGTGCATGATATGGAGGTAGTCTCAAACATCTATGGCCATGTTCTTGAATTAACTTGTCTATTTTAAATATCTTTGTACGTTGTGTCTGTTTTACAAGGCTAAGCAATTCGGGTTTCAAGTAGCTGTCGTTAACTTGTATGTGTTCTTTTATGAGCCACGTTTTGATTGCATCTTTTGTACTTGATGATGTTGGGATTCTATCTTCTACGTTAACTACGTTATGGTATGAAGCATTGTCCATTATCAGACAAGAAGGTCGATCTAATATTGGAAGGATACTTTTCTCGATCCAGTCTTTAAATATGTGCCCATTCATTTCGGAGTGGAAGTCTCTATTGTCTATGGATTTTGAAATGAAAACGAGATGAGCATTCTGCAACAACCCATTATGTCTGCTACCTGCATGTGCAACTATCAAACGTTGCCCTTTACTGCTTGGTACTGATCTTTTAATACTTCCATCTGCTAACTGCCATTCCTTTTCATTTGTATGATGAGCGTTGATCCAAGTTTCATCTAAATAAACAATATCATAATCATTTTCGCGCATTTCCTTCACTTCACGTAAATACTTGCTTCTAAGAGCTACTAGATGTGGCTTCTCACAAATAATGTTTTTTCCACCAGCATACTTTCTAAAGGTGAAGCCTGCACTTCTTAATATTTTCCATAATGAAGTTTTTGATATTTCAATGTCGTTGTTAGTTTTCAGCCAAAGCTTCAACTTTCTAAGTGTCACTTCTTCGTTTATATCAAACATTCGACAGATTTCTCTTTTTACTAGGTCCTTATCAAAACTGTCTAACGTTTCTTTCCTTCCTTGCTTTCTTGCATTTGTTGGCAATAAATATCCGCTTCCTTTAACTATTCGATCAAATGAACGTTTACACAAACCTAAAATATGCATTGTTCTCTTCTCAGGGTTTGATAAAGAACAATAAAGATGTCCCTTTTTACGCTCTCTGCAGAAGTATTGATAAATCTGTATAGCAATGTTATGCTCAGTAAAATATTTTGCCTTTATATTCATTCTCACATAGACTTGCAGAAGATAATATGGATAGTGCCGCCTCCTTTCTGTAAATATTGAGATTTGCCCCTGAATTATGACTCGAACTCGAGTCTACGGCCGTGATTTTGACGTCACATAATTTCCGGTTTCGGCTAAAATGTCATTTTGTGCTAAACGGGAAATTTCATATGTAACATTTCTTTATAAAAATTTATAGTGGAAACATAACTATTTTAGGACGGTGCGCATTCAGCCGTGAAGGTCATGCCTATATGTTAAAGAATCAGCTGTGAGATGTAAGCATCTACATAATCCCGCCGGTGTTTATAATATCGATTCACTTTTTTTAAATATAGGTTAAATAAGGCATCTTTGAAACTGGATCACATTTCTTTGATAAAAAAATATTTTTATAGCGACATTATAGGTCGTTTCAAAATATTTTGAAGGTGTTTAAAATTCCATATCTCTGCAACCAATTGATTGATAATGCTGAAATTTTGCATATGGTCTTGTGATTTTTTGGTCCCAAGAAGTACATTCATTTCCTCACCAACAAACGTATAGTTTTAAATATTCTTTATTTGAAGTATGCAAATTTAAGGCATTTTGGTCAAACCATATATTTGGAGGAATTACCGCTTCATATGAGTGAGCACCCACGGACTTGTCATCTTGAACGTAATGCGCGCCAATTTCCTGTTTTAAGCACTAAAAAACACATAAAACGCGTCATAGTTATAATTTTATATCCGGTGCATCCCATTTCCTGTCGTTTTGTTGTGATTTATGTGCAACGGCGTATCCTAATTATTGGGTAATTTCGTTAAATTTGTGATCTATTAGTCAATGGGTATAAAAGTAAAGTTCCTTACATTGCAATCAGTGGCAATAAAGGTGTATAAATATTTTTGCATAGAAGCTAAGCGTGGAAAACGGTATCGAAGCATCTCAAAGCCAGAAAAGAGAACTATTCACGCATTGGGTATAAGCAAACGCTTTTTCAAACAAGTGCTTAAAGCTAACGGAGTGTCCAGTTCAATCAAGACTAGGACGCTAGGAAGAAAGAAAGTAGTAGATAGTTTTGACAAGGAAGTGATTAGAGGAGCAATTTGTAAAATGTTCGATTCCAAAGAAACTGCGACTTTAAGAAAACTGAAAATTCGACTGAGAGCAGAAAATGACATTGTTGTGTCGAAAATAACAGTATGGAGAACTGTTAGAAGCATCGGTTTTACGTTTAGAAAGTACGATAGTGGTAGAAATGTCATCTGCGAGAAGCCGCACTTAGTTTCTATGAGGAGTAAATATTTACGTGAAGTACGGGAAATGCGTAACCAAGGTTATGATATTGTATTTCTAGATGAATCTTGGATAAATTCTCACCACACAAGTGCAAAGGAATGGCAGTTATCAGATGGAAGTATTAAAAGATGTGTACCCACTGGAAAAGGACAGCGTATTATAATGGCACATGCAGGCAGCCGAAAAGAAGGGTTGGTGAAAAATGCAGAACTTATATTCACCTCTAATTATACTGACAACAGGGACTATCACACCGAGATGAATGGCCATATATTTAGAGAGTGGATTGAAAATACTATTCTTCCAATTCTAGACAGACCATCCTGTCTGGTAATGGACAACGCGTCGTACCACAACGCTGTGGCAGAAGAAGACAAAATTCCTACATCTACCAGTACAAAAGATGTTATAAAGATTTGGCTAAGAAAGGAAGGAATTCCATTTAACGAGGGATTTTTGAAACCTGAATTACTGTCACTTGTTAAGAAATCGCAAAAGACCAAAGTATTCCAAATAGACAAAATCATTCAACAGCATGGTCATACGTGCTTGAGACTGCCCCCTATCATCCACAATTAAACCCCATTGAACTCGCTTGGGCAAAAATTAAAGGGCAGGTGGCAGCTGAGAATACAAGTTTTAAACTATGCGATATAAAAGGACTGACATATGCTGCTCTATCACAGATTGACAAAGATTTTTGGTGCAAATGTGAAGATCATGTCTTAAAAGAAGAAAATGACTATTGGAAAAAAGAAGGACTATCGTTCGTTCAGCCCAGATTAGTAATCAATATGTTAGACTCCTCTGATTCAGAATAAATGAAATAATAATGGACGTTTTTATATGTCCGCATGATCAATCTTTAGCTAAAGTTGATAACGTTTTGAAAATGTAAAGATTCTTGATATGTGTACTGCAGGCATGCAAAGAAACTAAATCACTTTCATATGTCTTGTTTACGTAAAATAATGAAAGTCACATGGAAAGACATAAAACGAACAATGTAGCTCTTTACAGTGAAGAGGATCCCGTGCTTACATCGGACTCTTTAGTCACATGCGTACCCATAAACAATAACTTTGCTTGATATGTCATGCTCGTTATCGCTCGCAACGGATAATTAATTTTTTTAAATGTATTCTTTGTTGTATATTGTTTAAATAGTTTTCATTAATGGAACTGTTTATACGCTGATTTGTTTTAGACCGTCTGTAAAGGCTATAACATTGACATTCTCATAGTATTTTAAAGAAAGTAAACAATAGAAAGTAAACAGTTGATAAACGCCTCCAACTTTCAAGTTGTGTAGAGACGCCTATGTCGAGAAGCTGATTTCCATTAATGTACGGTAAATTATTTTCTCGAGGAGCAAAAAGATCCGTAAATTCACTGAGATCAAAGGAAAGTGCTGCTTCATGATGAAGCATACTTCCTACATCATTAAATTTTGTGAAATCGGTGGGACCTTGGAAAAACAAGGCCAGATGCAAAAAATCAAGTTTGTAAGTGCAGGGAAAGAGGAGATATTTCATGTTAATCGTGAACATTTAGATTTGAAACGACCAATAGTATTCTAAACCTAACTTCAAAAGATCAATGCAAATGAACAATAAGTTTTTGAAAAAAATAAATTAATGTCTAGGCAAACGAATCTGAACGGACTATAGTTAGCTAATCAGCTAGTTATATCGTTATTTAGTTAGTCTGCTAATTATATAAGTAGTTAGTCAGTTATATAATTAGTTAGTTACTAGTTTGTTAGTTGTTTGGTTAGTTAGTTTGTTGTTTTGCTGGTTAGTTATATGAAAGTCTATATGAAGAGCATCGCAACAGAAATGTGTATGTCAGCAGTACTCCAATTCGTGAAACTATTCGGCCAATCAGTGTCTTGAAGCGGGCGTTAACTCTCTCGGCAATTTCACCTTGCCCTAGTTTTCCACTATCCCCCACTCCGCCCACACTCTCGCCAGCCTTCAAATTATCTTTCTTGCGCTCTTAACTCGTGCAATCTTTTGTTTCTCTGGTGCAGTGGTCTTCAACCTGTTTATACTCAGTACCCAGTTTCCCCAGATGTTGAACGTCCTACCACTAACACTTGACGTTTAAATGAACAGAGCTACAATCCCGTCATAAAATAATACAATTCATTGACAAGCAATCACCTATTGAACATTTTGCTGACAAACTAAACGTCACGGATATATATATCCAGGCATGTTGTAAGAGGCGACTAAGGAGGTTGATCGATGGCTTGACAAGCTGTCATTGTAAAAAGTATTGTTATGGAAACAGCGCCATAGATTTTAGAGCAGTGATCTCTGCAATATGTGCCATTTTGGCACGCAAGGTTTCTGTTTTTGAGATTGTGGTTCTGCCCTATGTGCCGTCTTCGGCTCGAAAGGACAATAGATAGATAGGTTTTGCACGTAGAAAAAAGAAACGATTTTAGGTGATGTTCTGTTGTAATGTAATTTTACGGCACTAAAGTCTTTTTCATTAGATATAAGATAGAAAAAATGTACTAGTAAAAGAAGTATGATTATTTACAAATGTATGTTTTTTTTGTTTCACCAGAGTTGTGCACAAGCACAAGTTTGAAATCCTATTTGCTCTCTTTATTGTTAACTTGTCATAGTTCTTCTTGACGTGGTGTGTCGGCAGCTTTGTAGCCAGATAAATGATTTTGTAGCCATATATACCTTACATTTTAAAACGTCACTAAATTGCCATCTCATACCTAATATACTTTCATTCTTTCGTTCATCATTTACAACGGCACTTCAAAGAAAAAAAACAGTGCTCAGTCTAAGACTACCGGCATCTCCATACAACTGTTCGTGTAAAGAAGCCCCGACGCTGCCATATGTTACTTGATTCTCTACTCTATGTCGGATAAGTTTACAACAGATGTTCCGTTGGCATGGCACCAGTGCCACATTCATCAGATTCACACATTTTATTATGATGTAGGTGATGTGTCAGTCTGTTATGACCAATGCGTAATCTTGATATAACAAGATCACGCCACGTCAGTTAATGCTGGTATCATTATGGGGTTGTATGTGATAAGGATGCTCTCTTACCAATTTGCTTTTAAGTATCCTTTTTGATCATTGTTTCTACCGTCTCACACGACTACAGCACGCTCGGCAGGCAGAACAGTCAAGGAAGGCAGTGGGGCATACGTCATGACCACGAGTAGCATGACAATGGAGGCGATGGGCAGTGACCAAGGCATTCAAATGGTTAGAGTCACAAGACTACAACCACGCATGTATACTGAGTGATTCGATGAGCATGATAAAAAAAAAGTGGAGGCGGGCTCTGTACGCATGCAATGGGTAGAGTCATTGCAGAAATCCAAAATACGTAAGGTCACCTTTGTCTATATCCCTGGACATGCGGGAGTACGGGGAAATGAAAGAGCGGACAGGTTGGCTAGCTGCGCTGTCGTTGAGGACGGGCAACCAATGAATCGGACGGACATCATCAATGCTCTCCGAGATGTGGGAAGAGCACATGACTTTGACAAACACAGATCCACGTCACTTCTTCGGATGAAAGAGATGGGAGTTAAGATGGGCGCAGCCAGTAATGAGAAACTTAGTGGCCGTGTAAGAAGACTTATCAACCAACATAGAACTGGAGTCGTCAGTCGCTGGACACTGAGGGAATTGCTGAGGAGGGGATCTGAGCACCTCTGGACATGTTCGGAGTGCAATGATAATGACCCGCAAATAACTCAATAACTCAATGAGTGCCCGCTGAATGGTTGACTTTTTGTCACATTGGGCCAGTCTTTGTAGAGAGAGTACCAGTTGCTAACCTGCTAGTTTATTGATAAATCATTGCCTCCAGCATTGATGAATATCTGAAAATGTCTTGTGTCTTTTCTTGCATTTTATATTTGCCGCATCAGTGTATCTTGCTGTCTCTGCGTCATCAGCGCATCTTGACATTTCTTCCTCATCAATGTATCTTGCTGTCTCTGCGTCATCAGCGCATCTTGACATTTCTTCCTCATCAATGTATCTTGCTGTCTCTGCGTCATCAGCGCATCTTGACATTTCTTCCTCATCAATGTATCTTGCTGTCTCTGCGTCATCAGCGCATCTTGACATTTCTTCCTCATCAATGTATCTTGCTGTCTCTGCGTCATCAGCGCATCTTGACATTTCTTCCTCATCAATGTATCTTGCTGTCTCTGCGTCATCAGCGCATCTTGACATTTCTTCCTCATCAATGTATCTTGCTGTCTCTGCGTCATCAGCGCATCTTGACATTTCTTCCTCATCAGTGTATCATGTCATCTCTTCCTCATAAATGTATCTTGCCGTCTTTTCTCATTAATGTATCTTGCTGTCTCTGCGTCATCAGTATATCTTGCTATCTCTGCGTCATCAGTGTATCTTGCTATCTCTGCGTCATCAGTGTATCTTGCTTTCTCTGCGTCATCAGTGTATCTTGCTGTCTCTGCGTCATCAATGTATCTTGCTGTCTCTGTGTCATCAGTATATCTTGCTATCTCTGCGTCATCAGTGTATCTTGCTATCTCTGCGTCATCAGTGTATCTTGCTTTCTCTGCGTTATCAGTGTATCTTGCTATCTCTGCGTCATCAGTGTATCTTGCTATCTCTGCGTCATCAGTGTATCTTGCTTTCTCTGCGTCATCAGTGTATCTTGCTATCTCTGCGTCATCAGTGTATCTTGCTTTCTCTGCGTTATCAATGTGTCTTGCTGTTTCTACATCGTCAGTGATGTTGTTTCACTATGTTTCCAATGACAGTCGCTTTATTGTGTTTAAATTATTTTAGAAATTGTATTTACTTCTCCGCCTCATTTGCTACAGGTCTTCATTCTCATCTGTGCATATAGGCTTGTGCCCATAGATGCATCGGGAATTTGTGTGGTACATATAGGCTTGTGCCCATAGATGCATCGGGAATTTGTGTGGTACATATTTGGTAGGTTGTCACCTTTTTTCGTTTTCTGATTCTATAGTTTTACTTTCATTGCCAGGAGTTTTACATATTAACTCTAGAAAAGTGTGTGTAGAACATGCAGAAGTGTTTGTGTTTGCTGGCAAATTAACTGTAGTAGAGTTGAAAAGCACTGTCTTTTTATTAATTGTTTCTATGATTAAGACAGCGTGTTCATGTCTATATCTAATAAAAGGTCATTAATAGGATTAGTATTCGATGATTTTATGTCACTTTTTTATTTCTGACATTTATGAAACGGTTATAATTACTGTTCAATTGATATACCTATATAGGACAATACCTATATTGTATACAAAGCAATGCATTATTTTACATATAATTAAATCCATAGTCAACTATGACTGACGGAGGTTACTACTACATATAATTCATGCAGCTTAAAAATATGAAGTACATAATTCAGTCATTTTTACCATCACTTTTATGTAGTAAGAATTGCCTTAATGTTCACGCACATACTCTTGAAAGTGTGAGTGTGTATACTTTAGATATTTTAATACAACATGAAAATGATCAGTCGTTCACATGAGGCTGAAATCAATCATTGATGGGCAGTTGCGCTCAAGTTGAAGAGCACTGACTGGCGCTTATTTTCTGAGAACTCTACACTTTGTTGTACCAACTTTATTCGTCAGTGCAGTAATTAGCTGTCACTTTTAACAAAATGATAAGTTCTTGCTGCCAATCTTCTCTGACTGTCACTCTCCGTCTCTCTTTTCAATGGATTTGCCTTCTGTCACAAGCTGATCTGAGCGTGTCCTCTCCAAGAACGAGAATTATTTCTTTATCTTCAACTTTGTTGGATAAACTGCGTGGGCGTGGAGCTGGCTCTATGAATGACATAAACAGGAATCACGTAAAGCATTTTGAAGAACACTTTTAGAAAAGGTGAAAATACAAGTTAAACGCATGTTAGCAAGACAGAGACGAGAGGAGAGAACAAAGATGGGGATAGGGATAGAGCGTGTTCTGATTAGGAAAGAAACACGATAATGTGAACAGATAGGTACTATCAGCTTGAACCATCACACGAGGAGACGGAAATAGGAATTTATGCAGCTTGTCTTCGAATGAACTAGCGAGGTAACAGACAGAAAATTGACGTGCAGATATTGGATGCTTCACATCAAAGGAGGCAGAAACGTTGTGAGAGGAAATTATAGATGGAGAGGAATAGACAGATGGAGAGACTTAATCAGCGAACTCTGCGTTGGATAATGACAGGAGCTGGAGCATGAAGCGCCACACAAGACTTGCTGGAGAAGATGAGGAAATACAATGAATTGTTCAGTCATCTCGATTAGACTAAAGTATCAACATTAAGCCATGGTCAAATAGGGATGTAGCGGGGAAGAGAGTGGCGGAGGGTCAAGGGGGGTCAAAACGGTGCGATCAGGATGACATCGATCCGCCGACGGTAAAGTATAGGGTTTTTTTTTTTAGCGAGAGAAATTTAAAACAAAAAATCCAAACCTGCACACTACATGGGGACTATACTGAGCATCCTGCCTTTATTCTCAGCTTATCCGTAACCCTCGGGGCCTGCTCACCAACCACTCCCTTTCAAAACTGCAGAGCTCAGAATTGGAAAAGTATTTGAGTAACAATTTGCTGAGACAATAATGACAGACCAGATCTTTCTTTCTGGCGTTCACCCGATGACTATTAAAGGAATGGGTTGTTCTCTACGTCATCCGTCCTTACAAGGATGAGTTAAGTGGGCTAGATGCGTTGTGTTGAGGTTTGCTTAAGAATTGTGATATTTGCGCCTTTCAGCCCAACACATCCGACTTCGGCAAGGTATGTTTGTGTACCAGGGTTGTCTTCCCTCTTCTATCCCTACTCGCTTGGCCAGGCTAGACAGGTTTGTCTGTTTCTAGAAATACGGCGAAGGGGTGGAGTGGGATCTGGATGGTTCTTGTTCACCGATCCTGGCACAATTATCGTTGATCAGCTATGAGTCGCTAACAGATGCCTTGCATCTCAAACCAGATAAGACCGAGCGTGACTGATAGGGTGTGAAAGTGTAAAGAGTTGAAGAGAGCTAAAAATGCTAGGCGTAAACGCTGATTTGTTCAGTTATTAGACAACCTGAGCCGTGTGCGGGACTCCAAATTAGAAACTTCCAGAACTATTGAGTGTTAGTTCCAATAATTTCTGAGAGCGCAGCGCGCGACAGTCTGAAAAAGGTCCCTAAAGATTCCACCAGATGGCGTACTGAAAACAGTGTGGCCTCTCGGCCGCCAGATTTTGCCACCGAATTGTACCAGTGAGTCGATTTTTGTTTTTTTAGTGAGCTCTTCTATTGAATGGACACTAATGGAGTAAACATTCATCTTTTCACAATGTTAAGTCCTTTCAGGGAAGCTTTCGTCTGGTTGGGATCGGGAAACACAGAATTGACGAAAAAAGCACGGAATTTAGTTTTCAAAATCTCGAATTATTTTCAAAATTTAAGGTATTCAAGAAATATAACGTCGAATCCCAAGTAAAAACAATGTTGTTGAGGAAGGAATATATTGTTTTGTTCGTTTAACTCCAAATGCCAAAGGAATCTTTTATGTGGTCAAAAAAATACCAGATCCATGTGTTGTCTGTTGTCATTAATGCTATCTGCAAAATCGTTTAATCAATTACATTACATTGCATTGTATTACATTGCATTGTATTGTATTACATTGCATTGTATTACATTGCATTGTATTATTATATTATATTATATTATATTATATTATATTATATTATATTATATTATATTATATTATATTATATTATATTATATTATATTATATTATATTATATTATATTATGTTATGTTATGTTATGTTATGTTATGTTATGTTATGTTATGTTATGTTATGTTATGTTATGTTATGTTATGTTATGTTATGTTATGTTATGTTATGTTATGTTATGTTATGTTATGTTATGTTATGTTATGTTATGTTATGTTATGTTATGTTATGTTATGTTATGTTATGTTATGTTATGTTATGTTATGTTATGTTATGTTATTCTATGTTATGTTATGCTATGCTATGCTATGCTATGCTATGCTATGCTATGCTATGCTATGCTATACTATACTATACTATACTATATTATACGATGTTATGTTATATGCTATGCTATGCTATGCTATGCTATGCTATGCTATGCTATACTATGCTATACTATACTATGTTATGTTATTTATTATACTAAGTTAAGTTATGTTATACTATACATTCCTTGTTCTAACGTGTTGATGCCCAAATAATATATTGCCCAAATATATAGTTGTTTAGAGCATCATCACTGCCCATCGGACAAATCTATAGATTCTCCGATGTCATCTTAAAAAAATTCCAAGGAGAATTCTGACCCAAGTATACGAACTCTGTTATACGACCTAGAATCTACAGCGTGGGTAGGTTTCTGCTTACTCTATTTCATTGGTGTATACTGGTTATGGGGTCTGGGCTACCGCTGACATAATAAATAAAGACATACATTATATTCAGTAGGTTAACATGAAGTAATATTTGCTAATGGCATCACTACATTTTAAATTACTTACTTATTTATATGTAAACTCTATCCGTCTTGTTTGGAACGAAAATGTCGCGATGACTTTGTCATTGAAAGTACTGTTGGGTTGGTTTCTAAGTTTCTGAAGGAATGATTTCTCAATGGACATTAATGCCAAACCAGATAAGCGTTCTTGTGTCTGAGTTGAGCGACAATAAGATTTGATTCTCTTGAGAGCAGAAAAAGTACTTTCTACAGAAG
>JAVIAB010000106.1:48837113-48877113 GCA_032433765.1 Megaustenia siamemsis | reverse complement strand
TCGACATATAGCCGTGAGGGTCCTAGAGTTCGCATTCTTATAATAGCCATATCAACATACAGCCATTGAGGGCCCTAGAGATTGCTTTCTCATCATAGCCATATCAACATACAGCCATTGAGGGCCCTAGAGAATCAATTCTCGTTGTAGCCATATCAATATACAATCGATGAGTGCCCTATAGATCGCATTATCAATATAGCTATATTGACATAGTGCAGTTGAGAGCCCTCGAGAATCCAATATAAATGTAGCCATATCGACATACAACATAGAACCGTTGATTTCTTCCGGGGAATATAGCGCCCTGTTCCCTGGCTTCTTCAGAGGACTCACAGATAAGTGCTGATTTCCAGTGAACTTTTCTGTTTATTTGTTTGTTTTTAATTGATATTTGAAGGGATTATGTGATTGTACGCGCTTTCTATTTGACGTAAATCACAATGCTTCTTTTGATTCATTGCATTTTATTACAATTTTCTTATTTAATTACTTATACTCATCCTTGTTGTTGATTGCGCTATTGAACGCATGAAAAAATGACGATTTGTTTTCGCAGGTCTGTCGTCAAGGACGCGTAATTCATTTAATTTGTAAAAGGCTCACAGTGTATCCGCGTGCTGCACAGCTATTTACTGGAGTTGGTCAATTTATAACGTGGAAACGGGTTCTGGTCCGTGCGACTGAGTAAGTGCACGTGAGTCTAGACCATCTACAGCATCGACGTTCAGCGACATTATATGATACTATGACGACGGTAAGTATTCAGATGCAGTCCAAACGACATCATCGAAGAAGGAAAACACAACAAGGTAAGCGTGGTGGCGTTAAACTGTCGAAGTGTGAGAGGCTAGGCCTAAAGTATGTGCGCGTTACATATTGGAATTGTGGGTCCATAAATCAACGACGGCCCATTCTTGATAAGCTACTGTGCGGCGCCGATATAATGGTTTTGCAAGAAACTCTTCTTGGTGACACGACAGTAAGTACTCCTGGATTTCATTGTTTCTACAATAGGCGACACCTTGGACAGGCCATCCTTGTGCGCAACAATATGGTGGCAGCTGAGGTTGATATGTCTGCGTGGGACAATGCAGAATTGCAGGTACATGGGGTTAGGGTGCAGACCCCAGTTCATTTCGTGATTGTAAATGTGTATGCCTGTAATGGGAAGGTGAACACACAACAATGGCAGAATCTCTTCGAGTTCGATGAAGAGAATGTCATTTATTGCGGAGACTTTAATGCTAGAGGAAACCAGTGGGGTAACGTCATAACCAATAAGCAGGGAGAAGACCTAGAGAACGCACTAGTGTCAGTCGATTTAGTGTGCTTGAATGATGGAAGAGCAACAAGAATAGCCACTCGAACAGGGGACTCCGATAGTGTCATAGACCTTGCACTGGTCTCTTCCACCTTCGCACCGATTTGCAGGTGGAATGCATTGGGGTTCCACGGAAGTGATCACTATCCATGTGTCCTCCTAATTGAGAAAAGCAGAAATAGAATCCAGAAAAGAAAGCTCAACACATTCCACTACGAGAAAACTGAACAGGGCGTCATAATGTAAAATCAGACATAGGAAACAGAGCGCCCCTCGTAGGAGGCAGGAGAGATGGACCCTGGTGGAACGTAGAAGTCGAGGAAGCTTGGCGGAGCAAGAGACAAACGGCCAAGACATGCCAGAAAGAATGGAAGAATACAACCTGAGCTCTTGAAGCGTCTGAAAGTAGAGGTCGACCAAAAAATGATGCACTTTAAACTATGTGATAAGCAGGCCAAGGATGATAAATGGGCTGACTCCTGTAAAAAAGTGTGCTCAGAAAAATCGTTCGCCACATTCTGGCGCCTTCATCAGAGCATAAATGGCACAGCATGACACACAGGCATACCAGACTTTCAGAGCACAGACCGGATATGGCACAAATCTTATGAGAGCAAAGGTAAGGTCCTGCTTGCCCGCTGCATTGAGCAGACGGACCAAAGAAATGAGGCTCTAAGAATGAGGATACGGGGATCGCTGTAAAAATTGTGTAAGGATGTAGTGCTGGAAAAGATCTCACAATCACAACCGATACCATTCGCACGACACCTAAAAGGTCACAAAACACTGCTCCTGGTCCAGATGGTGTTCGGTACGATGACATAGGCGATTTAGTTGACGACGACTTGACAAAACTGGCCAATGAGTTTAAAGCCAGCACTCGGAGTGATCAGATTAAGGAGGAGTGGCTACACAGCTACTTACTACCGCTACCGAAGCCAAACAATGACCATTCTCAGATCAGTGCCTACAGAATCATCACAATGCAGAACACTGCGGGCAAGATGCTGGAGAAAATAATTGCCCGTGTCCTCACCTGTCACCTTGAACAGAAACGCGCATTCCCAGCCTCACTCGGAAATTATAGATATAACAAAGAGACATGGCTCAATGCGGCAGTCTTTGCCTATGACGTCTTCGAAGACTTCCACAGACGAGAGGAGACATGTGCTGCTGCTATAGATCTGGAGGATGCATACAACAGGGTACCATTTAAATATCTCATGCGCATGCTCCTCAAACTGGCGTTGCTCACCTTCCTCATTAGATGGATCGCTGCGGCACTGTTTCAGAAGAAGGTGATACTCAGATGTGGAAGTTGGTCTTCCGAGCCAACATCCATTTGTCCAGGGCTACCACAAGGCTCACCATTGTCACCAGTTCTATTTAACGTGTACACAATAACGATCACGGCCCAACAGCTGGATTGGAGGGGAAGAACAATGACTTTTGCTGATGATATTCTGGTATGTCGACAGGGAAGAGACAGACGGGGAATCGCCTCCACAATGCAAGACGAACTCGATCGCATTTCTTCCTGGTGTGGGGTTTCAGGTGCCATGATTAATCCTAATAAAGCATCAGTTTCATGGTTCTCCCTTAACAATCATATCGTTAATACGATCACACCGGTAGTACGAATGTGAGCTGATGAGGTGACCAGGGACAAGTTGATGACATACCTCGGAGCTTGATAGAAGCCTGTGTTTTCGGGACCACGTCGATCATGTGATAACAAAATTCCGCAAAGGATTAGCCACCTTGAAGGTCATGGCAGCTGCCAACATCGAGCAGAGGCTACTTACTTTTCTGTTCCAGGGATTAGTCCTCGCACCAATCGAGTATGCCCTGGCCATTCTTACTGTCAGTACGACTCAAATTGATAGGCTGGAGAAAATACTAACTGAAGCCATGCGCATTATCTTGGGATGTTTAAGGGACACTCCCTGTGTAGCAATGAGGTATCTTCTTGACTTTCCAACCATGGATGACAGAATCAAGATCTGGAGAGCACGAGCATACCTGAAGATTAGTACAGATAAAGAGCATCCATTGCACCACGTGCTCAACACAGGGAAAGGTTCCAGGCTAAAAAGAGGCAAATCATGGGTGGGCCGAGCAGAAGATGTCATCAAACAGGTCTGTGGGCTTACCAATATCAGCGTTGGTGAGGAGTGGATACCGGTGCCTACGTCATTCAAGGGGACTTTCTCATGTATTGTCACACTCGACAGGAAAAGTAGGGAACAGAACCCGGTCGTGGTTAATGCTGAGGTCAACGGTCTCATCTGCGATAGCACCAATGAGAAAGATGCAGTCATCTATACAGGCGGATCTGTAAGACGACACGAAAGAAGTGCATGGGCATTTACAGCACGCTCGGCAGGCAGAACAGTCAAAGAAGACAGTGGTGCATACGTAATGACCACGAATAGCACGACAATGGAGGTGATGACAGTGACCAAGGCATTCAAATGGTTAGAGTCACAAGACTACACCCCCGCATGTATACTGAGTGATTCGATGAGCATGATAAAAAAAAGTGGAGGCGGGCTCTGTACGCATGCAATGGGTAGAGTCGTTGCAGAAATCCAAAATACGTAAGGTCACCTTTGTCTATGTCCCTGGACATGCGGGAGTACGGGGAAATGAAAGAGCGGATAGGTTGGCTAGCTGCGCTGTCGTTGAGGACGGGCAACCGATGGATCGGGCGGACATCATCAATGCTCTCCTAGATGTGGGAAGAGCACAGGACTTCGACAAACACAGATCTACGTCGCTTCTTCGGATGATGGAAATGGGAGTTAAGATGGGCGCCGCCAGAAATGAGAAACTTAGTGGCTGTGTAAGAAGACTTATCAACCAACATAGAACTGGAGTCGTCAGTCGCTGGACACTGCGGGAATTGCTGAGGAGGGGATCTGAGCACCTATGGACATGTTCGGAGTGCAATGATGATGACCCGCAAATAACTCAATAACTCAATAAGAACCGTTGAACGTCCTTGAGAATCCATTCTCATTGTAGACATATCGACACAGAGCAGTTGAGGAAATTAAGACTACTGTTCATGAAAAAAAAAAGTAAAATGAATATCATGAAAATAAGTACTGAAAAAAAGTTATATCAACAGGAAGACAAAAGAAGACACTAAACATAGCTATAGAACATCAAGTTATAAAAGAAGTATCACACTTTAAATACCTGGGAACAACATTCTCATAAGGTGATAAAATCGACAAAGAAATAGACATACGATGCAACAAGGCAAACCAAATATTGGGTCAGCTATCCCCTATACTTCAACACAAACCAAATATTGGGTCAGCTATCCCCTATACTTCAACACAAACCAAATATTGGGTCAGCTATCCCCTATACTTCAACACAAACCAAATATTGGGTCAGCTATCCCCTATACTTCAACACAAACCAAATATTGGGTCAGCTATCCCCTATACTTCAACACAAACCAAATATTGGGTCAGCTATCCCCTATACTTCAACACAAACCAAATATTGGGTCAGCTATCCCCTATACTTCAACACAAACCAAATATGGGTCAGCTATCCCCTATACTTCAACACAGAGCAATACCTATTACCACCGAGAAACAAACATCTTATGCAGAGTATATTAATTCCTACATGGGGGAGAAAAGGTTGGGGGGGGGGGTGTCTGGTTGGTCTCGTGGCAAGACTTCGGCCTCCAGACAGAGAGGTTGTGGGTTCAATTCCGGCTACACCAGGTGGGATTTCTCTGTGCGGCAACCAGCCGTGCTTGAAACGTCAATAGTCAAGTTGTCTTTCTTCTATTGATTTTCGCATGGCCTAATCGATTTCAATTCAGAATAAAAGTGGTGTCATCAAACATCCTTGTTTCACGTCTGTTTATCGTCTGGGAACCAGTCAATGTTGCCAGTTTCTGTTTTCACACATCAACTGAGTATGAATAGAAGGTTTTTTTAATATTCACACATTTTGTCGAAAATCTAGAAAATGCTAAGGATTTTCAATAGTGTAGATCGATATCAACCTTGGAATGTCTTGTAGAAATGCACAAAGTTAATAATGAGCGAGGGTTGGGATGATTCCCCTAACATGGTTCTGAGAGTGAAAATGTCATCAAAATACATGATCGATGTTGTCTAAATACCGATTGTTCTGGAAGTATGGGTGAAGCAAATGTCGGCACAAGCTACCCTACTGGGAAGAGTTGAATATCAAAGTGGGCAAGAAGAGGAAGCAGTAGTTGTAATAGTAGTAGTGGTGTTAACAGTAGTAGTCATAGTAGTGGTGGTAGTAGTAGTAGTAGTTGTAGTAGTAGTAGTAGTAATTGTAGTAGTAGTAGTAGTATAAGTAATAGTAGTAGTAACAGTAGTAATGGTAGAGCGAATTTCTAAGAAATGCAATGTAGTTATTTGCAATGTCTCTAATTAAGGCAGCTAGAGATGATTGACGACGCTCAAAATGTTCTGTTTTTTGGGGGGAAATAAAGGCCACTAAGACCACATACAATTGACACCTATCATAAAGGGGCTGGGTAGTCTAGAGGTAAGACGTCGGCCTCTGGACAAGAAGGTTCCAGGTTCGATTCGCACTACATGCTGTGGAAAATTAGATTAAACAAAAATAGAATCCGTGACTATACCCACCTCTGGGCTCTAGGTAGTGAGATGCGATCTCTTTAGCACTCTCAAAAAATGGCGAAAAACATGATGTGTGCATTCTGCGCTTGTTAAAGAACAGTTGGACGTCGGAAAGAGTAGGCCAAAAAATGGCCGCTGCCAGGGCAAAATTAATAGGAAAAATCTTCCCAAAAACGTTAAAACTCTCGACGATAAAAATACGAGAGACCTCTGAAGTCGGAGAGCATCTGCCTGTATGGCGGGGGACACCTGAGCACACGCTGTCAGTTTGAAAAATAGGGAAACGGTAATATTCACGCAAAATGCAGTCCCTCGAGAGACTTCGCTAGAGATAGATATAAAGCTGATGAACGCAAACAAACAACTTGTATCAAGAGTGGAGACCATTTTTATTTAGCAATGGTGTGTACGTCCTATTTCGTTAAACGAGAAGAAACCTCTCGGGACATTACTATTCATGTTTTATGTTAAACATGATCTTATATAGTTGCTATTTTTCTCTTTTTTTAAATATTAAAGCAATGTGAAATAGATAATGAATGTAGTTGATAAAACAAGTTAATTTCGCAGTCCTTCTTCTTATAGCCTTCTTTCTTATTCCATCATCTTACTTTCCTCTCTTTGTCCACCTCTCACTCCACTTGATCATCGAACATGTGGTTATAGATAATTGTGCTTCACCGTTTGTTGTCGTTGTTCCTGTATTCTGAAGAAGGCCATAGGCCGAAACGTCAGTATTGTGTTGTGTTCCTTCCTGGTAAAGCAGTCACCATACCTTGAAGTGTTTATCACACCCTCTGCTGGCTCCTAATTTCGTACACAAACAATGATAATATCTTCATTAATTCTGTTGTGTATGAATGGTCATGTATGAAAGCTGTGTTGTAGTATCTTGTATTTTTAAATGGTTGAATGGTCAGATCATTGCGAAGTGAACCATTGTAAGGCGATTGAAAGCCTGTATATTTCATAGAAAACTTCGCATGACAGCCGGATGATTGTTGGATAATCGAAATCATCATTGTTAAAGTTGTGTAACAGCCCCCCTGTAACATCAAAACGTCCTCTCATTATTTCGCTCATCTGCTCTAAGCACGTGTATCTCCGGCCATGTGCATCCTTTCTCAAGCCTAAACCAAACGTGCCGGACGTCCAGCTGGAGCAGCGACTTGAATGGTGTCACGAGCTGAACATAACACCGTTCATGATGTGGCTACTTCGTGACTGTCGGCGCGTGACGATAGCCAAACAGCTGGAGGTGTCTGGGCCGCCCTTGATGTGCTCTGTTCACTTTCACGACGTGTTTTTCCTTCATCACTCCATCCGGAGGGTCGTTTTAATTGACTATCTTACAACTGACACATTTTAGACCGCCTTTTTAATGCAGCTTTTTTATGTTGGTCAGTAGAGTGATATCTATCTATCTATCTATTGTCCTTTCGAGCCGAAGACGGCACATAGGGCAGAACCACAATCTCAAAAACAGAAACCTTGCGTGCCAAAACGGCACATATTGCAGAGATCACTGCTTCTAAAATCTATGGTTCTGTTTCCATAACAATACTTTTTACAATGACAGCTTGTCAAGCCATCGATCAACCTCCTTAGTCGCCTCTTACGACATGCCTGGAAGGTCACAGTGTTACTATTCTTTACTAGAGTGATATAATGGGAGATAAACAAGAGTTCCGTGTTTTTCATGTAACAAATGGTTTTTATCGGTATATTTCTGGTCGTGGGTAAATATAGTTTTGTCCAGTTTCAAAATCGTGTGACCCGTGGTAGGCCGCAGGGCAAGAGAAACGTTCTAGACTATGAGGAAACATACGACTCTCTCTCTCTGACATTTATATTTGTAATTACAATAGACAGATTTTCCATGGGTTTTACGTTCCCATGACGTTATACACAAACTTATCCCTCACCTCTTCCCCGAACCAAAAAATAAAATAAAAAATCTTAAATTTAATATCTGGATCTGCAACAAAAGCTCCTACATTTTTGCCCGCCATTTCGCAAATCTTTACCTTCCGATCTTTCCATTATGAATCCGCATATTCTATTGGATGACTGCGGTATACACTCGTCAATTTCTTGTGAGAGTTATCTCGCTGACAGAAGATAAGGTGAACGGAGCGAAGGCCTTCTGTCATGTCAACACGATTTGTGGCCAGGTCTGCAAGGAGATAAAGTAGACCTGCTACTGGTACATTAATTGTGGTTTGTCAATGAACCAATACCAATCCTTGTTAATTATTCCTACAACAAACAAACTTGTCATTGTTAGATCTTTGTTATGTCGATAGCAAACACAACAAAGGATTAATGAACCAGGCTCTGTTGTGAACAAGAGTTGCGTGAAATTTTGTTTCAGGTTGCACTGTTCATTTAGACTGATTCGGTCTCGGTCCGATCTAGAATGGCATGTCCCGTATACTGTTATTTGTTTCAGTTCTGTTCGGCCATCTATTTCGGCGCTGGTAGTGAGAGGAAAAAGGAAAGCAGTCACTATTTACTGTTCTCAGGTTGTGTGAGACTGCGTAGAAAAAAGACAAAATAAACATGTACAGTGCAACACAACGAAGAGACCTTGAAGAGCGACATTTAGAAATGCGAATAGAATTTTTTTTTCACAAACAAAAATAATGTAAATTGGATTCATTCAAGATTGAGGCTGCCTGTTCACTTCAAGCCCTATAATTATAGAAGTAAAGCACTAGGTTCTAGGCGCGTGTCCGCTAGTTTGACTAACAGAGAAAAGATGAGGCTGCTTGTTCAAGCCCTATAATTATAGAAGTAAAGCACTAGGTTCTAGGCGCGTGTCCGCTAGTTTGACTAATAAAGAAAAGATTGAGGCTGCTTGTTCAAGCCCTATAATTATAGAAGCACTAGGTTCTAGGCGCGAGGTCGCTAGTTTGACTAACAAAGAAAAGATTGAGGCTGCCTGTTCAAGCCCTATAATTATAGAAGCACTAGGTTCTAGGCGCGAGGTCGCTAGTTTGACTAATAAAGAAAAGATTGAGGCTGCCTGTTCACTTCAAGCCCTATAATTATAGAAGCACTAGGTTCTAGGCGCGAGGTCGCTAGTTTGACTAACAAAGAAAAGATTGAGGCTGCCTGTTCAAGCCCTATAATTATAGAAGCACTAGGTTCTAGGCGCGAGGTCGCTAGTTTGACTAACAAAAAAAAGATTGAGGCTGCCTGTTCACTTCAAGCCCTATAATTATAGAAGCACTAGGTTCTAGGCGCGAGGTGGCTAGTTTGACTAATAAAGAAAAGATTGAGGCTGCCTGTTCACTTCATGCCCTATAATTATAGAAGCACTAGGTTCTAGGCGCGAGGTCGCTAGTTTGACTAACAAGAAAAGATTGAGGCTGCCTGTTCAAGCCCTATAATTATAGAAGCACTAGGTTCTAGGCGCGAGGTCGCTAGTTTGACTAATAAAGAAAAGATTGAGGCTGCCTATTCACTTCAAGCCCTATAATTATAGAAGCACTAGGTTCTAGGCGCGAGGTGGCTAGTTTGACTAATAAAGAAAAGATTGAGGCTGCCTGTTCACTTCATGCCTATAATTATAGAAGCACTAGGTTCTAGGCGCGAGGTCGCTAGTTTGACTAACAAAGAAAAGATTGAGGCTACCTGTTCAAGCCCTATAATTATAGAAGCACTAGGTTCTAGGCGCGAGTCGCTAGTTTGACTAATAAAGAAAAGATTGATGCTGCCTGTTCACTTCAAGCCCTATAATTATAGAAGCACTAGGTTCTAGGCGCAAGGTCGCTAGTTTGACTAACAAAGAAAATATTGAGGCTGCCTGTTCACTTCAAGCCCTATAATTATAGAAGCACTAGGTTCTAGGCGCGAGGTCGCTAGTTTGACTAATAAAGAAAAGATTGAGGCTGCCTGTTCAAGCCCTATAATTATAGAAGCGCTAGTTTCTAGGCGCGAGGTCGCTAGTTTGACTAACAAAGAAAATATTAAGGCTGCCTGTTCACTTCAAGCCCTATAATTATAGAAGCACTAGGTTCTAGGCGCAAGGTCGCTAGTTTGACTAACAAAGAAAAGATTGAGGCTGCCTGTTCACTTCAAGCCCTATAATTATAGAAGTAAAGCACTAGGTTCTAGGCGCGAGGTCGCTAGTTTGACTAACAAAGAAAATATTGAGGCTGCCTGTTCACTTCAAGCCCTATAATTATAGAAGCACTAGGTTCTAGGCGCGAGGTCGCTAGTTTGACTAACAAAGAAAAGATTGAGGCTGCCTGTTCAAGCCCTATAATTATAGAAGCACTAGGTTCTAGGCGCGAGTCGCTAGTTTGACTAATAAAGAAAAGATTGAGGCTGCCTGTTCACTTCAAGCCATATAATTATAGAAGCACTAGGTTCTATGCGCGTGGTCGCTAGTTTGACTAACAATGAAAATATTGAGGCTGCCTGTTCACTTCAAGCCCTATAATTATAGAAGCACTAGTTTCTAGGCGCGAGGTCGCTAGTTTGACTAACAAAGAAAAGATTGAGGCTGCCTGTTCACTCCAAGCCCTATAATTACAGAAGCACTAGGTTCTAGGCGCGAGGTCGCTAGTTTGACTAACAAAGAAAAGATTGAGGCTGCCTGTTCAAGCCCTATAATTATAGAAGCACTAGGTTCTAGGCTCGAGGTCGCTAGTTTGACCAATAAAGAAAAGATTGAGGCTGCTTGTTCAAGCCCTATAATTATAGAAGCACTAGGTTCTAGGCGCGCGGTCGCTAATTTGACTAACAAAGAAAAGATTGAGGCTGCCTGTTCACTTCAAGCCCTATAATTATAGAAGTAAAGCACTAGGTTCTAGGCGCGAGGTCGCTAGTTTGAGTAATAAAGAAAAGATTGAGGCTGCCTGTTCACTTCAAGCCCTATAATTATAGAAGCACTAGGTTCTAGGCGCGCGGTCGCTAATTTGACTAACAAAGAAAAGATTGAGGCTGCCTTTTCACTTCAAGCCCTATAATTATAGAAGTACTAGGTTCTAGGCGCGAGGTCGCTAGTTTGACTAATAAAGAAAAGATTGAGGCTGCCTGTTCACTTCAAGCCCTATAATTATAGAAGTAAAGCACTAGGTTCTAGGCGCGAGGTCGCTAGTTTGACTAACAAAGAAAAGATTGATCGTTGAACCTTTTAGATCGTGGCAGAATACCATTTAATATTATTTAAATACAGTAAATAAATATTTGTAGTATTTTAATTTAATGTTTGAAATCTCAGAAAAAAGAGACTAAAGAACAAAATGTCTCAGCATTCCAAAGGCGAGATTTTGCATCAAATCTTTCGAAAGCCGGGAGTAGCTGCTATCTGCCGATCCTTTGATTTATAGAAATGCATTTATTAAAGGGGAAGTTATCGACAACTTTTTGTTGAAAGCTTATTTTCTTTTACATAGCGTTAGTGCATCACAGATACGTGTAAGTTAGTTATTGTACATCGTGCTTGTAATCTTTGTTTAAATATTTTCGGTTATCGCTAATTATAGTCTCATCATCATCATCGTGTCACCTCCGCAACGAAGGTTGGCTACCATGGATCGCCATTCTACTGTTTCTTGCTTTGATGGTGCAGGCTGACATAGATTGACTTGTCCATCTTTTGATGTTACTCGTCCATGTTAGTCTTGGTCTGCCTCTGCCTCTCTTGCCTTGTATTTTTCCTTCCAATATTACTTTTAGTAGGCTGTTGTGTCTTTTAACATGCCCCAAAAATTTAATTTGTCTTGTCTTAATTGTGTTCAGCAGTTCTCTTTTTATTTGTAGTTGTTTTAAAACTTCATCGTTTGTTATCTTTTGTTTCCATCCAATTTTACATATTCTTCTATAAATCCACATTTCAAAGGCTTCAATTTTCTGTTCTGTTTTCTTGTCTAATGCCCATGTTTCTGCACCATACAGGAATATTGAGAAGATGTAACATTTTGCCATTCTTAGTTTCAGCCCTGCTGATATTTGTTTTGTTGTTAGTATATTTTTCATGGCATTAAAATTACTTTTTGCCATACCTACTCTTTTGTTTATTTCAGTTTTGCATTTTCCATCATTGGTTATAGTATGTCCTAGGTAGTTGTAACTCTGGACTGTCTCCAGATGTGTTCCCTCAACTGTGATATTTAATTGTAGGTCTTGAGAATTTTCTTTGTTTATGATCATAGTTTTAGTCTTTTTGATATTCATTTCTATTCCGTATTTTTTGCTTGTTGTGTTTATCACATTAAGCAATTGTTGTAGGTCTTTAGGATTTTCTGCTAGTAGTACAGTATCATCAGCATATCTTAGGTTATTGATTATCTTTCCATTAATGTTTAGACCTGGTATCTCTGAGATGAATTATAGTCTACTGATACATATTCTAGTTGTTTATTTAAAAATGGTTATACAATAGATAACTAATTCATTAATTAATTCTGTAAAAATGTATTTGCACAATTACTTAATACACATATCGTTCTTAATTTGACAATTAATGTTATTTTTATTTATATATGGTGAGTTACTATATCTGGGGAGGTAACTGTGCCAGAATGCAGCCCGTTTTGCACACGACGAATAAATCACAAGTCACTTTAAGTCCAACTCGCCTCAACTTTTACTCCTTCACAAAATATTCAGCATACATGAATCTTGATTAGGGTTCTCTCACAGTTACACTAAACATTCATTGAATTTCGGCAGCTGTGACGTAAAGAATCCTAACTGCTGACGTCATCAATGTCCTTAGATATGCGGGAAGTGCACAAGAGTTCGATAACCATGACTCCACATCACTCATTCGGATGGAAGAGACAGGAAGTAAGAATAGCGCAGCCAGAAATAAGAGATTTAGTGGGCGCATAAGTGGGCTTATGAACCATCATAGAATTGGAGACGTCAGTCACTGGACGCTGCGGGACTTGCTGAAGAGGGGATCTGAACACCTATGGAAATTTTCACATAGTGCAATTATGATGACTAGCAAATAGCTCAATCCTAACTGTTGTACTTTCTCGAGACTTGGCTACCGCCTGATGAATGAATTATTACTCACAGACTATCTCGTCCTAGACAAAACTACTTACATTCTTAACTTGCAAACTATTTAAATCATACAAAACTCTTCTCTGACTGGTGATGCTCACCTTCTGGCTGATTTATTAAATTCTGGTTTCTTTCAACGGCTCTCTGTTTCCAGCTATAGCTATCAAGACAATCCTCAAAAGATTTGATTGCCCCAGAACGTATCTTTATTTTATATCCGTTCAGCCAGTCTTTGCTGTTTGATTCAAATGGTCAGTGTCTAAAAGGAGACAAGGTGGATGTGCAGCAACAGAGCTGGAAGCTACTAGCAATTCAAAACTGACGGCTTGCGTCAGAATTGATGAACAAGAGGAAATCAGACCCTACTCCGCCTCTTCATGGTGCCTCTAGCAATAGACTAACCAATCAAGTTAATTTGGATCGAGAGGAACCTGGAACGCCATGTCAGAGACGCATGTGTTGGGTCGAAGATGCAAATATGATAATTGTTAGTTTAAACAACACCACGGCGCGTGTACACCCAATTAACGTGCTTTTAAAGATCAATGACGAAGTGGGGCAGCTTGTATCGGGATCGGTGGATCAGATCTGGGATCGGTGGATCAGAACTGGGATCGGTGAATCAGAACTGGGATCGGTGAATCCGAACTGGGATCGGTGAATCCGAACTGGGATCGGTGAATCAGAACTGGGATCGGTGAATCAGAAGTGTCCAGGAGGTCAACTATTCTTTTATTCATCGGGTGAACGCAGGAAGAAGAGAAATGTCTAAAACAGTTTACAAATCATTGGCGAGATATCGAGAGATAACCTTCCGGTGAATATGGCGGATAGGCGGCAATGAATCGTTGAGACACTGCCCGAAAAGCTTAGTTGTTGCAGTTTCCTCATATTACAAATTCGGCTTGCTGCAGGAGCCACTGAGATTAGTGATCTGTACACACCGTGAACTGTGCGTTTCATCCAGATTGTGTTTTGATATTTCGATTGCTTACGATGAATGATGATATCGTATGAAGAAGGGCAATTAAGCTTCGTTCACTTTCGGTGCCGTTTGGTCTTATGCTTTTTGGCGTGTGCCGTATCTGCTATAATGGAGACTGGAACTGCCTTTCTTTGCTTGAATCCTTCATTGAGATGAGATGTTAATTCGGATGATTCCACTCTCACGGGCGGTTGAGCTATAATGGATTTTCATTGGTTTGCTGTGATACCGGGAATAGCTGTAACTATAAATGAGAAATCACCTAGCATGACGAAACACCTGGCTCAGTATCTTTACGGGTATGGCAGAACACCACGTGATGTACATCCAAATGCACATCTGAAATTGTGGGAAACAACACATTCTATAAATAATTAGGGTCCATACCATACGCTTCCACAGAGACTGATTGTAAAAAATAAATAAGCATATCAATATCTCAACCACATAAACAACGTGAGAATGAAAGCCTTGGTTTCAATGTGGATGTACGCTGTAATAACGATACCAACACATTTCTGAAATAAAACACGAAACTAGAATGAATTTGGGGGAAAATGTTCAGAGATACGGAAAACATTTTTGAGGTGTCATCTATGAAGCCTAATTTTGGAACAAGAAAACAGTTTTAAAAAAAAAAATTGAAAACATTTGTGTATGAATCATTGTGATGAAATCTTGACAAATTTTAAATAAAGAAATATTGAATGTAACATTTTTTTTTTCAATTTTACAAATGATACCTCAATTGTGTATATTGATAACAATATACACGTCGAAATTACAACAATTTAATATTGACTGCTATGCCAAGTCAACTGAAGTTTTCACTTTAAGGATTTTGCACCATCTGTTCGTGCGTTGTTGGCTGCATTCACTAGAGAAATCGGGAATTTATGGGCGCAGCCATTGTTGTGTGTGCTACGTCATCATCGTAGCTGATTGCATATCCCCACACTGTCATTAGGACAGTATATGTTAAATATCCTTGATCTGGTGGAGTTGATGTATAGTTCTGTGCCAATTAGCTCTGCCTCTCCGATTGTGTTTCTGGCCGTTCTGTCTTGTAGGTATTGAGATATCCAATTTAATAAACGGCTTTCGATGCCAAGTCTGAGAAGCTTGCTCTTTAATTCTTCTCTCCATACCCTATCAAAAGCCTTCTCCATGACGACCCGCACTGTCAGTGTGTGTTTCTTTTCTTGTAGAGCATCTTCTATATCCCGTGCGATGTAGGTGATCAGGTCTTCAGTTGATCTTGTTGTTGTTGTTGTTGCTTTCGCCAGCTTTCAACTCTGACGAAGTCCCTAGAGACTAGGAACTGAATTTTGCGTGTTAATCCATTTTTCCCTGGCAGCCGTGTGCACAGGGGTCCCTCGCCGCACAGGCAGATAACTCCGACTTCGGAGGTACTCATGTTTTTTTTTCCGTCCATGAGTAACTAACGTTTCAAGCCGGGCCTCGCTGCTGAGACCAGTGGTGGTTGTCGCAGAGAGAAATCATAAATAAAAATTCCAACTGGTGTAGCCCAGATTTGAACCTACAACCTCTCTGTCCCGAGGCCGGCGTCTTGCCTCGAGACCAACAAGTCCCCCATGGACTGGGAATGTGAGGAAACTGCAACAAGGAACACTTTTCATGCATAGCCTTCAATGGTTCCCGCCGCCTATCCACCATATACCCCGAAGCCTACGTCCTCCCGAAAATGATGACCGTCATACTTCTTTAAAAATGTATAGCGTTTGATGATGTTAGGCCATCGTTGTTGACTCCAATTACGAACATACAAACACACAGTCGTCAGATCATCCCCGTCGCACATCAAACAACAGACCGTAAGATTAGCGTAAGGCCGGGATTTATGATGGGCCATTACGATGACGAAGCACACATAACAATGTCGCAAGCACAGCAATGACTCGCACTTTAGACTCTTGATTACGCTAGTGAATGCAGCCTACGACAAACAAAACACAGTGCAAATTCCCTAAAGAGATAAAACTGCGACTGACGAAGCATTTCACATTACTAAGTAACATGTAAATAACTTTCGTCCAGGAATTCATACAACGGTCATGAACAGCACCAATGTGACGTAAAGCGCAGATCAAGTCTAGACGGTGGAAGGTCGTATTCACAACACTTGATTTGTCAAAAAGGGACTGTTGTCGGCCTACGACCTCGCTTTAGCGGCGCTGATGTAATACGTATATCATCATTTTGACTTTAACGCAGAAAAGTGCAACGGAGAACCGAAATTAATCGGACCCCGGATGCACTTTCTACAGCGATCGAGAGGGCGTGGACTAGATCCGCCATCTTGGAGACGGAAGTCCCAGTTGATCTGTGCTGACGGAAACCACTTTGTTGTGGTATGATTTGTTGTTTTGTCTCAAATGCCACATGAGTCTTCTGTTGACCAGCCTTTCCATGACTTTGCACAGGCAGCTCAGTAGGCTAATTGGTCTTTAGCTACGTGGGTCCAGTGGGTCTTTTCCATGTTTGAGGATGGGCACCATAATAGCTTCTTTCCAGGTCGCCGGCATTTGACCTCTCTTCCAGCTGGCATTTATTATCCTTAGAAGCTAGCCCTTGGCTTTCTGTCCCAGTTTTATGAGCATTTCGTTGGTGATTCCATCTTTTTCAGGGGAACTCTTGAGCTTCAATTCTTTGAGGGCTACATCTAGTTCCGTCGATGTAGAGTTGGTCGTCTGGTGCTAAAGGCATGTGTTCTTCTGGTGCTAAAGGCATGTGTTTTGCATCTCGGTTTTCCTTTCTTGCAGCTTTCTATTGGTCTTTTGGAATGTTTATTCTACTTATGTTTTTGTAAGTTTCTATCAGTATGTTGCTGCCCTTTTGTCTGCGTGGATGTTCTGAGTGTGTGCTAATGGTTATTGAAGGTCGGCAGTTGTTTTCATCGCTCAGAGCTTTCGTAAGTTTCCAGAGTTTGTGTCCATTTTTGTCTAGATTGAGGCTCTCTGTTTTGTCTTTCCAACTCTGTCTTGCTGATATCTCGTCCTCTCTTCTGTATTTGGCAGAGGCTGCTTTATAGGCCATATTGCTCTCTGGGCTTTCTGATGTTTCAGCTAGTTCTCTGGCAGAATTCAGTTCCTCTTTTAGTCTTTGTATTTCCTTGCTCCAGTGTGGCTTGTAGTTTCTTCTTGCTCCTCTAGGAATTGTTGGACAGTATATGTTAAATATCCTTGTGCTAGTGGAGTTGATGTATAGGTCTGTATCAATGATCTCTGCCTCTCCGTTTGTGACTACTTCTATCTGTTTTGCTGGGATGGTATTTTTAAGTATAAGGATTCCACCCTTGTGGCCTCCCTGTTCTGTGTAAGTGTTTGGTAGCCCCTAATCATAAATCTATGCTGAATATTAAGGTGAGTTTCTTGGATGTAGGCAACGTCTATCTCCTCTGCAAGACTGACTGCTAGGGCTTGTTTTTTGTGGTATATGCCCTCCACATTCCAGTGTATTATTTTCAGGTGTTTCTTGAAGCTTTTCCGACCAGTAGTAGTTTCCCTCTTCTCCCATTTCCTGGCTCTCCAAAATGGGTCAGGGTGCTCACCATTAGCTCGGGGTGGGGGGAGGGGGAACTCCTTCGAGGCATGGAGCCTGGCACTCCACCTGCCTGGGGGGACTCCACAGATAGAGCACCATAATTAAAGTCCGTTAGATCCACTCTGACTAAACACATGTTAGAACGTTGCATCTTTTCTGCGCCAATGGCCCAGTGCATCCTATTTCTGCCAGCATTTTATTCAGGTTTGCTTTCCTTAGCCTTTGATTGTCCCCAATCTTCCTGCAAGGCAGCAGATTATCTTTTCTGTAGGGGGATTCAGCCTTAAATAGTCAGTCCTCCGGGTTTACGAGTACTATCTGCCCAAGCTTTGTGTAGAGTTTTCTCTCTCATAGGAGGTCTGGTCTTCTGAGCTCTAGAGCACCACCTGCCTGTTTGATAGAGGACAGAAAGAGCAGAAAAGACAGAGAAGCATTTAACCCATCAAGTGGGGATGGATTAGTCCAGAGCGTGTACCACTCGCTGGTGGGTTCTGCGTCTTTATTTAAAGGGTTCCATCTACTCCTGGCTCCTTTGTCTGGCCCCTCACCAAGGACCAGTCCAGTTTGGGTGACGCTGCCAGGAGCTAAGCTCTCACTGGCATAGCTCCTTGAATTCTGGAGGCGCACAAGCCCTCCAACCACAACAAGGTGAGCCTACTGTGGAGGGAAGGCTATATCTGAAAAGTGTTCCTTGTTGCAGTTTTTTCATATTCCAAGTTCGGCTTGTTGCAGGAGCTACTGAGTTAAGTGCTCTGTGCACACTGTGAGCTGTGCGTTTCATCCATTTTGATCGTGTTTCGATTGTTTACGATGAATGATGATATCGTCTGACGGAGAACAGATGGCTGCGTTCACTTTCTGTGCGGTTTCGCCTTATATGTCTTTTGGCGTGTGCTGAAACTACTTTGATGGGGACTACAGCCACCTTTCTTTTTTTGGGAGATGAGATAGCAATTCGGAGGATTCCACTGGCACGGGCGGTTGAGTAATTATGGATTTTAATTTGTTTGGAGTGATACCGGGGCCTTCCATAACCATACACGTCGAATATAAAATGACATATTTTTTTCTCTCGTTTAAACATACAGAAGAGCCTAATATATTAACATTTGAAACATTATTTCATTTCTTAAAACTTAGGAAACAACCGTCTCTAGTCATTATTATCATCATAATGTGCCAGACAGGTTGGCGTATGCGATCATATCCTTCCACAATCTTCTATATACCGTGCATCGTATCAGTTCTGTTGATGACACCAAGCTATTCAGTATTTTCTCGTTTTGTCGTCCGCGATCTCTCTTTCCCTGTATTTTGCCTGTTGTATGTAATCAAGTATTCAAACTTTCCTCTTCTCATGATGTGCCCGAAAAGTGTTGATTATCTCTTGTGAATTACAAATAAAAATAAAAACAAAGCCAATTCCAGAAGAAGCATAAACACTTCTTCATTAGATGTCCTGTCATTGTGTTCAACATTAATTTAGCAAATTGTGCTCCTAATGTGTTTGCTGCCTGATTATTTTAGTGATATTTACCAGTATCAATTTAGAAAGAACGTGCTTTATTATTATTATTATTATTATTATTATTATTATTAGTATTAGTATTAGTATTAGTATTATTATTATTATTAGTATTAGTATTAGTATTACTATTAGTATTATTATTATTATTATTATTAGTATTAGTATTATTATTAGTATTAGTATTAGTATTAGTATTTATTAGTATTATTATTTTGAACAAAATTAAAACGTACATTCGGTCTACGATAGCTCAGGAGCGACTCACTTGTGTAACATTTATATCCGTAGAGCATGTAATTATATCTACAAGCGATATCAATGAATTAATCCAAGACTTAGCTGACGGAAACGTTCGAGAAATGATTTATTTGTGAAAAAAATTCTTGCTCAAAGCAAAGTTATTTCCATCGAAAGAACAGGTTGCTTCCTCACTTAAACTGAATTATCAGTTGCATTTTTAGTTTGGGTCACAATTCTCTCCCTCCTATGTCGGTAAAAAAAAAAAAAAACATATCAGAGGAAACAGTCCAGTAGCCTCTGGTCAGTGACGAGCGATCTTCTCAAACAAGGTTTCACATAGGTAATATTGTCTCTCTCTCTCTCTCTCTCTCTCTCTCTCTCTCTCTCTGCGATTAGGACTCAATCAGAGTAGGATTCCAGACTCTCACATGAAGTCAGCTGTATGGTTAAGTGTGTTGATCGCGCCCACAGACAGAACATCACAATTAGAGTCTGCCAGATCCACTCTGATTGAACATCCGTTAAAACGTTGCACTGTGTTCTGCGCCAGTAGCCCAGTGCATCCGATTTCAGCCAGCATTTTATTCAGGTTAGCTTTCCTTAGCCTTTGATTGTCCCCAATCTTCCTGCAAGGCAGCAGATGATCTTTTCTGTAGGGGGATTCTGCCCTTAGATGGTCGGCCCTCCCAGGTTTACGAGCACCATCTGCCCGTGTCACTAGAGGTGACTAACACATACATGCACACACAAAGATATGAGATGTGACAAACACAGACATGCACACAGCAATACGAGGCATGACTAACACTGACACACATCAATATATATGACACATGACTAACATAGACATGCACATAAAGATATGAAATATGTCTGACATGGACATGCACACACAAAGATATGACACATGCCTAACATAGACATGCACACAAAGATATGAGATATGACCAACATAGACATGTACACACAAAGATATGAGATGTGACTAACATAGCCATGCACACACAAAGATATGAGATGTTATTAACATAGCCATGCACACACAAGGATATGAGATGTGACATACACAGATATGCACACACAAAGATATGAGATATGACTAACATAAACATGCACACAAAGATATGAGATATCACTAACCCAAACATGCACACACAAAGATGTGACACATGACTAACACAGATACACACTAAGATATGAGATATTACTAAACACATACACACATAAAGATATGAGACATGATTAACACGGACACACCAAGATATAAGATATGACTAACATGACACACACCAAGATATGAGCCATGGCCAGCACACACACACACACACACTAGCCATGGCCAGCATAGAAACACATCAAGATATGAGCCATGGCCAGCACAGAGACACATCAAGATATGAGCCACGGCTTCACGGAAAAAACACCAAGAAATGAACCATGTCCAGCACAGAAACACATTAAGGTATCCATATGCTTGGGTTTGTTGTAGTACTCTTCATAACGTGGGAATCATCGACATACGAGACGCAGGCCCCGATTAACTGCTCACAAGTTTCGTTCAAACAGTTGTCCGGAGATTTGAGAGTGCAGTCTAACCCGTAGAACGTTCCCTTGCATGTACAGTTCCCGGTTGACTGTTCACAGGTGTTGAAACAGTTGTCCAGACATTTGAGAGTGCAGTCTGACCCGTAGTACGTTTCCTTGCACGTACAGTCTGTACTTTCCGGGTCACATATGATGTCACAGCCATCAGAACACGTCTGTTTGCACTGTAGCCCAAAATTACCATCGGGACAAGTGTCATTACAGGTGTAGCCAGGATGTTTACATTGTAGGCATTTTCCGGATTGTTCCTCACATAAAGGACAGACACTAAGACAAGACCCGGAGCAGTCGTGTCCATAGATCCAATGTGAACAGTTGCCGTGACACGTACCGATGATGACGTTGCAGCCTCTGCAACACCCACTACGCACTGCACAAAACGACCAAGAATGCTCGTCCAGACAATAGGTGTCTGTAAATGTTTGCACCTCACACGCCGTCAGTGCACTGACGGCCTGCGAAAATGTCGGTGAGAACTCAATCTTAATGTGTGCCATTGTCGCTTGTGTGGTGACTACAATAGTGTTCACAGAAATATTTGGGTATGATTTGAGAACCACATTCCGACCCCCGCTAATGTAGATGGAGCAGATATTTGCAACTATCGCCCCTTCAATCCATAACTTGTTGATCAGACCAGCCCCAGAGCAAAAGTCATCAATCTCATGCGAACTAACTACAAACCTTGATTCATTGTTACATGAGGCAGAACCATTTAGTTTTACCGTGAAACCGTCCAGATCTGTTAAGTCATTCACATAAATCCTAAACCAGGAGAACGGCATAGATTGATTGAGAGTTGCCTCAACTGATGTATAATCTGTACTGACATTACTGACACAGGGGTCCGAAATGTTCGTGCTGATAACTGTCATTGTTTGGGCATGTCCATGTAGTTTTGTCACAAACTGAGTCATTATAGCAGTGACATTGTAACGTACAGTTTGCCCCAAACCAACCGTCTGCACAAGTTAGGTCATTAGATTCCAACGTCACGAACGAGGCCAGCAGAATAAAGACTTGATCTACAGCGGTGGTTAACGAACTGTGTAAAAACATTTACTATCAAACCCGTGGTTACATTTCTGAAAATCAGTCAACTCGCTGTGATAACAGATAGCGTGATGTTCAAAGTCAACATTGTGTAAACCATGGCTTGAACGCGTCCATCTTGGTGCCAAGTAATAGTGTCATGGCCTGTTATCGTCCAGGAAGGCCGACAAAAGTCGAATACCAGTATGGCAAATGTGACTATTTCCGAGACAGGAGAGACTGCTATTTTTGTGAATTAGGAAATTATAGAAAACCTTTTACCAAAGTACCTTAAAGGTAGTTATAGTGATTGTTTCAACATCACGATGGTAGAGCACCAGTTTATTTTTTTATGTTTAGTCCTCATGATTGATTTCTGTATATTTCATTTAAATGAAGTTGAACGCATTCGAAAATAAATGTCTAAGGAAAATACTTGATATAGCATGGAACGAATTCAAAACAAACGAGGAAATTAGAGAAATCGCCAATCAACCACTAATATCTTCAGTAATAAAGAAAAGACGATGGTCATACGTTTAACGATGGTCCAACGTATTATCTCTTCTCGTTCTGTGATGAGAAGAGATAATAATCGAATAGCAAAGCAAGCCCTCATATGGGAAACAACAGGTAAAAGAAAAAGAGGAAGACCCAGGGAGACACTGAGAAGAACATTGACGAGAGAGGCAAGAGCAGCAGGAATCGGCTCCCTCAATGAGATAGAACTGCTTGCACAGAACAGAGACAGATGGCGAGATTTGATAAAATATCTTTAAAAGAAAACTGCTAGAACAAAAATTCATATAGGAGAAGGTGTATCTTGGTCTACGCCCTATGGGCCGGTTACGGCTGGAAAGGTCAATAGATAGATAGATAGCTCATTTATTAACCAACTGTTCTTCATTCCTTAGCCTTGAGTTTTAATCCCTGATAAATTCATGTAATCTCACCTAAGTTTAAATGATGCTCTATTTTATTTTATTAATATTAAATTATTCAATGTTTGAGTTTTCCTTTAGAATTGTCACTATTTTAATACTGATTTTATATCTTAAGAAAGCTTTTTAATTCATGAAATTCCATGTGCAGATTAATATGTGTTGTTTATTATACATTTTAACACAATGCTCAATAAAAACATTTTTAAAAGTTGAAAGAGTGTGCTAGATAAGATGCATGAGAGATTATATGTCGCGCAGGGACTTCCGATTTGAAATATTCTAGCTCAAAGCAGCAGAAGTTCCTGTTAGTGGTTGAGAAAATGAAAGGAAACATTGCTTATTATATGTCTCAGAGACAGGTAATTTTAATAAAATAACCTAACGAAAGAAACAGATAAACAACAGTTTGTAAAAAGTGATAACACTACTTGGTACGACAAGATGAGAAATGAAGATATTTGGGAAACAAGGGTCATCCGGACAAGAGAATATGAATATAAAACAGAGATTGAGTGGGCACACACTAAGAAAAAATACTGACCCCAGCATAGCAAAACAGGCACGGACATGGAACTTACAGGGAAAGAGAAAACAGAGAAGACCCGCGAATACATGGAGAAGAGAGGGCATAGAGACATGAGGGACATTGATCTTGGTTGGAAGATAATGTTCTTTTTATCTGGAGACATTCCTTGTATGTTTCGATCCGCTAGACAGACAGTGGGTATCTAAGGCGCAAGTGTAAACAGTTCAAGTATAGATGTGCAATGTCTGGCAGGTCACAAGAAAAACGATTTCAAGGAAACATCAAACTACGGCAAGGTTGCTTCTTCTAGACAGATATCTGTTCGTGTAACAGTACCGGAATTCTTTGGTTCTATCATTCTAGTGCGGTTTTAACAAAGGCTGTTTAGTGAGGACACTATTGGAAGCAGCATTACTGTATTAAAATGTGTTTGGCTTTGACTGGACAGTGCCACTGAGATGACAATGTGAGCTTATGAACAATCTAGTAGAGGAAACTCGTTGGATTTGCAATATTTGAACAACTTGAGTCCGAGTACCTTTCGCCTGCCAACAGTATTGTAAGTAGACTCTTATAGCCAGTAATTTTTACTGAAAAGTTCATATTGCAGTGAAAGAGACATCGTACCATTCCTTGTAGAAATAGGCGCACTCAGAGAAACACCATTAAAGCATGGAGTTTGTGAGCATTGCTTGTGGCTGCACCTTGGCATCTTGATATAGACTAGATTTCTTCTGCTCCATCCATCATTATTGATTCAACTGCACTCTGTACAAACCGAAGTAGAGAAGTGAGACTAGATCGTACCAAACAGATCTATTTAATCCTCCTTGCCAGGTAATGAAGTAGCAGCGGACCAAATTGGTTGGTGGCTGATACGTAATCAACTACATGCCCTGCTGCGCTCGACCTTCATGTTCTACGTTATTACTTGACAATTTGTTCTGCGTCACAAACTGTTTCCAAAATATTGCACTAAAGGGACCATGCACAAGGTCGGTGTGATCATAATGCTGAAAGAAAATACATTTTCATTGAGACTAGGCCATATTCATCATGTTCTACTTTTCCCGTTTCACACTGTCCTGCGCTGAGTGCACATGCAGTGTTATCTTGTTCATCTCTTGACGCTGTCAACTCACTTCACTCTTTGTGTCTAGCCCGTTTACCTTGTATATTTCTCCGCATGATGTAAGCAAAATCAGTAAAGGTTCACTCCCTGCCTTGTTAGGCGTATGGGAATTACGGTAGCTAGTGACCATGTTATTTCCATGACCAATTATGTAATTTTGGGTGATGTGGTCGGTATCACGCCTGGCCGTCTTTGTTTCCCAGAAAAATCTCTGGTACCTGTTTTTAGAGACTGAGTGAACTTCGAAACCTTCTGGGTTCTTGATGTTTTTATGATTTTTACCCCCAACCATTTTTTGATGGATAGACCTATGAAATCGTTAAAAAAAAAATTAATTTAACCTATAGGCTTACTCCAAACTTTGTAATTTTTTATATAACTTTTTGGTCTTTGAGTCTAATATTTTTTTATTTTAGGGACACGTTTTTTGAGTATGTATCTAAGTTTTTTTGGGTTTGTGTCTAACTATTTTGCCTTCTGGACTAACTTTTTGGACTTTGGCTATAACATTTTGGTCTTTGAGTCTGCGACAAACTATTTTGAGTTTGCGACTAAATGTTTAGAGTTTTGAGTTCAACTTTTTGACTATGAGACGAAATTTTGTGTTTTGGGGCTAAATTATTTTGTCTTTTGGACTAACTTTTTGGACTTTGGCTATACATTTGTAGGCTTTGTGTCTAACTATTTTCACTGTGGGCCTAAATTATTAGTATTTTGAGTCAAACGTTTTGAGTATGAGACGAACTGTTTTGGTTTTGGGCCTATATTTTTTAGTTTGTGTCTAAGATATTTGCGTTTGGAATATGTTTTTGAGTATGTTTCTAAGATTTTTTGGGTTTTGAGTCTAACTATTTTGTTTTTCGGCCTAACTTTTTGGACTCTGGATATAACTTTTGGTCTTTTGTCTAACTAGTATGAGTTTGGGACTACATTTTTGGGGTTTTGAATTGAACTTTTTGACTATGAAACGACATTTTTGTGTTTTGGCGCTAAATTATTTTATCTTTATGACTAAATTTTTGGACTTTGGCTCTACATTTTTGGGCTTTGCGTCAAACTATTTTGACTTTGGGCCTAAATTGTTAGGATTTTGAGTCCACATTTTTTAGGTACGAGACGAACTTTTTGGGTTTTGGGCCTATATTTTTGAGTTTGTGTCTAAGGTATTTGCGTTTGGGATATGTTTTTGAATATGCATCTTAGATTTTTTTCGTTTGTGTGAAAACCCTAATACACTCACTACTCATGTCATTTATTTTGATGTAAGTTTCATCTTTTTAAAATATTTTTAATGTTTGTTTACTTTTACTTTCTTTCTTTCTTCATTTTTGTTGTTCCTATTTCTATGCTTTTATTACCTTGGACAAAACATAGAAGGTAAACGAGGCAGACAAAACTGACTAACAAGATCAGTAGATAAAAAAATAAAGTAAAGTACCCCCGTCACGCCAAGTGGCGTATAGGGAATATGGTGTAAGTGACCATACATTTTACAGACCTTCGGCACATGATTTTTGGGGTAATGTGGTCGGTATTACGCCCGTGCCGCTTTACTTTCCCAGAAAAAATCCGGCACCCATTAAAGGCTGGGTGAACCCGGAAGCCGTCGGTTGGGATCGAACCCTCCCCTTGTCCATTGTAGTCCAGTTCACTAACCACTGAGCTATCGCGGCTCCCACAAGATCAGTAGGTGAGCAGGAACATTTATGACAACGTGCACCATCTGGTCAAGTGAAATGGAGCTCCGTAGTAAGCAACCTTCGATGCGGAGACAACATAAGCTACTGATATTCTTTGATTCCGCCACTATGACATGACCAAACACTAAATTCTTCAACTGTTTCTCTAGGCCGTTCGCTTTAACTAATATCAGTTTATTGAACAGTTCGAGTAGACCTCTCGAGCATACATTTCTTCAAGCTACAAGGTTATTGAAAATCTATCTTTGTAAAAGTTATGTGTCACTGATTGCGAAGATTATCACTGTATTAGTCTCACGAGCTTATGACCAACATATTACTAAGATGAATCCCCCAGGAGACGTGTAAAAACAAAGTAAAACCAGAAATAAAATGAAACAACTGAATATGTGGAAGGAAAAGGCACCATTAATACAATATACATCCTGAGAACAATGGTAGAAAGAGCTATAGAGATAAAGAAAGATCTATATATGTTCTTCATAGCCTACACGAAAACATTTGACATATTTGGGGACTGGTTGGTCTCGAGCTGCCGGCCTCGAGATGGAAAGGTTGTGGGTTCAAATCCCGGCTGCACCAGTAGGGATTTTTATTTATGATTTCTCTCTGCGGCAAGCAACCCTGGTCTCATCAGCGAGGCCCGCCTTGAAACGTCAATTACTCATGGACGGAAAAAAATTGAGTACCTCCGAAGACGGTTTTATCTGCCTGTGCGGCGAGAGACTCATGTGCACACGGCTGTCATGGAAAAACGGATTAAAACGCAACATTCAGTTCCTAGTCTCTAGAGACTTCGTCAGAGGTAAAAGCTGGCGAACGAAAAAAAAAATTGACAAAGTAAATCACGTGGAAATAATCAATACTCTGTAGAAGCTAAACATTAATAGCAAGAATCTGAGAATCATAATAAAAACATGTTAGGACAATAAATGGCAACCAAACGCGACAGTTCCAATACATACAATAAAGAGTTAGACAAGACTGTGTTCTGTTACCGGATTTGTTCTCACTTTTACAGCTAAAATATGATGGGATGAATAGTAGGCAAAAAAAAGGAATTGAAGTCAACGGTCACAACAAAAACAATATGTGATATGCGGATGACACAGTCTTAAAAGCAGAGACGAGGAATGAACTACAAGGAATTATAGATTAATATTGAGAGTAAATAACATAAAGATCTCAGTCTTCACAGTAAAAAAAAATAAGTAATGATCATATACAAGAAACTATGCTTTAATAACCACAATGCAACATAAAAATAAGCGGAACAAATCTGAAACAAGTGCAGAGCATCAAATACTTGAGCACAATAATAACATCAGATGAAAGATTCACAACAAGAATAAAAAACTATAGGACAAGAAAAAGTAGCATTTCAGAATATGAAAAAGATATTTTGCAACAAGTCTATGTCAACTGAAGTGAGAAAGGGAGTTCATTGTTGCTAAATAGAGCCAGTTCTGACCTATGGACAGTAGACAAATGAAAAAACGATTAGAGGCGACATAGATGGGATTCCTCTAAAGAATGTTGAGAGTTCTCTGAACAACTGAAAAGACCCGTTAGGACATTCTCAACGACGTAAACATGACAAAAGGGTTCTTATGAAATATCAGAAAGAAACAATAGACACTTTTTAAGCACATCGCGAGAAGAAAAATCTTGGAATACTTGGTTACAACTGGCAAAATACAGGGAATTAGAGATCGCGAACTGCAACAAAAAGAATATACTATTGGTCGTTTCAAATCTAAATGTTCACGATTAACATGAAATATCTCCTCTTTCCCTGCACTTACAAACTTGATTTTTTGCATCTGGCCTTGTTTTTCCAAGGTCCCACCGATTTCACAAAATTTAATGATGTAGGAAGTATGCTTCATCATGAAGCAGCACTTTCCTTTGATCTCAGTGAATTTACGGATCTTTTTGCTCCTGGAGAAAATAATTTACCGTACATTAATGGAAATCAGCTTCTCGACATAGGTGTCTCTACACAACTTGAAAGTTGGAGGCGTTTATCAACTGTTTACTTTCTATTGTTTACTTTCTTTAAAATACTATGAGAATGTCAATGTTATAGCCTTTACAGACGGTCTAAAACAAATCAGCGTATAAACAGTTCCATTAATGAAAACTATTTAAACAATATACAACAAAGAATACATTTAAAAAAATTAATTATCCGTTGCGAGCGATAACGAGCATGACATATCAAGCAAAGTTATTGTTTATGGGTACGCATGTGACTAAAGAGTCCGATGTAAGCACGGGATCCTCTTCACTGTAAAGAGCTACATTGTTCGTTTTATGTCTTTCCATGTGACTTTCATTATTTTACGTAAACAAGACATATGAAAGTGATTTAGTTTCTTTGCATGCCTGCAGTACACATATCAAGAATCTTTACATTTTCAAAACGTTATCAACTTTAGCTAAAGATTGATCATGCGGACATATAAAAACGTCCATTATTATTTCATTTATTCTGAATCAGAGGAGTCTAACATATTGATTACTAATCTGGGCTGAACGAACGATAGTCCATCTTTTTTCCAATAGTCATTTTCTTCTTTTAAGACATGATCTTCACATTTGCACCAAAAATCTTTGTCAATCTGTGATAGAGCAGCATATGTCAGTCCTTTTATATCGCATAGTTTAAAACTTGTATTCTCAGCTGCCACCTGCCCTTTAATTTTTGCCCAAACGAGTTCAATGGGGTTTAATTGTGGATGATAAGGGGGCAGTCTCAAGCACGTATGACCATGCTGTTGAATGATTTTGTCTATTTGGAATACTTTGGTCTTTTGCGATTTCTTAACAAGTGACAGTAATTCAGGTTTCAAAAATCCCTCGTTAAATGGAATTCCTTCCTTTCTTAGCCAAATCTTTATAACATCTTTTGTACTGGTAGATGTAGGAATTTTGTCTTCTTCTGCCACAGCGTTGTGGTACGACGCGTTGTCCATTACCAGACAGGATGGTCTGTCTAGAATTGGAAGAAGAGTATTTTCAATCCACTCTCTAAATATATGGCCATTCATCTCGGTGTGATAGTCCCTGTTGTCAGTATAATTAGAGGTGAATATAAGTTCTGCATTTTTCACCAACCCTTCTTTTCGGCTGCCTGCATGTGCCATTATAATACGCTGTCCTTTTCCAGTGGGTACACATCTTTTAATACTTCCATCTGATAACTGCCATTCCTTTGCACTTGTGTGGTGAGAATTTATCCAAGATTCATCTAGAAATACAATATCATAACCTTCGTTACGCATTTCCCGTACTTCACGTAAATATTTACTCCTCATAGAAACTAAGTGCGGCTTCTCGCAGATGACATTTCTACCACTATCGTACTTTCTAAACGTAAAACCGATGCTTCTAACAGTTCTCCATAATGTTGTTTTCGACACAACAATGTCATTTTCTGCTCTCAGTCGAATTTTCAGTTTTCTTAAAGTCACAGTTTCTTTGGAATCGAACATTTTACAAATTGCTCTTCTAATCACTTCCTTGTCAAAACTATCTACTACTTTCTTTCTTCCTAGCGTCCTAGTCTTGATTGAACTGGACACTCCGTTAGCTTTAAGCACTTGTTTGAAAAAGCGTTTGCTTATACCCAATGCGTGAATAGTTCTCTTTTCTGGCTTTGAGATGCTTCGATACAGTTTTCCACGCTTAGCTTCTATGCAAAAATATTTATACACCTTTATTGCCACTGATTGCAATGTAAGGAACTTTACTTTTATACCCATTGACTAACAGATCACAAATTTAACGAAATTGCCCAATAATTAGGATACGCCGTTGCACATAAATCACAACAAAACGACAGGAAATGGGATGCACCGGATATAAAATTATAACTATGACGCGTTTTATGTGTTTTTTAGTGCTTAAAACAGGGAAATTGGCGCGCATTACGTTCAAGATGACAAGTCCGTGGGTGCTCACTCATATGAAGTGGTAATTCCTCCAAATATATGGTTTGACCAAAATGCCTTAAATTTGTATACTTCAAATAAAGAATATTTAAAACTATACGTTTGTTGGTGAGGAAATGAATGTACTTCTTGGGACCAAAAAATCACAAGACCATATGCAAAATTTCAGCATTATCAATCAATTGGTTGCAGAGATATGGAATTTTAAACACCTTCAAAATATTTTGAAACGACCTATAGATAGCTTGGTGTCATGGCATGGGGAAAGGTCAACAACGGAATTGATACGATGCACTTGGATAGAGAAATGTGGACGGATATGATTGTACAAGCCAACCGGTATGGCACATGATGATGATAAAGCAATTGAAATATATATTTATGACATGCGTTGTCATTTCTACACACTTTATGGACACAATGCCATATTTGTAATCTTCTTCTCTTCTTTCCTCATCTGCCTTTCAGCGTCGAAGGGAGATATAATTTGCGGTCTTTTGCTCTTCTGTTCGCCTCTGCTGCTGTTATGTTTCCTAGTGCTTCTAATATTCCATCTACCCATCTTTTTCATGGTCGACCCTTGGGTCTGGTGTTTTCACAACGTTTGTTGAAGGCTCTGTCTCTGATGGGTTGGCTAGCTTGCATATATGGTCCATGTATGCAATAAACAGTAGGGGGAATAGTACGCACCCCTGTCTTACACCTGATCTAACTTCGAAGTGGTCTGTGTAGCCTGCTGCTGTTTTGACCCTGCAGCTGCTGTTGACGTAGAGACGTTTAATAAGGTTGGTTAGATGTTGGCTTACTCCGTATGTTGTTAGTATCTCCCACAGTTGTTCTCTGTTTACTCTGTCGAATGTTTTTTCCTGGTTAATGACGGCTATGTATAAGTTTTGATTGTGTTCTGTCGTTTTTTCTGCAAGCTGTTTTAATGTGAATAGTACGTCGGTACATCCTCTGTTTTTTCGGAACCCCATTTGAGAATCGCTTAACTGTAGTTCTATTATTGGTCTCAGCCTTTTTTCCAAGATTTTGGCGCCTAGCTTTCCTACATGGCTGAGAAGAGATATACCTCTATATTGATTGCAGTCTCTTTTGCCTATTGAGCAAAATTGCAGATTGCAGTCTCTTTTGCTTGCTATTTGTAATATAAATATATAATCCATGGCTGTGCTCCATAAAAATAAAAAGGTCTACAAAAAGGCTTTGCTTGATACATTGATTATAATATGTTTAAGATCAAAGAAAGGAGTGCTGGTGATTAAACAAGAAAGCATAAGGGAACAATGAACAGAATAGATTAAAGATCTTAATGGTGTTGCACAAACGGAAGTAAATATTAAGAATAATGGGAAAGGACCAGAAATACTTAAAGAAGAGGTGGAAGATGCCTTGTGCAATATGAAAGCAAGAAAAGCTCCTGGACCATATTTTGTAAATAAAGAAGAGATTGAAGCCATGGGTGATTTTGTAATAAAAATAATAACAAAAATATTGAATGATATCTACAACAGCGGATATGTACCAGACGACCTGCTAGAATCATTATTCATAGCCCCACCAAAGAAATCTTGTGCGATTGAATGCGATGATCATCTCACAATAAGCGCCTTATGAGTCACATGACTAAGATATTACTAAAAATCATTGTGCGAAACAAAATCAGCCTAGAAATTAGTGATGAACAGTGTGGTTTTGTTAAAGGTAAAGGTACGATCAATACATCATAAGATCTTCAGTAGAAAGAGCCACAAAGGTGAAAACAGATACATACCTACGTTTCATAGATTACACCAAAGCATTGCTTTGGTGAAAGCACAAAGAAATAATCACAATTTTAGAAGGCATAAATGAAAACAGCAAAGACCTATGAATAATAAAGAACATGTACTGGCAACAAACAGCGGCCATAAGAGCTGGAAATCAACTGGGAATGTTTCAATAAATAAAGTAGGGTGTTAGGCAAGTTTGTGTGCTTTCACCAGATTTATATGTATAGTGAGATTATTTTAAGATCCATAAGGGACATGCCTGGAATACCAAATGAAGGTCATAATATAAATAAATCTATGTTATGCTGATAATACAGTCTTAATCGCTAAGAGTGAAAATGAGTTACAAGAAATGTTAGACATTATAGTTAAGGAAAGCAAAAATAAAGGACTCAGCCTTAAAAGTAAAAAAAATATAGAAGCAATGGTAAAAACAAAGAAAATGCATATCACAGCGATGTACAATAAAGACAAGTGGAACAATATTAAAGCAGGTAAATGAATTTAAATATCTGAGAACATTGTTAACTTCAGATGGTAGATGTAAAACAGTCGTGAGATGCAGAATGGCTCAGGCAAAAGCAGCCGTCCAAAATATTAGGAAGATACTGTATAAATATTATTTTGACAATATAAACAAGAAAAATGTTATGTAGAGCCAGTCTTATCATATGGATGTGAATCATGGACAACAGGACAACAGACAAGAAAATAACTGGAGGTCGTAAAAATGCGGTTTTGCAGAAAAATGTTGAGAATACCATGGGCAGAAGAATAATAAAAAACGTTCTGAAAGAGGCCAAATAAAAAAGGGAGCTAATATCCAATATTAAAAAGAAACAATCATAATTATTTGGCCATGTAATGAGAAAGGAACAGCTGGAATATATTGTGACAATTGGGAAAAATTGAGGGACGAAGAGATAGAGGGAAGCAAAGAGATACCAGAAAGCTTAAGAGAATGGCTTGGGAGAAGGTCAAAAACAGAAATTCAAAATAACTGTTGAGATCGAGAGTTGTGGAGAGACATGATCGCCTATGCCAGCAGGCATGGTATTTGATGATGATGATTGTAGTTGAAAAATGGCAGCTTATTTATATTCGAGCCATGGACTAAGCAATGTTTACTTTGAACACCACGATATCTGTTATTGCAGCGAGTTGGCAGATTTTTGAAAATGTATTCAAGGGTTTGAACATAAATGTTTGTTCACAGTTCGTTAACCATCGCTGTAGATAAAGTCTTTAATTTGATGGCTTTCGTTTGTGACCTTGGTAGCTAAGGACCTAACTTGTGCAAACGGATGGCATTGGCAAGGATCATTTTGAATCTATGAAGTGGGCTCATTTTGTGTTTAACTCAAAAGCATATGTGCTTTTTAACCAAAGACATTTTTTTTTTTGGGGGGGGAGGGGGGGGGGGGACAATGAAGATATCCCCGATGGAAGAATAAATTGTACTATTATTCCCATAAATGATTCGCTTCCAGAGGTTTCTGATGTAAACAAAGCAGTTTTGTCATTGCAAGTGAATAATGTCCACACCTATAATTGGTAAGGAATTTGTAGCAGCAGCAGCTTTATAGCGAACACATAAAACATCATAGGATTGTGCTGTTCTGAAACAGCTATGCCATGCTACCCTAGAATTGCCTTTAATGGGATTACTGTGACCACAAACCACTCTCCATGTGTGTGCCACATATTTACACCCCAGAAAGAAATACTGAATATAACAACATCATATGCCGTCTGTGATATTAATGACCACAGACCTGGAGCCTCCTGTATGATTGATACAACTGTTGCACCAAGCGCTTCATCAGCAGAGCCAGATCTATGGAATGTTAATCTGACATTGTTCTTGAATGATGTCCAATTTAATGAGACAGTAGAATCGTGTGGCAGCAGGAAGGGAGCAGGGAACATCATCAATTTCTGCTGCTTTAAAGGAGACTTGCCTTGCTATCCCAGAATTGCCTTAAATGGGATCACTGTAGTTGAAAACTTCTCCTCTTGTGTAAACTACACATTCACATCTAAGAGTGAATCAGTGAAGGTCACAAAATCATATTCTCTCTGTGGTTTTACTAACTACATGTCATGTGCTTCTGTTGAATTGGAAATGATAACTTACCACCACTGTGTGTCTATATGTTTGGAATTGGAGTCATCAACGATGGCCTAACATCATCAAGTGCTACGACGATCATCATTTTCGGGAGGACGTGAACTCCCATGGTATATTGTGGATAGGCGTCAGGAACCATTGAAGGCTATGTCTGAAAAGTGTTCCTTCTTGCAGTTTCCTCATATTCAAAGTCCGGCTTGTTGCAGGAGCTACTGAGTTAAGTGCTCTGTGCACACCGTGAGCTGTGTGTCTCATCCGTTTTGATCCTGCTTCGATATCCCGCTTGTTTACGATGAATGATGATATCGTATGACGGGGAACAGTTGGCTGTGTTCACTTTCTGCGCGGTTTCGCCTTATGTCTTTTGGCGTGTGCTGAGACTGCTACGATGGGGACTACAGTTACCTTTCTTTGTTTGGGAGCTGAGTTAGTAATTCGGATGATTCCACTGGCACGGGCGGTTGAGCAATTATGGATTTTAATTCGTTTGCATTGATACCGAGGCCTTCCATAACCAATAACCAATAACATAAATTAATTAAATCCATGACAACATTAATTATAATTACATTTGGCGTCAACGTTTACAACATCGTTGATCATATAACGTTCATCTTGTACACTGCACAAATTGTTCAATGTTCGATTTCGTGGCAGCTTCAGCTTAACGTGCTTTCAATAACTGAACAATTAATCGGGACTGTCTAGCGAATGAGATGAAAGCGGTAAGCTGTTATATCCAATTGTACTTGCCAGGACAGTGCACCAGAACTAAGATTGTAGTCAACCTCCATCTTAGTGTCAGAAAATTGATCTGGCCTGCTCAAATAAGAAAAAGCAACGAATCAATTCAGAGGAAGAGGTATGTTTACAGCATTGGGAAAAAATGACAGATAATCAAAAACAGAAGAAAAAAAACAAAGAACAATATATGGTCCGAAGCAGGATCGAACCTGTACTCCTTTGGCTTTTTCGTGGCAAGGCGCTGTACCAAGGAGTTCGATCCTGCTTAGGACCATATATAGTTCTTTTTTTTTTTTTTTTTTTTTTTTTTTTTTTTGTTGTCTTACCTCTTCCTCAGAATTGATTCGCTGATTATCGCCTCGGAAATTTCCCTCTACAATAATATTGATTTATTATTATTTGTGTCCAGGAAAAAGCAAACCAAATACGTCCAGTAGAAGTAGAAAGTGTGGACCTTGAAGAGCAGCCAACTGAAAGAAATGGCCGTAGAAAACTTCCTATTCACATTTGTAGGGCGGGCGAAGAAGAGGAAATAATCTGGAGCAAACGTAAGGATTCATTTATTCAATAATCTCGGCGAAACGGACAGGCTTTTTCATTCTCGTTTTCATCGCAGGAACCCTGCATAGGCAGGAATGACCAAATTGTTCATTAATATAGGAGAATCTTTGAGAATGGACATGATATGAAAGCTTACTTTTAGAAGATTTTGTGGAACATTTTTCTTCCCCAACGAGTTTAAGTCTGGATTAAATTGTTCCTTTAAATACCCGCGCTGCCCCTCAGTTGCTAGATAGCCTACTTTCGCATTACGTCTTTTTTTTTTTTTTTTTTTTTTTTAATGCACTCACCAAGAGCCTCCCGGCGTCGACATTAATTTTGTTGAGAACAATCTTTCTAGCTCCTCTTATCGTCTAGGACGTATGGGCATCCACTCTCCTCATTGGTCGCCACCTAGAAGGCGGGGCCTCGTGCTGGGAACTGGCTGCTATCGCGAGCCAGCTACATCCCCCCCCATGAACGTTGCCCGCTGCTGCTGATCAATGTCCGACTGACAGGCCTGTCAACATTTGATGCTACTTTTTATGCCAACGATCACATACGACGACTGGCAGCCAATTCAAGTACTGGAACACTAGGGACAAGGCATCCACGGAATGGACACTGCAGCAAATCAACTGTTATTTTTTTGATTCCATGAATGCTTGTGTATGAGTAAATGCATCCATGCTAGAGGTGGATATACTTGTCTTGGACTTTGTTATTCACTAATTTCTTGACGGATATTCACTTGATGGTTTCCCGTTACACACTTTTGTCTTTTGTTATAGACAAATATTAACTTCGATGATTTTGTTACCGTGAAAATTCATGACGTTTGTAAGTATAACTGACACTAGTGTCATGCATCAAAGTTTAATGGATGTTCAATGCAATGTTTGTGATAATTAGGTGTTCTCTTACTGTTAAACAACTTCTGTCATCCCTTTTGAGTTACTAATCTATAATCTTTTACTATATAATGTGCACTTGCTATTATCAACATCATCATCATCATTGAGTGCCGTCTCCGCAACGAAGGTTGGCTACCATGGAGCGCCATTCTGCTCTATCTCTTGCTTTGATGGTGCAGGTTGTCATCGGTTGATTTGTCCATCTTTTGATGTTACTCGTCCATGTTAATCTTGGTCTGCCTCTGCCTCTGCCTCTATTACCTTGTATTTTCCCCTCCAGGATTACTTTTAGTAGGCTGTTGTGTCTTTTAACATGGCCCAAGAATCGCATTTGTCTTGTTCTAATTGTGTTCAGAAGTTCTCTTTTCATTTTTAGTTGTTTTAAGACTTCATCGTTTGTTTTCTTTTCCTTCCATCCAATTCTACCTATTCTTCTATACATCCACATTTCAAAGGCTTCAATTCTCTGTTCTGTTTTCTTGTCTAATGTCCATGTTTCAGCACCATATAGGAATATTGAGAAGATGTAACATTTTGCTATTCTTAGTTTTAGCTCTGGTGTTATTTGTTTTGATGTTAGTATGTCCTTCATGACATTAAAATTACTTTTTGCCATTCCTATTCTTTTGTTTATTTCAGTTGTACATTTTCCATCACTGGTTATAGTATGTCCCAGGTAGTTATAGTTCTGAACTGTCTCAAGGTCTATTCCTTCAATTTTGATATCCACTTGTGGTTTTGAGTATTTTCTTTGTTTATGATCATAGTTTTAGTCTTTTTGATATTCATATCTAGTCCATATTTTTTGCTTGTCGTGTTTATTTCATTAAGTAATTGTTGTAGGTCTTTAGGATTTTCTGCTAGTAGTACAGTATCGTCAGCATATCTTAGGTTATTGATTATCTTTCCATTAATTTGTAGGCCTGGCATCTGTTATCAACATATACTATCATTATGTTGTGCACTTACTATTTATCATCAAACTGGTAATTTACAAGTTTAGCGTCCTAAATTACTTCTACTCGGAATAACGTCCCATTGCACTTTATTCGGTTACTCTCGGAATCTGTCATTAGAAGACCCATGGGTTCGGTTTAGGGTTTGGAATAGCCTACAACTCTAACCCTTAAACTTGTTGGGAAAAAAATAATTGTAACGCACAGTAACAAGAAACAATTGATAATTCAGGAATGTCCTGTTCCATATGGCCCTAGGCTGCCAGATCTGCCAGCAATATTTCAGTTTCTTTACCGGCCCAGTGTCAGAAACTCTTCACATGGACCAACGTCAAAAATTCCTCACATAGACAATCTCAGAAACTCAACACATAGACGAATCTCAGAAACTCTTCACATAGACGAATCTCAGAAACTCAACACATAGACGAATCTCAGAAACTCTTCACATAGACGAATCTCAGAAACTCAACACGGACGAATCTCAGAAAATCTTCACATAGACAAATCTCAGAAACTCAACACATAGACAAATCTCAGAAACTCAACACATAGGCAAATCTTAGAAACTCAACACATAGACGAATCTCAGAAACTCAACACATAGACGAATCTCAGAAACTCAACACATAGACGAATCTCAGAAACTCAACCATTAGACGAATCTCAGAAACTCAACACATAGACGAATCTCAGAAACTCAACACATAGACGAATCTCAGAAACTCAACACATAGACGAATCTCAGAAACTCAACACATAGACGAATCGCAGAAACTCAACACATAGACGAATCTCAGAAACTCAACACATAGACGAATCTCAGAAACTCAACACATAGACGAATCTCAGATAACTCAACACAGACGAATCTCAGAAACTCTTCACATAAGACCACTGTCAGAAACTCAACACTTGGACGTATGTTTTTGGTGATGATTTGTCCTTGCATGGTATTGTCAATGTGTTGTCAAACAACTAACGCTAGACAATCATTTTCGTAACTATTATTTAAATAAAATAAAATTTGCCTGCATTTGATATACACGTTTTTTTCAAACGTATATTGCTATTGTCAGTGTGAATAATGAGCAACCTCAGTGGCTAAGTGGTTAGTGTGCTCGCTTCTTGAGTATTCTGGGTGGCTGAGTGGTTAGTGTGCTCGCTTCTTGAGGATCTTGGGTAGCTGAGTGGTTAGGGTGCTCGCTTCTTAAGTATTCTGGGTGGCTGAGTGGTTAGTGTGCTCGCTTCATAAGGACCCTGGGTGGATGAGTGGTTAGTGTGCTCGCTTCTTGGGAATCTTGGGTGGCTTAGTGGTTAGTGTGCTCGCTTCATAAGGACCCTGGGTGGCTGAGTGGTTAGTGTGCTCGCTTCATAAGGACCCTGGGTGGCTGAGTGGTTAGTGTGCTCGCTTCTTGAGGATTCTGGGTGGCTGAGTGGTTAGTGTGCTCGCTTCTAGAGGATTCTGGGTGGCTGAGTGGTTAGTGTGCTCGCTTCTAGAGGATTCTGGGTGGCTGAGTGGTTTGGTGTTCGCTTCTTGAGGATTCTGGGTGGCTGAGTGGTTAGTGTGCTCGCTTCTTGAGGATTCTGGGTGGCTGAGTGGTTAGTGTGCTCGCTTCTTGAGGATTCTGGGTAGCTGAGTGGTTAGTGTGCTCGCTTCTGGAGGATTCTGGGTGGCTGAGTGGTTAGTGTGCTCGCTTCTTGAGGATTCTGGGTGACGCCGTTTTGGCGCCAGCTCACGGAGATTCGTGCTGCATCCGACGACCGTGATTGGAATGGAACAGTGCCAGGCACTGGCTTTGCCCTTGGAAGAGATGTGTGATCTGTGTTCGACTACAAAGTCCTCAACACAAGGATTGCTGTCTGATCGAGTGTTTAACCGAAGTGGAGGCCTGATTTCATTTGTTGGAGTAGTGTTTTTTTTGGACACACTCACTTACCACCAAGTCTTTTCGAACTCGGCGCGGTGCGGTGATGTTACTGATTGTACTAAACTGTACATGTCAGCAAGGGACAACATCTAGTTAGTTTAACGTTAATTCTTCATCACCTCAACTACTTTCTTGCAGATCTCTCATTATTCGCAGCATAGACGCGGTATTGATTACTATGACCACACCATGCACACACACCACACAACACACACCACACAAACACCACCACACAAATACACACCACACAAAGAGAAACATTGCTTGGACAGCACACATCCAAGACTGCATCGGACAAGGCACAAGCAGCTTCGCCACCTTCTGGATGACCTCTTATAAGACCTTTCATGACAATTAAGGTCACAGGTAAATTACAGACCATCACTTGTGATAATATCTTTTTTTTTTAATCTTAGACAAAGTAAAAGTAAAGTACCCCGTCAAGTGGCGTATAGGGAAATGGTGTTGGTGACCACAAATTTTACAGACTGTCGGCACATGATTTTTGGGATAATTTGGTCCGTATTACGCCCGTGCCGCTTTACTTTCCAGAAAAAAAATCCGGTACCCATTAAAGGTTGGGTGAACTTGGAAGCCGTCGGTTGGGATCGAACCCTATCTCTTGTCCTTTGTGGTCCAGTTCACTAATCACTGAGCTATCGCGGCTCCCAAATCATACAGTAGTTTATTTAAATTTAAAAAAAAACCAAGCAATTTTTAACGTAAATCTCATAATTTTCTCACACCGTATAACAGACGTGAGATTAGCTGAGCCGCTTCTTTACCTGGCATCAAAAA